>OY728133.1:932892069-933517069 GCA_963277665.1 Viscum album | reverse complement strand
ATCATGGAGAGATAAATTCCCCATGAAACTTGGTAAAACATGAAATGAAAAAGACAACAAGGGTTCACCACACAATCTCTACTGAAATACATATCCCAGTGCATTAGATAAAAAATAACGTAAGTGGATGGTGTATATGAAATGGGCATGAGAAGTCATAAGAGAATTTGAATAAAAACATTGATGATCATTGAGTCACAACCATGTTCATTGAGTAGGCTTTGCTGAAGTCCATGTCTCAATTTATAAGATCCCATGCAGATCAGTGGCCCTATGAAACAACAATACTGAGTAAAAAAATGATCATAATAATAAACTCTAAAATAAGTTTAATTTTTCATTCCATTGTTAAGAAATATATAAAGGGTAGAATAATCATGGAATAATATGAATATGAAAACATGATCAAATGAGATCTAAAATCACACTATAGTTTTAGGGTGTGAGATAATGAATTCTAAAAGGAGTATTGGTCCCAAATGTAAGAGTCCACACATGGTAAACTGGGCCTTTATAATTTTTCTGACCTAGAATATTTTTTAAAAAAAATAATAAAAATTGAAAAATATGATATGAATTTGAATCCATTTAATCAATATTTCAAAAATAATTTAAGAAATTACATTGAGTTCAAGTATTTTAAAATCATAATGATATTTTTTAATTTATAACTATAATTAATAAATGTATTCATTATTCCTATTTAATCATCCATTAAAAAATAATTAAAAATAAAATAAAAGTTTTTTATTCTATAATATGAAAATTTCATACAATTAAAATATGTAGTCTAATTGAATGAAATATAAATTAAATCATTAAAATTAAACATTAATTCCATTTAAACAATTAATTCAAAATTCACCAAAATTTTATGTCTTGTAATTATTTAAAGAAATATTTATAAACATTATAAATTGAGACAATTTTCTAATATATAAATTTGACAACAAAACAATAATATTTTAATTACAAGGGGTTAAATTAATTAATAATATTAAATTAAATATAAAACAAGTTATATTTTTTAGAAAACATTTCTCCCATAACTCCCCTATAATTGATATATTTCACTCATGAGAAAGGCATTGAATTCAATTTATTAAAAAATATTTTCTTTCATATTATCATATACTTATTACAGAATATAATGAAGACAAAAATTTATTCATCATAAAAAATACTATGTTTCCACTATGAATTAAATTCACTGTCTATTTAAACTCACATAAGTTTTCAAACATTAAATACTACTCATGTCAGTACATGAATTACCTCATATAAAAATTTCACTAATTTACTCTAAAAACATTTGAAGTGGAGTTATGCTCATTCTTGAAGTTCATCTGATTTAACCATATGCTTCACAAGATCCTATGTTCTCTATGAGTAGAAACTAATCTCCCAATCAAGAGAAATTCTAATAGGTTATTTTGAGGCTTAAGGGTTGGCAGTATTATATGTTTAATAATATAAGGTGGAAGTAGATTTTTTATCCCTTAATAAAAAAACTTGTTAATATTTAGTATATTTAATTAATATTGTTTCCCACTCTCCCTCAATGAGTTTATCACCCCCAAAAAACTCTCCCATTTTTCCCATTTTGTGGGTAACAACCAAGGAGTTAAATATTAATGAATGAAACATCCAATTTTATATATTTTTTATATGATTTATACTTATTTGGTCTGTATAGATGTATATATATCTTTTTAAATTGTAATTATTCTCCAATCCAATTTAATAAATAATTATCATTCAAATTTCTTGATTAGGTTCATAGATCACACGAGTAAGAATACTATATGTTAGAAATTCATTCCCAAATTTCATATTTTTATGAATATTAAGAGTTAAAAAAGATTATACACTTGTGATGAATAGGGACCATGAACCCATTTCCTAATATTAATATAGTAACCCTCTCACTTAGCCCCATAATCAGTAGGCTCTTCCCTATATTTCCAATTAAAACACCATCTCCCCCACATTATCCAAAAATAATAGAAATGTACACAATAGATGATTCAGAAGGTATGTATACATATTATAATGTGGCTACCTAATAGGGAATTTATAGTCTCTAAGGTTGAAGGAGGATAGAATTTCATGGTAAACCAAGATAGATTTTAGTCGTACCTGGTGATTTTTCAACTAAATAGTGTCCTTTACAATAATTGCCTCACAATAGAATCATATGAATTAAAATAGAATCAATAAATGTTTTAGTATCACTACATTATCTGACACTCTCATGAAAGTTGTTATTATGAAATATATTTCAATAAGTCTTATAATATGTCCTATGTAAAAGATAAAATATTTTTTAAAGTTAATTCATATCCAAGGTATTCATTTTTTATTTACTATATAATGTTCAACACCATGAACATAGGGAAAAAATTTAGTATGTAATCATTTAAATATAATAATTTCGAAATAAATTAAATTTATCCAATATGGCATGAAATTATCAACCTAGTAAGAAAAAATGATATTTTTCATTCCTTAGGCTAAAAACGCTTTACAAATCTAAAAAAGATAAGAAAAAGAAAAATATAAAACAAAAAAAATATTATTAAAAAATTCTAAACAATATTATTAGAAGTATTGAATATTTTTAATAATCTCTCTAACACATAAAAATGAATTATATTTCTCATGAACTAACCCAATGGGGCTCAAGATATAACTATCCCCAATCCCACTACATAGACTATGTTCTGGAGACAAGTACCAAAATGAATATATAAGATAAATATGTATTCACATAATGTACTTATAAACACACCATACCATTATAATATATAAGTGAAGAGGAATAATATTAAAAATATAAAACTTCTAGAACATAAACCAAGCATGGAAACCCTCTATTTGTACAATAGTATGACAGTACCAACTGAATGTAATTGGTAAAAAGATGTTCCCAACTAGAAAGATGTCCATACCTGAAAAAACAAGAATGTAAAATTGTTGAGAGATCCCAACTCTTGATATACAAGATCTGACCACTATACAAGTTAAAATTCACTTGGTATCCATATGATCCTTTATAGTGAACATTGACATGTCCATCATCTACATAAGATACAACAAATATGGGAAAATCCTTTGAAGGGGGGAGTATATACATACTCAATAAGACACCTTGAAAGACTAAGTGGGGGTAGTAATTGAAATGATAGGAACAGATAGTAAATAGATCAAGCTAAAGAAATATTGTAACCAAATATAATGGCAGTGAGCTCAACACGTCCTGTAGGTGGACTACACATTATGTCTCTTCCAATCATAGAATGGTATTAACAAAATACAACAACATGTATACAAATATATATATATATATATATATGTGGTAAAATAATCTCAAATTAGGGAGAAAGGAGATCTCCATATCTTTTTCTAGCCTAGGTAAAGAGTCTCCATCCATTCTAGAAGTTCATCTATGATGCCCAACATCTCACGCATCATCCCAGTAGAGAACAACCACGTTATGCAGCACTGATCCACTGTATCACAAAGTCGAGGGGCAAAAATCTCAAGGTAAAGGACCCACGAAAATGGTATAATAATAGGGTTCCACTCAATTGTCAATAGAGTACCTATAAAACTCCCAGAATAGGGGTGGAACTCTGATAGTTATGAATCCATGCCTTTTCTCCATATGTGGGTTTTACTCAATGAATCGATAGAGGACACATTCCCATCCAAACGAGAGGGTTCCACTCTATAGTTCACTAGAGGATCCATGCCAATAATGAGTGGAGGGTGCCACTATAGTAGCCAGTATAGAAACCATTCCTTTCCTTGAGGGAGGGTTCCACTATAGTAATTTAAGACTCATGCCCTTCCCAGTAGGAGAGTTCCACACTCATATGAAATAGAGGACCAATTCCCTACATAGTAAGAGGGTCCCACTCCGATAGTCTGTCGAGGACCCATGGCATACCAAGAAGTCATGTTCCTCTCGAGGAGTAGATATAGTACTCATTACCAAATGAGTAAGAGGGTTTGAAACTAGTATATATTTTGAGGTCCCATGCCCTATCTTAGTTAGAGGGTACCACTCTAGAAGACTCTTGTGATTATTCACTATAACTACCATCATCGAGCAATTCCTAATTAATATTCACACCTATAAAATTATACATAATATTTAAAAATATAAAATAGCTATCTTCTACACATTCTATGTGGAAAAAACACAGGATAGGCTACCCAAGGACCAAAATATTACTCCAATGAAAATAAATAAGAGAATTTGAAATTTCTATAAAAAGAAACAATGGGTACATGGCGTGTTCGGGGACCCATATTACATGTGGTATTGATTCATCATCTGGTCTTATCCCATTATGTACATGGATAAACAATCATACAGCACGACATAGTGTGTAGGGGGTCTACATAGTGTGTCCAAGCCACTTAGGGTCCCTACCCATGCTCTCTAGCGGTGTCTATGTACATCAGTACACAGTTTGTTCCTGGCTTTGTACTTTTTCACAGAGTCTTTCTTGTGTACTCTTCCTCAAAGAATGTACACCTGGGGAGGGATACAGTTCATGTAGGAGTCCTTCATTCCATGTCATACTTATTTTTTCCAAAAACCTAGATGTAATAGCCAAGGGTTCCCATGCTACGTGTTATTCTAAAATAAATAGTGTGTAGTCCGGATTTTTAAAAAATCAAAGAACTCTTTTCTATGCTTTCTATAAGGTATCCCCTCCCTCTTATATAGACTTATATCCTATAAAAAATAATGAATATATCTTCAACAATTGATTTCTATATCTCCGGTAGCTGGGAATTGAATATCGTTTCTTCGGGCATGAATTTGTATTCCCTACTACGCCTCTTCCTCTCTACTGACACCACCAAGTGCCAATTTGTATCCAAAATCAACAAAACATTAACAAATAACCAGTTTATCCTTAGATTTAATCATTAATTAGTGTTCCATTTATTATATTTGATTCTATATCATATTCAGGGGTTCGATTGGGATCAGTTTCACCCAGAAACATCAAACTGAAGCCTCATTGGCTAATTGGTGAAGAACGCAATGATTTAAGGTATAAAAGAACAAGAAAATGGGGTTTAATATTTTTGGGAAGTCATTATAGTCAAAAAGTACAATTTGGATATATGGGGTTATAAAATAATTAAAAATAAATTTAACTTCCATACATGGGTGTTTGCAATTGTCCACAATTGGCACAGATTAACGAAACGAATTGAACCTGGTACACAATTTAATAAAATGATGTATAATCGATATATTACATGCCATACTAGGATATTATATTGATTTTTATCAAATAAAAAACTCTGCAATTATTAATATGATATTTTGCATTCACTAACCTTAGCTAATCTTTGATCCATAGTCTAATCATCATCATATTTCGATTCACTAATTGAAGGGGGATGAAAATCTCTTGATCCCCCCACTATTTATTCAACTACCCCTAGAGGGTTTCTCAAAACAAAAAACATATATAAGATTTATTAATTATTTCATTTAATTAAATAAGATAATTTTTTTTATTTAACTAAAGGCACCCATCCAAAACCGCCTCTATCCAAACACCCCATGAAAACCTATTATTGGTCGCACAAAGTGTAGAAATCATTTTATGGACACGACTATGGTCTTATATTTATAATATGTGATCCATTTTAAGACTTATCCCATATTTATTAATAAAATTCATTTTGGTAATATAACATATATTTAATATTTTTATAAATTTAATTCTAGTAGTATCGGGCCTTGGAATCGAACGGTATCTCTACTTTAAGTTCTAAGAATATATATATAAATATTACAACATCATAAAAGGCAAAAAATATTTATTTAAAATATTATGTTTTTTCTGTATGAAATTATCAATGAATAACATATTAATAATTAATAGCGTGACACACAAATGGTTATAATAGAAAAATTCAATTTTTTATTTTTTAGTTGCTTTGGTTTTGGATCTCACCCAAGTGAACTTGTTAAAAACATTGAGCTAGTATTCTTATTGTTTTCCATTTTAGGAAACCTATTGAATTTTTAATTAAAACATAAATTTTTTTTGAGAACTATTAAAATGAAAAAATAAAAATAATGGATGTGGGACTTGGGATATTCCATCCCAATATGGGATTTTTTATGTCAATCCATAGTTGGATAGTCTGAAGAATTATCCTAAATTCCTCAAAGGATTTGGTATATCTGATTTAAAAAACTACATCCTTTTAATTCCAAATATATTCCCAAATTTCTTCTTCATTTGAAGGCCCCCTCTGATAGATTCCTTCATCCCCCTGATTATTTTGATATAATTTTTAATGTGATGGTGGATGGATAATTTATCATGTCTCCACAAACTCATCCATAAATATTTTTTCTTCATCATCATCTAGAGGTTCCTATAATTGTGCAATATTATAATATTACATTAAGGGAGAGTCAAAAATTAATTCAATTTAAGAAAAATAAAATTATGTTATTTTTAAAGCGAGGTTATCCATATAATAGATGGTATATTTTTCTTTTGATTATTCATGAGAGGCCATAAGGGATTCCTTCAATTTCCCTCCGTCCATATTGTTGTAAATTTGGTGTTGATGGACTATCTCATTCACCATACATTCTGGATATTCTTATTTTTTAAATATCCACTTTTCAAGTGGAAATATCTTTATACTCATCAATAGTGGATTGCAAAATAATGTATAATTAATCCTCACCTAAATATTACAATACATCAAGAGAAAACAATTCTTCAATTTATAGCTCCAGTTCATCTCCTTCAGTTTCTTCTAGAGATTCTTCCTCATCATCATTAAGGGAAAGAAAAAAATGTACCCATAGATATAATTTCATGAATAGATAGATTAATGGATATTTTATCTTGTATACATTTATAATGAAAGGAATTATACCTAATGGAATCCAACTTTTTTCACTCTACTTTTAATTCATTATCCAAGTCCAATGACTATTTAATGTCTACTCGTATGGATGGAGTTAACATAGGGGATTCTAGGTTTTCCTAAAATTTGATTTCATCTATTTCTTCATATTTGTCATTTAGGTACTACAAAATTTATGTTGATTTTGAAATTTCTGTATAGGTAGAACCAAAATTTAAATGAGATGCAACAAAATCAAAATATAATGATTAAATAGATTGAATATATCCCTTATTAATTTCATCTTTCAACTATTCTATAAGGTGTATGGGCTATAATAGCCGTGTACAGTCTCCATTGAGAGGGTATATAATGAAATTGGGTTCATAATTCCTCTTTGGGTTTCTATCAATAATTTAAATAACAGAAAGAATTACTAATTGTGGTATTTTCTTAATATGGGGAATAATTGATTATAGAAGATATTCCTCTTCTAAATACTCAACCTTCTATCTTATATCCTATTGATCATAAACAATAAGGTATAATTCATCATATTAATTTTAATTAAATTTTCTACATTAGTTCATGGAGTGTGGTTGTTATTAAATTCATCATTTCCCTTAACTTTTTAATACCTCATCATGTTATTTCTATTTTACCTGTAAGTCCTTAAATACATTGAAATTTAATTTATACTCCTGGGGTGTAATCTCATCTTCAATTTGACGGCGTGGGGAAATATATCATTCATTTTATTTGGGTTCATTCATGTAGCATATTCCATTATACCAACCATTAATGTATGACAAATGTTGTTGTTAGTGTTTTAATTAAAAATCAATCTCATCAGGATATTATGGGACTTCGAGCTGGGCATAAAATTAGTGATCCATTAAATTATGGGAAAAATATTATTGTTATCTAAATTAGAGAAAATAAAGTAGGTAATAGAAAATAAATAAAAGGATAAAATACTAATTTCAATTATTTCTATACAGTGAATACTCACCCAACTCTCTAGAAAATGGTGGGAAGTTGATGCATGAACTATAATGGGGCCTTATCCAAAAGAATTTATTTAACTCTTAAAATAGTATAGTGGCAAACTAGTGTCGTCTAAAAATAATTCTATCATGGGAGAATTCACCATCTTAAAAATTATATATATTTTTGTTGTGTTCTAGTTTTAAAGTATTAAAAATTATTTTGGTTTTGATTTTTATATTTATGAATTTAAGATGAGATAAGAAAAAAAAAGTTATTATGAAAGGGATCAAATCTGGGTTTGAATACATGGGTTTTTGGTTATCAAAATTGGTTCTAATTCAACAAACAAATCAATATCATTCATTGATTTATTTTCTCTATCTGAATTATGGAACATAATATAAATATGAAGATATTCTATTGAATTTCCATACGACCTTATACATAGTGAATAGGTAGTGAACTAACTTAGTAGAGTCATCGACGACATCAACACCCAACTATATCATATGTTATTCATCCCCAACTCTTTCAAATTTCCCATGTATACATGGTAGAATAAGAGAGTTTTAGAAGAGTGGTTCTATATATTAAAGGATTTAGTACCTCATATGATGTTTCATATGATTAGAATATATATAATTTTCTATTATTCACTAATACGTCAAATATTAACTCTAAAAATTTAGAATTTTAGGGAAAGAATTCATGACACCTATCTAATATCTCTTGGGAACCTAACATGGGAGTTAGTGATCTATAATTATTGATTTTGAGAGATCAAGATCACGACAGAGAGATTGAGAAACACATAAAGAATTATGGGAAAAAAATAATCAATATAGATAATCACATTAACAAAATAAATTTAAATTCTAATTAAAACACAGAAAATTAAAATATATCCTAAGATAAAAAAATTCGGGTCTAAATAAAATGTTTGAGTACATTATAGTGGGGTATTGGATATCCAATTATATAAATAAATTACATTTAATCATCATTATCTAAAACATCCACGTTTATTAGTGAGTTATTCATTCCTTGGATGACTGTAATGTGTCCCGAATTGAGGATCATGATCAATATCACTTGAATATTTTAACAGAAATATTCTCTTCCCACCATCGGGCAATGTATGTATTCGATAAATTTTTCTAGCTAATTTTCATTACTTAATCAAGATGTTATGGAAATAAATATTTTTTTCAAAATATGACATGATATTTGGTTTGATATTTAGCCTCAATTTCACTACCTTTGTTTGGGAAAATATGAAATGGGATTTTTTTCCTAAAGTGATACTTTGATTGCACTCTTCTGGACCTAGTCTGGGTCTGGTCCAAAATACATCCGAGATTTAATGTTGATTTTTCTTGGTGATGGATCAAACCCTTATTTTGACTCACTTAACAGTCAGTTCTTATTTTGTACTCAAGGTCATGAGAGATTCCCACCATCATGTCTACATTATCTTATCTCATTATTTCATTCAGTCAAATATGATCAACTATTACACAAAACATTCAAGAATTATTCATATTTTTCATTGGAAAATTGTTTTACTACGCCAATAGCCACATTATGATTCTATAATTCTTTAATCTAGTGTTTCAACCTTCATTTATTAATTTAATTCATGTGAGATTCACATGGGTTCATGTTTAGATACATGACTATATTTAAATTGTCAAGTCTAGTGTTCCTCATTTAGTGTGGACAGAGGCTCTGAACATGTAAAGTCGGTATGAAAGAATCACATGAGTACTAATTCAGAAATGATGGATGTAATATATGTGTTTTAAGTCATACAAACTAATCTTGAGTAGCAGATCAATGTGCAAGCTGGTGATAACTCATTGGTGAAATTCTTTAAGAATATTGTGTGCACCAGCATTCAAGATTACAGTCGATGAATAGAAAATTGAACATGTCCATCCCTTTGGAAAAACTATTTATTAGTTCTTCAATGTTTTTTGTGACTTTGAGTACATCAGTCACAACTTGATTAGAAATTGTTCCTATATAAAAAAATTTAAAAACAAATTCCTTAACTGTGGATAGGGTGGTTGAGTGTTGTTTGAGAAGATGCCACCTTAAAAATTTTTTGAGAAGGAACTTTGAAATGCAGTTCCTTCTTCACCACCCTTGTTAGATGGCATTGTTTCAAATAGCTAATTCTATTGTTTTTTTTGAAAAATTGTTTTTTTATCTTTTGATCACATATATATATATATGTATATTTATATAATATAACACCTTTTTAATAAATAATAATAATGATGCATATATCTAAAATAATAATATTGTTACTAAATTAATAATAATATTATTATTATTGTTATTGATAATATTATATATGCAAATAATTCTTATTTACTAAAATAATTAATATATAATTTTATAGTGAAAAAAATTACAATCATATTATCATTAAATTTAATTATTATAAAATAATATTTATGCACATATAATCATTTCAGCTTAAAAAATATTTAAAATTATTTATAGTATTAATTATATTATTATTCATTATTATAAAATACAAAAATAATTAGATTATATATAAATTCTAAAATTGATTTATTTTTTTAATAAAAATATTTAATATATTACGATTATGGTTATTATAAATGATTAATAATATCATTAAAAATTGTTAGTAATCACTTTATTATGAAAAATTGTATTTTCTATGATAAAATATTATTTATTATTTGTTTTAAATTATAACATTAACTAATTTTTTAGTTACTTTAATAATTATATTATTTACATATTTATTTATAATTATTGAGGTAATTCTTCTAAAATACATTAAAATATAATTATTATTTATTAAAATTGAGTGCCATAATATTGGAAAATAATAACATAATTATAATTTATTAATATTTTTTATGTTCCTTATATTTTTAATTAAATTTTATTTGTTTAGTCAATTTTTTAAATATCATATACATTTTATTTATACTATGTTTTATCCGAATAAATTATTTGAACTATAATTGTATATTTTTATAAGTAAATTTAATTTCATGTAAATTATTCTTTTTTTGATATATTTATTTAAAATATTCAAATACTTATTATATTTTTAATCCATGTTTTATGTTTCATTCATATTTTTCCCATAGTTTTTATTCTACAAACATCCTATGTCACCTACATAAAGTGTAATAACATTTTAAGTAGGTGAATTTTCAAGACTATAAAATATAAACTATAACAAATATACAAATGGAACATAAAACAAAGATTACACATATAAAAAATAGTTGAAAATAAAGAAAAATTTAAAATTGTTGATGAAAAATAATTTCTATGGAAAAAATATATTTTCTTCAAAATATAACCATTGTACTTATAATTTTTTTTACCAAAATACTTTTTTTGTAAGGTAAATTTCATTGGTTTATGATTTTTATTTCTCATTTTATTTTAAATTAACTTTTCTTTTCATAGTTAATGTTTTAAATTTCATAAAGATTTTATTTATTCTATATTTTATGCCCATAAAAATTTTAAAGTGTGAATGTTATCTTTTGAATCAATAAACATTGTGTCCTTTAAATTATTTTTGTCTTTTCATATTTGTGAAAAAAAGTTATATTAAAAAATTATTAATATATTTAATCTTTGATTTAAGTTTAATTTTTATTTCCCTTATAGTTTATATTTTATACAATTCCAAAGTCACCAACCTGAAACATAATAGTGTTTTAAGTATGTAAATTTGAAATTCTATAAAATATAAAATATAATATCTATATAAATGAAACCTAAAACATGGATTAAGAATATAAGAAATATATTAAAATAAAAATAATTTTTTAAAAAGTATTAGTGAAAAATAATTTCCATGGCACATATTTTTTTTCAAAACAAAACATTTATAATTATAAATTATTTTTATAGAAATTGTTTTATTTAAATTATAATTTTTTATTATTTTTTTAAATTACATTTATTTTCAAATAATTATTCTTTATATAGTCTTTGATTTATATTTTAAATATATTTTGTTAATACTATATTTTATTGTATAAAATGACCACAAAAAGAAAATTTTAAATTTGTAGGTAATTCTAAATGATTATAAAATAAAAAATTTAATTTTGTTTTAAATGAAATTTATAACATATACAATGAAATTAAAATAATCCGAAATGTAATATTTTCAATTAGTATATTTAAAGAGTTTTTAGAAAATGATGGTCTTTAAAATGTGTGTATTAAAGTGAATGCTGAAAAAATGAGATCAAATTTCTATGAAATAATATGATGATAAATATAGGTTTATTTTTTAATTTTTGGAATCAACATCAAATAGAACTGAGATTTTTTTTCCTGAAATGACTAAAAATTATTTTAGTATAATTTAAAATGTTTAACACATTTTTTTTACTATTAAAACCACTATAATTGATCTTCAATTGATACTAAATCTTATGAAATCTTTTTTATAATTACTTTTGACATGTTTGAGAAGTGGAAGATTCAATCCAACACGTGATGTGCTCAAACAGTTTAAAATAAGATTTTTTTAGAAAATAATTGTCTATAAAAATGTATTTTATTGCAATCATTCTATAAAATTATTTTTTATTTCTACAAAAACATGTGACAACCAAAATATATATTTTTTAATTTTTGGAACCTATAGTGTGTCAAACCAATGTGTTGTTTTTCTGAGATGACCTACAATGTAGTTTCAGTAATTTAAAACACAAAAATATGATTTCAGTGTTGAAAACCATAGAAAATTATTTTTAATTGATGTCAAATATTATTATATATGTATTAAAATTATTTTTTTTCATGCTTGAGTAGATGGTGTATCAATTTGGGTTATTTGATACCCAAGATGATTGAAAATGCTATTTCAGTAATTCAAAATACCAAAATATAAAAAACCATGGAAAATGTTCTAAAATTAAAATAAAATATTATAAAATTTTCATTGATTTAGTTTCGATGTATGCGAGAAGATGGATCATCAATCTGACATGTGATATACTCAAATACATGATTAATCATTTTAAATTATTGAAACTAAAATATCAACCATTTCAGAAAAATGACACATAATTTTGATATACCGTTATATCCTAAAATTCAAAAATAAAACTATAGTTTTGTTCATATGTTTTAATATCAATTAAGATCATTTATAAGGCTTACTTTGTGTGGCACATTGTTTTTTATAGATTTCCATTTTCCAAAAACGGTTTATTTATTCTGTTTGAGCACATCACACGTCAAGGCGATGTACCGTCTTTTCACACATGTTAAAAGTAATTCTGGGATATATTTTAAAATATTTTATGTTAAATGGATGTTTTTTATGATTTTAAGCATAAAAATCATGTTTTTGGGTTCTAAATTATAGAAACTCTCTTTTAGGTCGTCTCATGAAAACGACACATCAGTTCGATAGACCTTCACTTCATAAAATTTAAAAAAATCTAAACTTATTTTATAATCTTTTCAAATCAATAAAAACTCATTTGGATGGATTACACTATGTGGTGTATGTTTTTAAAAATCATCAATCTCTAAAAACTGCTTTTTTAGTTTATTTGAGCACATCACATGTCATATTGAAGCTCTGTCTAATCACAAACATGTCAAAAAATAATACTAATTTTTTTTCAAAACAATTAATGTCAATTAGAGAAAATTTTATGCACTATAAATATAAAAACACATGTTTTAGCATTTTAAATTATAGAAAATTTATTTTTTTCATTTCAGGAAAACAATGCCTTGGTTTGATGTGTTTTCTGTTCTTAAAATTAGAAAATCAATATTCAATTGTATTAATATGATTTTATTGAAATATGATAACATTTTTTCAGCTATAACTCTATGGATTACGTTTCTCAGGACCTTTATTTTCTAAAAAATATTTATTTATTCAGTTCAAGCATATCACATTGCAGATTGAAACACAATTTGAGTGTATGTCATAAATTTCATTTAAAACCAAGGTGGAATTTATATTTCATTTGATTTTAGAGATAGCTACTAATTTTAAAATATTTATATGGGAAGATATCCCATAAAAAATAGTATATGAAAAAATGATAGTAAATTTACTAAATTTAATCTGAAAATTTAAAAATAATTTAAAATAAATGGGTTTTCAAAAAAATGGAAAAAAATTTTTTTCCACAAAAAATGTTTGCAGTAAAAAAATTTATATGTAATTTTTTTTTATTTAATAGAAATTATTTCTATAGAAATTAATAATCATAAATTTTTTAAAAAATATATTTATTTTCATCCACTTATTATTTGTTTAATACTTGTTTTCTAATTCCATTTAGATTTATCTAAATGATGATATTTTATAGGATTTCAAATTCACGTCCTTGAAACATTATTATGTTTCAAGTATGTGACTTTAGAAGCCTGTGAAATATAAACTATAAGACCAATCTACATGAAAATTTAACCATTGAATAATTATAGAAAAACTATTGAAAATCAAAAAAATTTGACAAATATAAAAAACCAAAAATAATTTTTATGTCAAAATATTTATTTTTTAAAACCCAAAACTTTTACACTTCAAAAATTTAATGTGCATAAAATATAGTATAAATAAAATATATATGAAAATTAAAACAATTAATATGTAAATTGAAATTAATTGAAAATTAATGAAATGATCAAAAAATAATAAACACAAAAATTTAATTTTTCAAAAAATTGATTGTTGTAAAAAATATATATATAAGTACAAACGTTAATCTTTGAAAAAATAATATTTTATACCATTGAAATTATATCTCATCAAATATTTTTATGACGTTTTTTACATTCAAATATTTATTATATATTTACTCCATGTTTTAGGTTTCATATAGATTACTCTTATAGTTTATATTTTATGTGCTTGCAAAGTCACATTCATGATGCATTATTTCATTTCAAGTATGTGACTTTAGAAGTCTATAATATATAAACTATGATACAAATATAACTGAAACATAAAAAATGGATTTAAAATATATTATATATTTGAAGATAAATTTTTGAAAAATAAAAAATATAAAAAAATATTGGATATTAATATTATTTATTAAAAACATTACATTTACAGTTCAAAAATGTTGTGCACAAAAAATATAGTATAAATTAAATCCATATGAAATTTATAACATTGACTGTAGAAATAAAAATTAATTTAAAATAAAAGGAATATCAAAAAAATTAAAAAGGATAAATATATTAATATGTTATAGTTTTTAGATATTATAAATTACATATGAAATAAATAATGATTGTATGTTAGAATATCTCTATAAATTACAAGAATAATTATAAATAATTATGTAAATAATATAAATCATAATGTAACTAATCAATTAATAAATAATATAATTTGAAATAAATGTTAGTTAAAATTTTAATATAGAAAATATAATTGTTCATAACAGTGTTATTTAAAAAAATTAGGGACAACACCCATTTATAGGAAGACATAAAAACATAAAAATAAAGAGATTGGATTAGACAAGGAAATCCCTCCCTTATCAAAGAAAGAACAATCGGTGACCAAGAATTCCTACAATCCTAACCCTTATCCTTCACTCGTCCTCATGAATTTCATTTCAATTAACTCTACCCTTTCAAAGATAATGACCTCTTCGATGTTGGCCTCTTTTCCACGTTATTTATGTCATAAAAGAGATTCACTGTTATTTATTTGGATTCTGATCCTACATCATATGATTGAGACTTAACCTTCTTAGAGGTGTCCAAAACCGATTCCTTTTCATTATCTTTAACAACATATATATGAATTCTCTTGGAAATTAAAGTGAATATTTCTCATTGGATACCAAAGGAGCCTAATAATTTCTTTTTTTAACTTTAGAAGAATCAAGAGAACCAAAGGGATTGGGATTGGTCACCTACACATTTCTTAGAACTCCCTACTTACCATGTACATCCATAGATGAAGTAACATCTAAAACATCAGTCCAAATAGAATTGACCTTCTTACATGAGGTCGGGGGTTGGGTTTGGATCCATCTAAAGAGGGATAGAAATAAGGTCCAAGGCTAAACTGAAATAAGTGGATGTTCAGCATGTCTTTAAAGAATGAAATTTGGAATTAATAAAGGGAACTGGTTGAAACCCTTATTCATCCTAAGACATGGATGTAGATTCTTTTTTCTTTCTGGACCAAAGGTCGTATGAGCTAACTCATTCGTATTGTAAAACATAGAGGATACATTTTCTTCATGGTGAACCACATTTGAAGCGACCTGATTAATACGAGTTGAAAAAAATAAGGAAAAATGTCTCCAATTTTTTCCACCATCCATTTTTGAAACCATAGATGTAGGAAAATTCATCATTGATTCATCCATAGACTTAAAATGTGAATAAGAGGAAACCACGATCATTTTCACTTTACCCTTCATTTCAAAAAGTGAATAAATCACATTCTTGTAACAATTATCTATCCACATTATTTCTTATTTCACCTTCAAACTCAAACTAATAATTTATTTCAGAATCATGATTGTTTTTTCAAATGGAATGAACTCCTCCTCCATAGAAATATCATCTCGAGATGCGTTGTTCTGATTTTAGATGTGACATAGTCACCCACAAACCACCCTATATTATTATAGGTAGTATAAGTGAACAAAAAAGGATATATCATTGTTAGATGGGGCCTGACCTCTGTCAGTAGAACAACCAGTTGATGCAATTATGCCAATTCAGCATAATTCCCTCTACCCAATCTCATAATAGTCCCCCTATCTGTACTTGAAGTACAATCCAGTAATGGATCATCCTAATGTTCACAGATCCTTGTTTGTAAAAACTATTTAGAGAAGTGTTCCAAATCATTAACCATTGGGGTATCTAAAAAAAACTGATGTTCTTTCACCCTATATTATCTCTTTCCTAGTGCTCAACTATCATTTAGTGAACCTCAATATCTGAGAAATCTTATGGAAATTTATTTCCCATTCCCATGGACAACATAGAAATCATATATCACATTTCTTTTACACCTCAACGAATCATGTCCAACGATCTTGCTATTGAAAAAATAACTATGAAATATTTTCATATTCAACATTCATCTCAATCTTATATAAATCAGTGGATAAATAATTCATTTCCACTATATTTGACCCTAGATCAACTTTGACTATAATATATATGTAATTTCTAAATAGATCTTGATTATCCTCATTGTCCAGTTAGATTGGAGCTTGAATTGAAATCACAATATCATAGAGTATATTTAGATGCCGCAATAACTAGTATAAGACAGTGATTATTAACCACAAGTGAACAAAGGAATTACATATCTCAATTGGTTTGAACTTATTATCCCACATGTGGATGTGCATGCTACAAGTATTGAGGGACATCAAGCCTAGACCCCACACTGGCATCATCATATCCTCTGGGGAGAAGATGATGTGAAAAATATACCCCTCGAGGGGCATATAAAATTATTTATAAAAAATGTGGTATATATATATATAAATAACATAAAAAACAATAGAGGTAACACTTTAAAATAAAAACTTCTTAAAATCGGTGTTAAAGATGGCCCTTGCCTACTAAGATCCTTCTTCAAAAAAAAATTCTTGGTGGTGAATTCTAAAATTGTGATCAATCATAAGCATGGACACCAACTACAAAAAGTATACAAGGAATTAGTTTCCCCGATACATAGTTCATGATGTCCATTTAATTTTTTTTATATCAGACTAATTTCCCAGTTTGATCTCAATTCATGCTCCATTCATCTTCATCAATATCATCATTTTTAATTCCTCTAGTTCCACCATGTTCATTTTTGAATCCTATATCCAATTTGAGACTGATAATACCTATATCAAGACTTGAATTATTTGGTATTTACAAAGTAATATACTTTTTCCTACATTTAGAGTTAGGTTAGAGACCTTATTCTAAAAATACCGCATAGAAATCAGTTATTTTAATAAAAATATATAATAGTTCAAAAATCAATAACATTAATCAATATCATGCATGGTTATTTTATTCTAATCATCCTCTCAAGTGTGAACCCCCATGTCTTCTAACACAGCCTTAGGGGACATTTCCATTAATCCAATCATTAATTTTTTACTGAGAATTGTGTTTTTTTATTTTTCAAAATCATTAATGAAAAGTGATAACACATTAAACTACATAATAAAAATCATTAAATACCATAATATGTAGTCATGCCATTAAAATCTAACTTAATCATATCGTAAATATTCTTCCATGATAGATTCCAAAGATGTCTATTTACTTCTATAGTTGGATCATCTATGATATGATCTTTAAAACATTAAGCCATCTCATTCCATGTTTGGATGTACTGCTAAATTTTTAATATCCCTATATTGAATCCCATAACCAAAATATGATATTGATATTTTATGTTATTAGTTTCCACAAGTAACTATCTATCATACAACTTATCAACATCATCATGTAAGGACATAATCATGAGTGATACCTCCAATATTTCTTACTCATTAATGATAAAAAGTTCCCATGATTCCACAAAGTAAGTAGCCTCATCATGATTTTTGATGACCTCACTAGTAGATAGGTTCTTCACTACTGATACTTCCTACTTCTGATTAAGAGACTTTAATAAAAGTCTATCCTACTCCTGAACCATAGAATCATGAGAAACATTCAAATTGTTTTTATGACATTTTTTACAAATTCCATAACTTTATCCTTCGAATTATTTAGGGATCTTTACTATGTTGATTGGGGAAGTAAGGATTAATCATTTCACCCATTAAGATTATTTATTTTAGTCAAGATACAACTCCCACAATCTATTTTCTCTCTCTAATCCTCCCCCTCATCATAATAGGTATCCCTCTACCCAAAATTTCTTCCAAACTGTCTCATGAAAATTAACAATAAGACACATCACTATCTTCTTCTCTTGAAAATCACTACTCGTAATTCGATTCCAATGCCTCATCAACATCATGCCCCTAATCTGGCCCTTCATTCTCCAAACCATCAAAATGATTTCCATGCCTGATAGTTGGAAAATAACTTCTATGAGTTATCATGATAAGTGTTCCACCCCTATGGCCCACGACTATGGATTCTTGCTGCATATTACACCTCCCTTCCAAGAAGCACAAGAAATCACTGAAAGTCTATGCCATAAAGGCTCTAACTCCCCTGACTCATCAATTCTAATGTTCCAATGTCCAACATGCACTTCATCAACATAGGATGCGACTAAGGGAGCATTGTTTCTTTGATCAATCTTCTTGATGTACACACCCTTCATGTTTGTTCTTCAAATCTTTGTAGGCAACATAAACATGGAATAAAAAAATTCACCTTGAATGTTGGAGTATAAATGATCCATGTGGTGAATATATTCTTCCCATATAAGATTAAGTGATTTTATAGAGGTAAGAGAGTCCACATATAGATGAACATGGATGAATATCCAGGGAATAAGAAGGGAACTGAAGGATAGTGGGATGAAACATAGTTGTATGGTCAATCCATCAACCAATTACATGAATTTATTGTGGGTATAAATCAAAGAAAAATATAGGTGTGGTGAAACGAAAATGTTCACCAATGTAGTAGGGTTAATATAAATGTTTTGAATTTATTCAGTGTAACTTTTTATCAGCGGTAGCCTAAAGCACTGATAAAGAGTGTCTTTGTCAGTGCAAAAAAACATTGATAAAATGTTCCCATTATTAGTCCATAATTTTAATTGTTGATAAAGAATAAAAATTATCTGTGCATATTTTATAAGAAATAAAAATCATGATCTCATGTGTGAGTCTCACATAGATATAGTGGATGTTTGCCAATTTTTTATAAACTATTCTACCACATCCCCTTGCCAGAAACTTACTCCATGGATTCTCCCTAACATAAAACATTCACACACACCTACATGGGCATGTTCCTGTACACATTGGCCCACGTGGGGCTTTGCGCACCCTATGCTTTTTGCGGGCTTTAGCCCAACCACATACACATGGGCCTCCTTGGACACTACTCGGCCCACCTGCCTCCGCATCTGGGCCTATACAATGCCTGATCCCAACTTTCTATGTAGGCAGTAACCCATTTTTTATACCAATAAAAACAAAACAAATACAAATATATGTATTAAAAATATTAAAATATTGAAAAAACGAAACAAATAAAAATTAAAATGAATAAATTAAAAAAGATTAAAAATTCTATTAATTAAATAGTTATTAATAAATTTAGTATATATATATATTAAAATATTATCAAATATAATATATTAAATATTTATATGTAAAATGAACAAATTAAATAATAAAACAATTATAATTAAAAATGAATAAAATAAAAAAAAATTAATTTTTTTTTAATTAATAAATTATTAATAAAAATGAATAAATTTAATATACATATATTAAAGTTATAAACATTAATAAATAAAAAACAATAAATATATAAATAAATCTAAATAATGAATAATTTGTAATAATTAAACAATAAAATTTCAAAAGAATAAATTAAAAAAATTAATAAAATATTCATTAAACAATAAATAATAAAAATAACTACATTTAACATAAATATTTTTTTTTAAATATTAATAAATAATATATATATAACAATATATGAAATTAATCAAATGTGATAATTAAAAGAATATTAAATTTTTATTCATATTAAATGGGTTTTATACATAATTATTCATCAATATATTTAACATTTTTAATATAGAAATATAATAATTAATATTTATTAATTTTAATATATTAATATATATAGTATTTCGTAAAATAATATATATTTAATAGAAAATATTTATGCTTACATTAAATAAGTCATATATTTAGTGAAAATAGCTTATAATTAAAAATTAGTATTAACTAATTTTTTCACTAATTGTATCGAGTAATAGAAATTTAATTTAATATCATTTAATTTTTCAATTAAACATATATCAAACATGTGTTACATTGATTTCACACATACATATTATTAATTAATTCATTTTATATACAACTCACACACACATAATATTTTAGTAAAGTATTGAATTTTTTATATTGATTTTAGAATTGAATATATTAAAATAATAAATTTAACATATATTTTGTTTGCAATAGGTAAATTTTATCCTTTTTTATATTTTTATTCAATATATACTATTTATTACTTTTAAATATTTTTTGGATTTTTTCATTTTTAATGTCATTTATTCTTTAATAATCTTAATTGTTTATTTTATATTTTGGTAATTTATTCATTTTCTGGGATTCATTATTCAATATGTTTATAATTTAATCCATTTTTAATATTTATTTATACATGTTTATCCATTAACATTTAATTTTTTAATATCATTGTAATTGAGATAATTATCATATATACATTAACATTTTAACATATATATATATATATATATTCAATTTTTATTTTTTTAAAATATCTATATAATTAATTATAATTATTAATTTTTAAAATTTATTCTTTATTATAATTATTAATTTCAATAATATACAGGATATATTTTATTATTTCATTGTTCAATTTAACATATATCAAACTTTTATATATATACAAAAATTAATTTCACACACATATATATTTACATAATTAATGGAATATTATATAGAAACACATAGACCAAATATTTATGTAATCTATTAAAATTTTAATATTCATTTTATAATTTTATATAATAACATAATATTTTTAAATTATAATGTATTTAATCTCTATTTTTTTTAAAATTTATCATAGTTATTATTATTTATTCATTTCAAATTATTAATTTTTTATATTTTTCTAGAATCTAATCATTTAATAATATTAACTTATAGATATTTATTAACAATGTTTTTATATTTCCATTATGAATTAATCTTCATTTAAATATATATCGATATTTTTTTAATAATGTGCAAAATTATTAAAAACATATACATTTTTCAATATTTTTAATGTCTACTCATTTTTAATTATTCATCTTCACTCATTTTTAACATTCATGAATTTAGGATTTGGTATTAATTTATAAATTGAAAAAATATTTTTAAATAATATTTTTAAATAAGTATATTTATAAATGTATATTTAATATATTTGTAAAATTATATATATAATTATAAATAAATGTATATATTTCTATAAATAGTATTTATATAATATAATTAAATATTTATATATTTAAATATATATAAATTAATAATGAATATGTTTAAATAATTAATATATTTATTATATTTATATTTATATTTTTTTATTTTTTTAAAAATATATATAAATATATATAACGATATAAATATATTTATAATTATAAATTATAATAAAAATATTTAAATAATGAATATGCTAACTATATTTATATATATTTATTATATATATATATACGAAAAATGTCTAGCCGGAAGATAAAGCTTCTGACCATTTATTAAAGGTGAAAGAAAAAAATATAAGTGATAAGAATGAAAACAGACGGGGTCATACCAAGAGACAATACCTCATCTAGAAAAAGTAAACTAAAAATAAAAAAAAATCAGGATCATTTCCATAGTCATAATAAGAATCTACATCAATAATAACTATTTTCCACTCGAACTATGAAAAATATTAATTGAGGATCCCAAAGATCCTCTCCTTAGACATTTCATGATTTATAGTGAGATTGATCTTTTAATCCTTTAAATATGACTTTATAGACACATTCCTATGTATATTTGAATAATACATCCATAATATTCCTTATAAATGAACTAGAGGTAAACTGTCACTATTGACCATCTTTAAAAATCCATTTAAAATTGTATCTATAAACAAAATAGTGCCATTACTACCCATATATCAGAGATGGGTGGTGTTTGAAAAAACCATATGATTCTTTTTATGACTTCCATCATCTGAATCATTAACCCATTTAACAGGAATTCATAAAGAACTAAAGTAATTCTCAATCTCTTCAAAATAATCCATGCTCTACTAAACATCAGATTTCTTGGATCTATATTCATATGGAACATTCCCTGAAAAGTATTTAGCCAGTGGCTACACAAAAAAACCTTATTCATCAGTTTTTGAAGGATAATTCCCAAGGATAATCCCAATATACTCATCTATAGACTATCCCACCTTAGTAGTGTCATTCCCATCCTGACAAGTGAATTAAAAAATAATCAAATTAGAGAGACCAACATTTTGATTTTTTTAGATAGAAATATTTGGAAAATCAATTTAACACTCATAGAAATAACATCACTACTCCAACAATCCATTTCCTCATTTATAGAAGCATTCTCATTGAAATAATTGTCAACCTAAGTTTGTTATATGTTAGTACCGGTACTATCTCAGGCAAGGCCAGACCCCCCCAGGTGTGGTATGATTTAGAATGAAAAAAGTTGAGAAGTAACCACTAAAACTTATAGTGTTTAGTTAAGACACAATCATATTCAAATATCTTTGTTCAGGGGAAATGAATAATCCAGTAATATCCAATGATGCCGCTTCCTTATCCAGATTCTTCACCAAAGATTTATTCCTGTTTGTTTTAGCTACTTTGGTTCGAGGTCGCTTATCCATATATTCGAGTGGCTACATCCTTGGCTTCCTGGTTGATGACTTCCCATGTGGTTTAGGTTAATTACTTTTACCATTACCATAATATTCGTTTACATTATGTGTCTTCAACCCCCCCCCCCCCCCCCCGAACACAAACCATCTTCCAATATTTCTCATCAAAATGACAAAAAAACATTACAAATTTGATATAACTTATGACATTTCTCATATTCAGTGCTGATTTATATATCAGTAGTGGGGTTAGTAAGGGTATCATTTTAATTATGAGTGTAACAAAAATCAATTTCAAATACCATTATCACAAATTCCCCAACGAAATGTGTTTCTTATCTTTATCTAAATGAATTTGAACACCAACCATAACAACAATATCATCCATGTTTTTTGGATGCCATATAATGTAGTTGAGGTTGTCCAACCTAATCCATACCTCTGTAAATGCATTCTAAATCCATGAAACATTGAAATCCATCATCCATTCATGGATATGAAGCATTCCTACCTTCAAATTCAACGAAATAGATGACCACACGCAGATTTAGGATTGATCTGAATGAAACAAAAATTGAGACAAACCTATACTTAATGAAATACACATTTAATATGAAAATCCCCATAAAAAAGAAATCCTATGAATAAGATATTCAGACCTCTATATCTTTTCCCCTTTGGGGATAACATCCTTAGCAATTAACGAGTTTTTACCTAAATCCAAATCTTTTAAGAAGCCATAATGGGTTTCTTCAACATGATTTGAGGATCATTTCTTGATGATCCTAGGATTAGAGGGTACCGTAACAGTCACCAGTATACACTGATAAAAAAATCACATTGATTAGGTATTTCACCTGATATCCCTACTACAACTAAGGCCCCCTCAATTCTACACTGAGAGATAATAGAAATTGAAGGCAACAGCTCAAAAATCCATCCAGAGAGGAGATTTGAACCAATATAATGTAGAGTCTCTATGGAAGACTTGACACCTAGATGTCATCGCCATTACCTTCACATAGAATCTCACAAACTCACAATGCAATCTATTTGATATTTTTAATATAATTAAATAAATATGTATAATGATATAAATATATTTATAATTATATATAAATAATTATCAATATATTAACAAGTATATTTATTTATAAATAGTTGTATAAATGTTTAATTACTATATTTATAAAACTAAATACTTATAGCTATAAAAAAATAAATATAACATTTCAAAAAACTCTTCATATAATTATATGTAAATAATTAACAAATTATAGTTAATATATTTGAATAATGAATATATATTATATATTTATATTCATATTTATATATAATTATATAATAAATATATATAATTATATAAATATATATAATGATATAAATACATTTAAAATTATATTAATATATTTATAAATATATTAAAAAAATTTATTTATATATAATTGTAATTTTATATCATTATCAATGCTAAAAAATTGATAAATAGTTATTTTATCATCACTTGTTATTTTAGTGCTGACAAAACCCCTCTAACAAATCCTTTTTAGAAGCACTAATAAAACCATTCCTGATAATCTAAAAAGCACCCTAACCAAACTAATTTACATCATGTAGTTCAATCTCTCATGTATGTTTATCTTTTCCCCTACACAACATGAACATCTCTCCGACAAATCAATTCATGAATCTATGGTATGTTATTTTTTTCTCCTCCTATTTTGTTGGTTGCAAGTTCATGTTTAGCAATTTGGAATAGTGCATAATTATCATGGATTGTTTATCTATTGATTCCATGTTTATGATCTGTGATGATGACTTCCCAAACGTCCATCCTCCACCTATAATGGTTTCTTTTTTAGTATCTTAATTCTTGGTTTTACCCTAATACGGCTCGCAAAGTCCCTACTTTGATGAAATATAGTTCATGTTGTTGTCTTTAATTTTTTTTGTTGCCCATATTTTTCATTTTGATTTATATGAAACATCTTTTACCTAGTCTTCTAATTCTATTCACATATATCTGAATCTGAGTCATGATCATTGACATAAAAGATGATTTGGGATGCTATTGGGGGATCCTGTGGTAGCAGACTTATTTAAAGTGGTGTTTATAAATAATTATACAACTATGTTTCTTCTCTAAAATAACACATGTTTTCTATTCACTAAGAGAGTTAGAGGGGGGGGGGGGGGTGGGATTTCATTGAATACTACCTTCAAGAGGGTGTTCAAAAATGAAAAGTAAAGGGTTAGAGAGTAGTATAGGGTAAGGGAGAAAAATATTTTTATTGGAGTCTCATTTCAATATATCAATTTTATGTATATAATATTTTAATTTTAATTTTTTTTGTTTGAGTGATAAATGCTACCAAAAATATCATTCTAAACTTTGAAAACCCTCATGTAGGTGGATATAGTTTTAATGATATAATTATTTCATAATATACTTTTATAAGTTTCAATCATTCCATATTATGCGTAGATGGAAAAAATATACTATTATATCACATAATGTGATTTTTTTTAATTTATTGAATATATAACTTCATTTTCAATGATTTTTATAAATATATTATATTTTCAAAGGGATTCATAAAACATAATGTGATTCTATTATTTTTTTTCTTTTAAATGTATGTACGTCTTAGATTATTGTAAAGTTGTGTTTTGTATATATATATATCTATATTTTATGATTTTAATGTATAGTGATTTATAAAACTATTAATTTTTTTCATAAATAATACATAAATTATTAATAAAATGATTAATATTTTCCAATAGATTTTTTTAAATAATGATTTTATGTTTTTTTATTTAAGTTAAATTATAAATTGGATTTTCAATGTGAGAAAATTAATTATTATTTAATAAAGTCTCATTTACACATATTAAAATGGTTATTATAATCTTATATACATATATTTTTTTCTAATGAGAAATTTTAATGAGTTTTGATGTATTTATAAATGAATTTTGTGGCGTTATTTCCTATTTGGGAAGTTGTATTCATAATAAAATGAATTTAATGTTTTTGAAGCTGAATATTTATTTTCAATTTTTTTCTTGGAAATAATTTTAGTTTCCTTATATTAGACTAAGTTTAATCTTTATTAATTTTTTTTGATGGAATTATATTTATATATTAAAATAAAGATATGTGATCACCTGTGATCTATTTCTCCCTCTTCAAAATCATTGATTCTTTTTAATTTTTCCAAATGGTTTGAACAATGCATGTGTAAGTGATATTATTTTCACTGGATCGACCTTACTGATTATCCACCAAATATTCCTCATCTCAATCCATTTTTGGTTCACCCCTCCTTTTAATTCATGTTCATTTCACTAATTCATCATTATTTATTAGTATAGTTTCATGGAACTTATAATAATGAACCAAAAAAACCATTCCCATATATCATGTAAGGTGATGACTTCAAATGATAAGTAGGAAGAGTTTTCGTAGTGTGCATTATCTAATATTATAAAATTTCCAAGTATCCCTCATTATATCAGGGATTAAAACCAAACAATTCTTCCCATTTGCTTCCATATATCTCTCAAACTCCTGAAGATTAAAACCATAATTTTTTTTTGAAAAAAGTCATTACCTTCTGTATTTTATATTTAGTGAACATTAGAGTGTCATATTTAAATTTTTTTTCAAGAAACCAATATATAATGAAATACGGTTCAACTGCAGACTCAATTACCTATTGATATTGGTGGAAATTTTATTTAAATAGTTGTTAATAAATTGTTAATTCATACTTATTTTCAACTAATTTTATAAATTTTTTAATATTATTTTCAATATTATATGAATTAATTTTATATTAAAACAATATACATAATTTTTTTTGTGGAATTATATTTTTTGAACTCATATTCCATTAATTTTAACTTGAACAGAATATTTTTATTCTTTATATAAAATATATTTACTTTTAACATAGAACACATGTTCTATGTTTGATTTTGTATAAATTATTAAGTATTTTTATTTCATATATTTATTATATATTGTCTTATTAAATCAGAACATGTGGTTAATTAGTCCGAACATATTTTATTTAATTTTTTTTTAAAAAATCAACACTTTAGGAAAATATTATGTGCCTTATTAAGTTATATCATTTGTTCATTACATGTGTTTTGTATTAAATTTTTTATATATTTTATTATATTTATAAAAAATATTTTTTAATAGTTTAATTTTTGAGACTGAAAATGATTTTTTTGAGATGATGAACAATTTATTGAGTCATAAAAAGTCATTATACTCTATATTTGGGTATGATATTTTATCAATATACAAATATTTGTCGTACAATTTTTTTTTTAAAAAGCATACTTTATAAATTATATAAATATGTATTCATACCATTATAAATTCGATGTATTATTTTTATCTATATTGGGTTATGTAAGGAATATTTTAAATTAAGAATTTAATATGGTTACAGATGGAAAAAACATTTGATAAAAATTTAAACTCTCATGCTAATTTATTTTTATTATCTAATTATTAGAGTTTTGAATTTGAATGACACAAGTTATGTTTTATTCCTATTGGCATAAATTTTTTTTAGTATCTTACCTATGAGAACTAACCTAATATTAATTAAATTGTATCAATTGACTATTATCCAATTATGAGTGAATTTTATACATTTATCTATTTCTATAAAATATTTTTCCATAATATTTATATATTTTTATGTAATTATTTCCAGTAAATGATAGAGGACCTATTTTGGGAATTATTTTTTTATTGTTCTGATTAAATAATCCCTTCAACTGCAATCAGTATAATTGTTTAGCCCCCATGTTCTATTAAAAATCTTTTCTAGTTGATTAAGTACACAATTTTTCCTTAAGATAAAATCAATTGTTATACTAAATGTTTTCTATTTAATAATAAATTGATTATTAGGGATGAAGGTTTTTTTGATAATTATTTTATTGAGGGAAATAAAGGATTGTGTATAAGTGATTGAGTTTTTTTTTAGTTAGGTGAGAAAAAATTCTTCTTTTTATTTTTTCATATTTCATTTTTTAAATAATTCATCAATTTTTGAAGTATCAAGGTCATGGTCTTTTGGAAGAATGATGCAAGGGTCACTGTTAGTTTAATTTTATCTTAATAAGAGTTATATTGGGGTTAGGTCTTCAAAATCTGCTTTTTTTGTTATATAATTACTATTTGAGAATATTTTTATGTTATTAGCTATGAGTGAGAGTATTTTTATTCAATAAGTCCACTTTTTTAGGAATACCATCATATGAAAGGTATTTTTGTAGTGTTCATAATATCTTAGGAGAGTTTAATGATAGAATTATGAAAATATGCCCAAATATGCATTTGAAACTGAATTTATTTAGAGTTTTCCTTGGTTAATATAGATGTTGAAAAAATGATTTTCAGATTCTTTTTTTATCTAGTTACAATAAATTTATTTATTGGAAAAGGAAAATTTTAGTAATGGTTTGAGGTGTGTGGGTATATATAAGTTTCATCTTATTATTTGTAACATTATTTATTTTGATTAATTCATTAATAACTGTATTTCATGAGTACATATTATGGTGTTTTAATATGATGATTTTTGTATTTAAATGGTAAATCATTCCAATTTGTGTAAAATTTTATATGTTCTAATTTTTGTGGAAGGATATAATGAATATTTGGAAAAAGAACAGAAAGAAGAAAATTTTGGAACTACCATATTTTTAAGGATGTAGCGGAGCTAGAAAATTGGATAAAACTAATTCACACATCGTTTCTATCAATTACATGATGTAAATTTTTTCAGGACACCTTTTTGCAGTGTTATGCTAAAATTTATGACTCTTAGAAAATAAAGGAGTACCCATCATTTAATAACATTAGACATCATGTAAATTGTTGGGAAGAATGAAAAACACTCAGATTTAGTGTATCTTGAATCATTGATTCAATTTTTGACATGGGACCCATAGTGGACTTCTTTTGGACCATTCCACTGTGATCACCATTAATAATAGAGCCCATATGGGGCTTATTAAAAATTGTTTGTACTGATTTTGTTGGAGGCATTGGAGATCTGAAGAGCAAATATTGGATCCTAAAGTTGTTGGTTACTTTATTATTTCTTATTCATTTACTTTATGCATTATTTTTTATTTTTAAATAATGTATTACTCTCTCATCACTATAATGAGGGGATAAACCCACCTTATTCAAGCATAATGCAATAGAAGGGGGAATGTTTCTTTGGATTTATTTCATTTTTTTTTTTCATGTATTTGGTTTTTTGGATTTATTCGTAATCATAAAATCACATTATTTTTCCACATCATTACTATTGATAATAAAATAAAAAAAGAATATTTAAATTACACAACATAATAACCTAAAAAATCATGATTATTGTCAACCGTTGGCATAGAATATCATGGTAATGAAGAAACAACCAAATTCTTGTCCAGTTTGAGGAAAATTAGGACTCAAACTGTCCCAAAATTCATTAAAGGACCTTTTGAATCCTTATAAAAGAGAGCCCTCTCCACCATGTGCACGAAGACAGATGATGGCACCTCCACTAGTCTGAAGAGTATTGTGGCCATGTGAGCATCTTTGATGGTGCCTACTCAAGTATGACAGAGCCCTTCGACTTCATGGCATCCTTTATTCTTTGTAGTGAACCCCACAAGCATCACTATCCATGTTGCCTATAAATACTTGGATCTTCCACCTCAAATAGATCGTTACATTGAACATTATACTTTTAGTTTCCCTTCTTGTGGAGCTTCTGAGAACCATAAAACATACCCAAAAATGGATCCTCCAAGGAACATAAGCATCGCGATCTATGCCATATTTTGTTACTAATTTGCTCTGCTTATGGTATGGATGACTTTCATGAAGTTCTCTGCCCTTAGACAAGGAGGGATCCCCTTATAGATATTCAAGGTTCCGTTCTGCATTGATCCTACATAGAGAACTCACCAGTTAAACTCTTTGATAATGCCAAGGCCACGTGGTCTACAAATACATATCCATTATAATGAGATGTTCCTTCACAATTCACTTTTCCATTGCAAAGACCCTTCCCTACATGATGCACCTATGCTTTATAAATCTCCTCTTATAAATCCCCAGGGTTTTATGAGATCCTCTCTAATGTGGCCCTGCAGGATTTTGTGAAGTGATTCCATGGTTATTTAGATGGTATCCCTTGTTTTGATTCCCTACATATAAATTTTTGGCATAGGTATTCTAATGGATATTTTTTTTTGAATATTCAGTCTAATTTAGACCCCACGAGTGACCATTCCTCTACCACCCCCCTTTGGGATTTTTTTAGGTCGTGCACCACTCAAAAGTGCGTGACATACCACTATGTAAGTCCTAGGGGGGTAAAGAGTGAACCATCCCCATTCAAGATGTTTGACATAAAACTTCCAAGCCCCGACATCCTCAGTACATGATGTTAAACTATAGACTCACCCCATGTAATTTATATGGGGATTTCTACCTTAGGCAACCCTCATGAAGTTTATACAATCTCTATATCCTAGGGTCTCTAGACATGTATAATCCCCACATCCTATCCCATAGTCACACCTTCTGTGACACAATTGTCAGGTCTACTGATGCCTCATGTTTCTCACAATAAGAACGAATCATGTGGAATTAGAATTTAATAGTGACCATGATACTCGATCATTGGATGGTAAACAAGTGTAATCCCCATTCACCTCAATTACGAACTACATGGGTTTTGATCCCTGTATTCTTCATAGGGTATGTTTGAAGCCTACCTGAGGTTCAAGATACATAATTCATTTATTCCATATGTTTCAAATTGGTTAACTGTCAACCTCAATGTGTGACATTAAACTACATAACCCATTTAACTACATGGAGTTTGATTCTCATCTACTATGATATGTTGGAATCCTCTATGAGGTTCAATATCATCACCCTACAAACACCATCCATTCCATCATCACTTAATCAATTTACAACTGGATTCTTCCCCGAACAACCACATAATGGTGAGATCATGCTATCCATGTCATTTCTACTCCTAGAAGCACCTGGGTATTTTATAATGCATAAGCCCCACACAATCTATATTTATCCACCAAAAAGGGAAACTATTGTGATGTGATGTTATCAATTTGGGGTACAACATAGCCCTTACATTCATATGAATGATGATGCGAGTGTGACTAGACATAAAGCATCAGAAATAGAAACAGTGAACCCGATGTAAACTCTTATATTCAAAATAGTATTAGTAGAATTCAATACTTTAGAAGATGAGTTTTTAACTTGGTCCATCTATCTGGAACCTAGTCCCATAAAGAAAGTAGTCGAACTAGGATGAAACTCAGTATAATTTAGGTTAACTAATCATTGCGAATTCTGGACTATGACAGCATTAGTGTGGATCTATCTCCTTATTCGTGGATGATTAGATGGAACCAAGGAATTGGGAATTTATTTCACTGTATCCATATTTACAACTTAATCTCTTTGATTTTTAGGCTCCCAACTACAGGAAACCAATAACCGTATGCCTATAGATGAAGGGGTTGAAGGAACCTTAATGCCACAACCTTATATGACCCCAACACTTCCATGAATTCATCCATGACCATGGATACTGATCACCCACACTCTATATCACCCTCTATAATCAACCAAAAGGTGTTATAGAAACCATTATTCATTGATATGAGTGGGATGGGGTCATTACCATGAGGGATATGAAACTCTCACACATTGGGGCTTTTTGTGCCTCATCAAAACTACCACCCCCAAGGGCCACAAAGGGGGCCACTACTCCCCTCTCCCACATTAAACTATTTCAAGAGTCGCTCCTCAGATTGATTATATGACTCACTCTGAAACACTAATGAGGTAATGAAAATCTAGGTCATCCCATATACGACTACCAACAGGAAGCTAATAAAGAAGTCTCCCAAAAGGCGACATCTATAACACTGGTTACCGATACCTCGATATTACAAATTTTTAAATATCCATGCTCCTCCAGCCACAGTCCAGATAACCTGATTCCAACATCGAGCATAATATTAAGAAGATTTCCCTCAGGGGGTATCATATTCAAAAATTCATGTGGCCCATTCCACCACTAGTGCTTTATAAAAAATCCCTAACATTGTAGACCTAGGATTAACCGGTTTCCAATCAAAATCAAGGCCTATCAAACCCTATGGGTGAGCATGGTTGACTATTTTGGTCTTCGACACCACCAGAAGTCATCATGTGATGACCCATGGTGATGATATCCATTATTGACGCAATCCTCGTAACATATCTATTTAGAGTAGTGGTCCCCCACTCTCTCCCAATCATTTAGGAGGTCCTCCCCATGTTCTCCACACCTGCCTAAGTAGTGGTCCTCTTTTACTTGTCATCATTCAGCCTAGAGGTTCTCCCCGTGCCAATTAATCCCAACACGGAGGCCCTCCTCATGTCATGGACTACCAACACGATGGTCCTCCTCTCATCCTTACAAACATAAGAAGAGGTTCACCTCATAGAAACATTGACCAATGTGAAGGAACTCCTTGCATTTTCATCAACCAACACAGAGGCCCTACCCATACTACAGCCAACATGAGTGAAGGTCCTCTCCACACAAGAATCCACCAAAAGTAGAGTCCATACCCACTTCATCCATGATTTGTATGAAGGTATTCCTCTTGCGATCACTTCCAATTATTATGTAGGTCATCCCTTTTTCACCATCATCAAACATGGTGGTCTTCCCTGTGTTCTTACCTGCACCAGTGAAGGTCATCCTCGCTCCAGTACCCACCACTAGGGAGGTGCTGCCCACATTCTAGGAAGCCAGTATAGAGTTAATTCCCATTTCACATTCAACATATATCATGGTGATCCTCCAACCCCATCTCATCAAATTCGAAGTTATTTAAACTCCCATAGTAGTCCATGTGTAGTTCATCCCCGCTTTGATGACAATAGGTACAGAGGTGATCTTGTAATCTGAAAAAAATAAAAGAGTAGGTCCTCCCTTCAAAATAAATTACAATAATAGAGGTCCTATTATTTTCAAAAAAAACAACCATGTCCCAAAGAACCATCTCGGGGCAAAAGGGAGAACCATCGTTTCCAAAGGGATAACTCTAGGAGTCCTTATGTTGTTGTGTCTCCATTCCTTCTATCTGATTCCAAAGCTAACTAGGACCCACTTATGTATCATCCTCCTAGTCTTTTGCATCAGAGTATATGGTATGAACCAAACATGTGATTTTTTCATCCTGTAAGGAAAGATGCATCAAATCCCCAAATCCCATCATAGTTACCTGAAAGTGGAGGAATATTGGGCTCCCTTCCAGAGTCTCGTTGTGTTTCTCTCCCTAACACCAACTATTTCATTCTTTACCTCATCACAAGATCACAAAGATTTATTATGGGTCCTGATAGTCGGTGAGATAGTGTTAGGTTCCCCACCAGAAGTCATTTCCCTTGTATATGAGGTAGTGTTAAATACATTGTCCTACAGGGACAAGATGATGAGGTTGGTACCATCTCTATGAGACGACCTAATTAGTGGCCTGTTTTCAAATCAGAAAACATTTTCTACACTAGATAGTCCGCCGCTAGAACAGTCTATATCCGTGATGTTTCCAGTTTATAAGTCATCCCAGTTAGATGAGTGGTGAAACCAAGAGGAATACTCCTCATCTAAGTAGAGAATATTCTGTCACACTCTAGCCGTTGATTAGTTATCCAATATGTTTTGGCTGATCTCCACTCCTAACATTTACATTCCAGAGTCCCTTACTCAGGATGAGTTATTTTTTCATCTAAACCCTTTGGGTGATGCATTTCTTCCTCTATGAACATCAATTGGTTTATACAAATAGCCAAGATAATTATGATAAAATTGGCCTGCAATGTCGTATCGTTGACCTTTCATCGCTAATGGTGGATTAGCACCATAGATCTTTATTATATCACTAAAACCATTGGAAATGATTCATTTAGATTTTCTCCATGATCTGTAGAATTATTTAAGAGAAAAACCCATATGTTCATATTCAAGGCTGGGGGAAGTATACAACTCTCCACTTCAATACCCTCCTATGCCAACTTGAGTTTTTTATTTATATCAACGATATGTCACTGGGTGTATTCACGGGAATATGGAAGACCTTAGCCCTCTCAAGGAGAAGAATACTAAGGAAAATCTTGATGAAGAGGACTCGCCCCTTAGGGTAGATCAACATCTTTTAGACCGCCCAAGCATTGTCATCCACCAGTATAGAAAGATTCTTCAACTGCAGATGCATATGTGTCATTACTCCTAGTAAAAGACCCCAACAAGGGAATATGAATGACTGGGACCTCTAAAGCCTCATAATCATCTGGTTCAGAACAATAGATTGTGGTTGATCTCAATATGTATTCCTTACTCTAGAAACTTTCCAAACTGAAAAGGCTCATCGATGATATCCTTTCTAAATATCATCTAAATTATCATGATCCTTGATACAATCCTCTCCCTCCTCCACTAGTGTAGTTTGGAATCCACAATTCCTCCATTTTTATATGCCTAATGTTAATCTCAATAATAGTTTTCATCTTTATAGGGTAGTGATCTTATAGAATGAAAATATAAAGTGGTTTGTATCTCCCAACCAAACAAAGTTGTGTAAAAATACTCCTTGAGACTCAAATTAGGTCATTCATCCAGTATATACTTAGTTAGTTCCCCCATTATCCACTTAAAACATTACTCTAGAAGTTTCAGAGGTTTCTCTAGCCAGTCCATGAGCCACTGACCCTACCTACCATGTCGACGAGACTATGAATGAATTGGTGGTCCGAGATCATTTCCTAGATAAGATTCCCTATTTAGAGGATCCAATTAATTCTCTCATTGACCTCCTTGTGGCCCTTGAGATACGGAAGGTTGCAATCCTACCTGATGCAACGCCACATCTGGAATGAGTGGACAACAAACAGGCACCCATGGATTTCATAAATCCATCTTTTTCCCCTTTCAAAAGGATTGGATACCCACTACAACATCTGGTCTACTTCATATCAATGTGTAGACCCATGTTAGGAAATCTAGACCACCAAGAGGCTACCAAACTCCAGTATTTTGTGCAGTCACTGGATGAGCCTGCATTTGTCTAGTACCAATAGATAATTTTTGGGTCTATCGTTGGTTGGGAAGATCTTCGTAGAGAGAATATTTATCAGTTCAGCTACATAAATCAGAAGAGAAACATTTCTGACCGCTTAATGTGTAAGAAAAAACTATATGAGTGAGTCCTCGACTTTTTCTCTAGGTGGAATGGCCTCAAATTTTCACTCAACATGATGCAGACTGAGGATCGGCTGCTGATGATGTGTGGGTTGGGGGGATGTTATTATTGACTTGGTTCCCTCCCTCATCACTTAGAAATTCATTGGTGGATTTTGGGATTTTTCTAATAAATATCAATTCCTAGAGGAAGCCTTGTACATCCTATGTTGGGGTGTATGTTTCCTGCATCTCCTTCAAGTAGATAATCTAAGAATGGGACTACTATTGACACACAGATAGAGGCCCCCAGGTTTCTAGACTTGTTACTAGAATATCATAACCACTAACCTCACTGAGGTAAATATCCTCATGGTAGCCTCAGGATCAGCATCAAAAGTATAAATCATAGGGCATTACCACGTAATGATCCACCTCCACAACCTAGGCGGGATAATTAGGTTCTATCCCCCCATCAGTCTCTAGAACCTCTATAGGGCCAGGATCCCATGGTTCTATTTCTAGATAGGAGAAACTAGACCTAAAAATTTTACAAGGATTATGTCCCTAGTTATTTTTGTAGTGTCTTAGATCAGGGAATTCTGAAACTTCTAGAATGCAGGAGACCAGAGGAGGCTGATCTCATTAATCACCCCAACTACTACCCCAATCACTGGTTCCTTGTATTTACCATCAACATGTGATATATATTCAAGGATAGTCTCCAAAACAAGGTTTATAATGATATCATAATATTGGGACCTTCCTTGACATAGGTAGTGTCCATTTATGAAAATCATGACAGCAGTAGAGGAGTTGAGTTGTAAGAGTTCTGCAGCCATGATTCATAGAAGTATGATGATTGGATTACTCTTAGAGAAGTTTCTCATGCCCAAGGTATCTTCCATGCCTAATTTAATTACCCCAATCCTCCCAAAGTTATTATGCCTTCTCCAACTTCCTCTTCTACAACCACAACCCATCCTTCTAATTTTTAGAAGACTAGGTGTTGATGCTAGAAGGGAATGAAATTTCCCTCTTCAGTGCCGAACCCATCTCACAACCTAGCCAATTTCATTCCATCAGATATAGGAATTTCCCACTTAATCCAACAAATATTGGAAGATTCCTTAGATGAGGAGAAGGGGCACACCACCATGACACCATTGAGCTAGTGGACTCTTTTTTCGTTCCCAATGACATTGATTATCTTGTAGGTCCTCCAAAAGTTCTTGGTTGACTCCATTCATGATGTAGCTGTGGATATGTGAATCTTTAGAAATCTCAAGATAGCACTTCGAGCTAATTCTTTCTTGTTATTGAGAATAGATATCAAGATCATTGTAGAACCTATGATGCATTGTCCTTTGATCTCATCTTGTTAGATTCACTACCGCCTTCTTTTGTGGTAGTCGACCAGGTAGAGGCAACACGACCACATTATAATAAATCACATGCCACTATGGATAGAACACCGTCATTGAAAATCTATATTATAGTAATTTTTTATTATTTAACTAGTGAATAGTGAGACATCCACATCACCATCCATAATTCACTGGTTTGACAAAAAATTCTCATCATACCTCCTTCCTAAGAGGAACCTCCTCTTGGAGGAAATATTTCCCTAACATTGAAATATACTGTTATCAAGTATATTTCTAGAAGTTCTGAAATGATACCAATTATCAATGCCCTATTTCATTTATAATAGATGTATGAAGCCCTCACAGAGGCCTTGAAAAAACTTTATTCAGTTTGAAACATATGTAGCGGTTGTAGAGTCATTATGTAATGAAAAATTCAAATGAGCATGATTACAAGACATCATCTCATTTTAAGGGAAATATGAAGTTTTCACAATGTAGGGAGATATTTCCCATTTTATATCATAGTTCAGATCAATGGAATCATAGTACATTTTTGTTTCATAAATATAAGTTCGAGGATAAATATAATCCCAACTCAGACTGTCTACAATCTAGGAATGACTGAAGAAGATCTGAGTTTCTCTAACCTAGAAATTTAGGGTTTTGATAGGATAGAACAAATATAGTGTGGAAAAATATTCCTAAATATAGATTTTGGAAGCCAGATTACAAGTGCTAAATTTATGGTGGTCTCATAGGATACCAAACACAATGTTTTATGGGTAGACATTGACTCTATCCTCATGTATTAGTTCCCCTATCATATCAACAATGCCCTAAATATTCCCTCAATGGTCAAGCGGGAATTCTCCAAGGTGATGCATCCACTTTTTTCTTATTGTGGAGCCCATTATTTGGAAGCTAATAATTACAAGATCCATGACCAAGTGGTTCAGAAAAATGAGGTTGAGCACACTACTACTATGTTTGACCCATGCTGAGGCATGGTTGATGCTTTCATCCTGATGATTCACCAATTGGAGGAAATAATGCCAGAATTCAAACAATGTTTCGTATTCTTTGAGATGAGGGGAAGAGAAATTACCAATTACATTGAATGACAAAATATTACCCCATACTTTTATACATGATATGCGATAGTGGTACCATAGACGCTTACCACTTTGAGGCATCATGTTTTTTTCCAGATGTCTATAGAAATATGCCATATTATCTTGTTTCATATGGTAGAGATAAGTGGGAAAAAACCGACCCACAAGCACTACTTTTACATTTCCAAGCCTGATTCCCTTGAATGAAGTCCTAATGGAATCAAGTCAACTATCTTTGTTACCATGGTCTCAGTAGTGCAAGAGTCTCGTGATAATGATTCCACCACCACTCAAGCAGGAACTAGCATTCCGCCCATGTTCAGTTAAATCGAACTAATTTCATCCTACTGGTGATATTGTTCCCTTAGATGATGGAGAGGATTTGTAAGATTCTACTTCTGCATTCGAAGAGGTTGTATCCACCACTATAAATGAGTTGTTATAGGTGAATCTTGGCACTAAGATAGATCTAAGACTTACAATAATCAGTGTGGTCATTCCTATAGGTGAATAAAAATAGTATGTGGAATTTTTAAATAGACATTGTGATGTATTTTCATAGAGTTATGATATGATTCAAGGGACAGACCCTCTGGTCGTCTTCCATTGTATTTTCCTTCTGGTGAGTCCCCACAAGTCCAAGAAGCCTCCATGTAATATACACCTGTTTCACATTTATATGTTTGATGCTAAATTTTTCAAGCTCATAAAGGATAATATCGTCAAGGAAGTTCAGTACCCCAGATGGTTGGCCAACATAATTTCTATTACGAATAAAAATGAATAGATTTGAGTTTGCATCAAATTTTGGGATCTCAACCCCTACTACCAAAATGATGATTTCCCCCTTATGGTGATGGATCTGCTAATTGATGGCACCACTAGATTTCAAGATCTCTTCTTCATGGATGAGTAATTTGGTTATAATATGATTTGAAAAGTCCACAACGATGAATATTCTACTACCTTTAGAGTGTCATAGGGTACCTTTTATTATCAGGTACTTCATTTAGGATTAACAAATGTATGAGATACCTATCAGCATACTATGCACATCTTATTTGAACTGATCATCGGGATTCTAGAGTAATGATACATGGAATATTTGGTGGTAAAATCCCTCTAGTGTCAAGAAAATATCATAAATATCTCAAACGTTTTTAGCTTCCTCCACTCCAGCCATCTAAAGATGAACCCCATAAAATGTTATTTTTGGGGTGACCTATGAAAAATTCCTTTGTTTCATTGTAAGTTACAGATCAATCAAGATCATTCTAGAATATATCATGGAATTTTGCAAGATTCCCCCTCATAGAAACCTCAAAGATATCTTAGTCTTTAAAAGAATGTTATCTTATATATGACGATTCATCACGAATATAGACGGCAAGCGTAAACACTTATCTAGACTCATGACAAAAAGGTATTATCTATCAGTGGGATTAAGAGTTCTATACCACTTTTAGATGCTCAAGTAGTATCTTCTATAACCTTCGGTCCAAATTCCACCCATATGCAAGAAGATTCTGGTTCCCAATGTGAGTACCATATAATTATACCTCAATGCCTTTCTCTCCTAGAATAACATAGAAGGGATAGATAACAGCTTGTACAACTGTTTATTATTCTTTCACTAGGGAACTCGTCATCATGTTGTGCTGCGTTGGTTGTTTCCCCACATTCCCTCTTTCCAAAGGTAGGTGGCATATGTCTCTTATTCAGGTATGTTTTCTCCATGATCTAAATGAGATTATGGGATGTTGTTCCCTCCTTCCATTGATTCTTGGTCAGAATTCTTCACCTATTCAAGGTCTCCCTCATAGATTTAATAAATTTTTCATGAATCTCATTCATGGTTCCATATTTTTGTGGATGTCGGTTAATTAAACCACTTTTGTTAATACATTCCAAGTTGTCAAGTCAAGGCAGAAAACTTTGGTTAGAGGAGTAGTCATTTTGGAAATTCCTGGCATGTCTGGATGATGATACACTAGTACACCTGGATTTATTCCCTTTATGATATGGATTCTAAAGGGCACGAAATATTAAAGGGTCTTACACTGAGTTTGGGGAATTATATTCCTTATGAAGGTTTCAATTGTTTTCCTCATCTACCCACGTTTAACAAGGTGTATTCCACATGTGTAACATCTAGTAGAGATAGATTAGAATGATTAGAACAATGATGAGAGTAGATCATATGGGTACATCCAAGAGGGAGGCATTGAGAGGTTTACTAGATTGATGGATCAAGATGCCCAATGAGGATGGATTCAAAGATGATTGGGTCCTATCAAAGGGGACACCACGGTATACCATTATCTAGGTTTGAACCTCATAGAGGACTCCTAATTACCCTATAATGAAGAGAGGAATCAAAACATACCTATTTAGAGAGGTTGAATCTGGGATCATGGTGTACACAATAGAAAAAAATGAAAGGCATGCTAGGGCTTACATGAATTTAGTAGCCTAGGTACTTCTTGGATCTTTTAGGATGTGGATGACAAGATCTCACCAGGATGTGGAAGCCTGGGTGGAATCAGGATGGATAATGGATGATTTGATGACATGAATGAGATGAATGGGATAGAACCGAAGTGAACCATCGTGAAGATGACGGTGGGGTTGGGATTGAACCATAGGAAGGATTCTTATGTATCATAGTGTGTGGTAATCAATTTCCATGTAGTTCATTGGGTCAATGAGTAACCTAAGCAGGTGTCTATTAAGAATGGATGAATGGAGGGTAGTAGTGGGAGTAGAACCTCTAGGTTGGGGTATGATCTTACTGAAACACAAACGCTCAATGGAGATACCCTGATGGGACATGATAGATGGGATTTATCCTCAATGACACTTCTTATGTATCCCTGTGGTTGCGAATCAAAGTCCATGTAGTTCATTTGTGGGGGATGAGGTTGGGGTGTAGACAAAGGACAATGACCCAATAACATGTTGGGGCTTATTCATGGTTACTTGCCTATGACAATAGGGACACTCGTGGTTATAGAAGTATGGATTAAGGGTGGGGCTTATGCATGGCTATCTAACCATGTATTGGTTTGAGACCACTAATGGATGGACCAAGGGTGTGGATCCTAATGAAGGGGACACCGAAGTTTACCAGTGTTTGGGGTAGAAACATGGGGAGGATTCCTACATACCCTTTCCTAGGAGATATGAGTAAAACCCCCTTTAGTTTAAAATCGTATAGTTTATCGTCTTGTTGGATTAGGGTAAGCCGATATGAAGTGGTTAAGAAATATTAGTGATGACTTTGAACCCTGAGGAGGCTTCCTACGTACATCTTCTAGAAAGGGAAAAGATCAAAGTCAGCATAGTTAAACTGGTGATGCAGTGGGATTTTATATGTTTAGAGAACCATAGAGGGTTTCATGGTTGATGCTTACTCTAGGACCATGTGGGTCATGATCAGTGAAGAAACCAAGATGAAAAAAGACCTGATGATCAGTTCATGAAAGATTCATCGATAAGGAATATAGCAGTGATTACACAAGTTCAGCGGACTATAGAGATGGAGATTGGGACATACTCCAGAGGGAAGCATGTGTAAGGGTTTAGATATTTGAGGAGGATATGGAAATATTTCCTAAAACATCCCATCAGTTGGTGTTGGGGATTATGTGGAGACTACCTGAGGTGTGCATGGAATCAATGCTCTGAGGGAGAGCAGAGTGGGAAGTTGTTAGTGCTCGTCCCCTTCACATTAATATTTTAACTTATCACATATGTGGTGATCAATGTTTAACGTTATGTGTCGAGGCTGGAGGTACTTGATAGGTTAAATTCCCACATCTCAAATAGTGAGGACTCACCCCTCACCCTTAGGAATTACATAACTATATCACTGTAACCCATGGTGAAGGGAAGGAACCAGCAATGTCGTATGAAAATGGGGTTGTGGAGTGATCCATTGATGGTCTCACATTAGCATGTCAATGCGAAGATGAAATAGATGTTAGCATTCCTATGTGAAGAAGCATGAGGGAAAGAAATGCAACATGAAGCACCACCCAAGGGACCTTAAAATCACTTCGTATAAAACTAGAGGGATGTATGGGAAAATTATTCACAAGACAAGGGTGTTGCAGAAAATCGGGGTTCAGACATGGTTCCTTAGGGTAAAGATGGTGCATATATAGAACAAGGAAGGGAACACGTAGGTTTTAAGGGGAGTGCATATGAGGAGGGGTAACACACAACATTGGGCGGTTGCATGCAATATTAGGCAGTTGCGTGCTTGGGGAGTCCCAGTGTGCTAGATTGGAACATCACAAGGGAACACTTGCAGGAAAAAATATCTGTTTGCATTCAAATACCTTAGAGTAAAAGGTAATGGTTGAGGATCATTCCCTAGTTGTCCCACCTGAATGGGGACCCCTAGGAGACCTCTCGTGCAAGATCCGGTTCCTTGAGTCCATGTACTTCACACAGTCATGGAAGGGCTGTCTTTTACATATCAGATCCTCTGTTTGTATCCGATAACTATCTATTGAAGTGAGGGGGTGAATTTATATTTATATTATGAAACATTCGTAGTGGTGTGCAAGATAGGGTGTGCACATGAGGTATTTTCATGTTGCATTGGGGGAATAATATCTTGCAGGCATTTTATAATCTTGCACGCCGACCAATTTTATTTCACACCACTGACTTGGCTGGTTTGCGGATGTTCACTGCGGAAGATTCCATTTGACGTCACATTGAGCACACAAGATCTTGTGTTCAATATTAAAAATTGTGAGTGGTCCTAGAATCTTTCACACACCTCCCTTAGTAATTGTGGAATTGGCCGCTGATTCAAAATAGTCTTTTGGTTGGCTCAATAATTTTTGTTCACGACCTTATCCAAAATTGGGCACCATCAAATGCCTCCCTTCAGAATCAGAGTTGAAGGGGTAACCAATAGTCAGATTCAAAGGGACACTCAGATAAGCAGAGTGCCTAATGGTTGGTGCGCACAAAACAACACATTCATCTAACAAACCACTTTCACATCTGTGAATTAGCCAATCCAAACCTATAAATACATAGGGGGCCCCTAGGGTCCACACATTGACTTTTCCATATGACAATTGACTTTTATCTCATGCATGAACGATCTTTATTTCTGGGTGATAGGCCTCGCACTTTGTCTGTCCTTTGTGTACCCCTGAGAACTCTTTCGCACTACTTTAAATTCTTGTGTGCACCCATAATAGCAATATTTTTAAGAGACCTAGGATCATCTTGCACACAATAGACTCTTGGGCGCAGAAACCCCATTATTTCATGCAGGTTACTTTGTGAATTTGGAGCCTGGCATAAATGGATTCTCAACCGACTAATGCTGAGAGGGAATCTATTGTTGCTACAAGGAGGGACTAGATGATCATAAACCCTCACATTCATCATGTGACAAGATTCATGTCTGATAATCAGATGCTTTTTGGTATGCTGGTGCAATATCAAAATAATTTAGTTCAATGTGATAGTCTATTGATATGTTACTTTAGTATTTTTGTAACACCCCAAGATTTCATAGTGTGTTATTTCTTCAAAATAATTCAATAACTTGCACTACACGCAACACTGAGTTCAATTGCACCATGACTTACCAAAAAAAAACCATTAAAAGAGGTCATGAATAGTATTAACTAAATTTTAAACTTTATATAATCCTTATAATTTTAGATTCCATATTATGAGTTTCTTAGTCATAATGCAAGAACAGATTCATTTTCAGTATTGCACTTTTATAAACTTTTGATAGTGAAACCTTTTTAAATACAATATTTTAAACTTTTTGACTAAATGGAGAAATCAAAAAATTTAAAATGAAACATCCCAAGCTTCCACGGTACGCTTTCCTTTGAATAAAACAGTAGCGTGTGTTGTACGCAACTTCGAGTTCTAACACACCGTAACCAATCAAACTAGCTGTTATGAATAGTAATACCTACTTTTTGAAGTTATATATATTTTATATTTTAAAATGGACTTCATTTTTGGATTCAGAATATCAAATTTAGCCTAAGGTGAAATTTTGGTACTTTTCGGATAACTTTCATATTTTGATGAATAGTGAAAATTACTAAATTTTAATTAAAAACAACTTTTTTAATCAAAATAATTAATAGTAATAAATTATGAATTTGAGTGGTTTTAAAGTATATTTAGAATATATTTTTACTATTTAATATAATGTTGGTCATTGGACATAATTTTACAATTAAACCGAACATAAACAAGTGTCAATATTTTGATAGTTATTACCTCTTAAAAACACGCTTTTTGTTTTGACAGCGAGAATTAATTTTAAATTAATTTCTGCCACTTCTGTGTTTTGAATTTAGGAAAATGGATTCCATATTTGGAATCAGGATGTTCAAATTGTGTAAATAGGTAACTTTTATTTTTAGACATTTTGAATAGTTACTGTGGTAAATATTTTATTTACCATGGTTAAAGGGTAAATCCGTTAAATAAGGGTTAAAAAAATAATATTATAATAATACAAAATTACCCTAAAACGTGTCCTAACCTTATTGGTGGACACATACCCGACCATAGGCATCCTTGGGTCAATTTGGGGACCCCTTGGAGCCACTTGTATGTGGTAGGGACACTTTATATTAATAAAGTTAAAATAAAAAAAATGGCATAAGCTTACATCTTTTAGAAGAACAATTTTTACATAAGGTTATACATGTTGGATTTTTGATTATAAATATTCATTAGAAAGATAAAAAGATTTCCTACATAATTATATTTTATTTATAATTTTTAGACATCAAATAATTTAAATTATTAATGACACAATAATGATGCAATGTTTACCTCATTAATAAATCATTTAAATAAATAAGATTATAATGATTAAAATATTATCTAAAACCTGTCCAATTATTATTGGTTGATGTTATTTAGAATATGAGTCATCTTATCTTCGACCGCAATGATTTTTGGACCATTATAAACCGAATAAAAATATATTATAAAGTAATACTTTCACACTTTCCTAAAGAGCCCCTCCTCTCCCTTATAAAAGGAGACCACTTCTACTCATTCCTCACACCTCTCAAGCCACTTGGCTCGTCCAAACTCTGCCCAAATAATCTCCCCACATCCCTATCCTCCTCCTTGAAGCCTCCCCTTAGGCAGAAAGCATTTCAAGAAGTCCTTTGGTTCCAACCAAAGTGAGTTACCTAAATTAAAGGTAACAATTTCTCTTAAAGTATTTTCATTTATTTTGCTTCTCCAACCCCCAAAATCTTTTTATTTCCTTTCTTTTGTAACAACACCAGTATCCTCAATATACTAGGATGTTTTTATAAGAATGATTCAAACTACACATACACACAACTCCATCTAATGGATGATGAACATAATGTTTCTGTGGATGGCAAACTAACGCCTCACGAAACGATGATTGTTCAAATACATCTTACCACCTCTCATGGTGGCCATTATGATGGAACCGTAATTAAATATGATATTAATGATATATATTTTATATATAAGCTTCTGTAATTCCATTTTATTTCATACCATTATTCGTTTCATGTTGTATATACATACGATAATTTCATTTGAGGAAGTGCGGACTACCGCCCCCTTAAAGTGATATGACTCGTTCATACCACACATATAAAGGATGGTGTTAATGAACTTAAGTAACATATATAAAATATTATATTATACTGGAATAGTAATATACCTATGTATCATTTGGATTTGATTCTTTTAAAATAAAAATTAAATGGAAGTAGCGTTCGTGCGTACGTACGGACTACCGTCTCCACGAACGCGATAAGATTCATTCTCCATCATATCCATTTAAGTATTATTCACATTTTAGGGTTAAAAATAATGTTAATATCATTCTGATTATGAATAAGATATAATCTATCCATTACAAACATGTCTTACGTAACCAAACATTTAAGAAGAACGAATCGATTATCACCCGAAACGACGATAATACTAAGATATTATTAACAAATCAATGTTAAAAGATCATATATGATATCATATTATTATATATGATTCTTGTATAATTTAATAACAACTATTTCACCATTATACAGGAGGTTAACCTACCCCAACCAAGGAAAAGTACAAGGTAAGGGGTTTTCATCTCACTCCTTATTCCCGTGAGATTCATGCCATATTGCCACCATTACCTTTTGTGTGGTGTATGTACTGCCCATAATTATATTCTTTGTGTAATACACTCTAATCTATGTGTATTTACATATTCATTGTATGATACCTCTTTCATGGGTTTTATGTTTCATAAGTTACCAAATTGGTAAGGGTTATTTCACAATCTCTTCATTATCCGAGGTTGTTTATATGTAATAATCTACTGGGATCTCTTTATCATCCACATCCATGTTTCTTAAAAATGTATTTCAAAACATTTTTATTATGAGTTAAAGTCATTTATACCCTTTATGACTTTTATAAGTGGTTTATAAAGGAATCTTTTGGTCATTTTCAAACAAGGTCCTTTTTAACCTTTTCGACAGAATTAAGGTAAGAATGTTTTTTTAACTTATAGGGCGGGTGCGGCTATTTTCCGCCGTTATAAAATCTTCAAAGCTTCCCTTACAAGCTTAAAAGAATATTTTCAGAGAAAATGTTTTATTAAATGATTTCAAAATAAAAGGAGATATTTCTTTAAAAAGAATTTTGATTTCATCTATGTCAACATCCTTTGATGGATTTTACGCTTATTTGAAGTTTATTTATTATAATACAAAACTTCTATATTGTATTGAAGGTTTTGTGATATGTTTGACTGTGGATGTGCTATTTTATACCATTCATAGTTTATGGTGAAACTATTGACATTTCGTATGCTAGTTTTAATCCGAATGTTTATGTTATATTTCAAACTTTTCTTCAGATGAATGTGCTAAACAAGTATGTTCCGGGTTGGGGACCGGTAAAAGTAAGCCATCCAGGTTGGGGACTGGTAAAAGTAAGCCCTCCAGGTTGGGGACTGGTTAATGTAAGCCCTCCAGGTTAGGGACTGGTAAAAGTATGCCCTCCGGGTTGGTGTCCGGTTATTAGAGGCACTCCGGGTTGGTGTCCGGTTATTAGAGGCACTCCGGGTTGGTGTCCGGTTATTAGAGGCACTCCGGGTTGGTGTCCGGTTATTAGAGGCACTCCGGGTTGGGTTCCGGTTAGAAGTAACCCCTAGGTCTTGGGATGAGGCCTAGACAATGAAATTAACGTTTGACATTATGCATTCCAACATTATGAAAGTGGTTATTGATTTTTGCATGTGATTATTGGATTAATAGAATATACATGTGAATAAGTAAATGGAATTATTTCATTTTATTTATGCCATACCATGTTGAAAGTTCATGTTTGAAAGGCTTTTGTTTTAGTTATACATTGCCTTAAATGTTTATTCTTATTTATGAAAGTTTCCTCTATATTGTTATCCTTACTGGGCATTTGAGCTCACCCCTTTTCTATGTTTTATTTTTCCCAGGATGTGAAGAAGTAAGTTATGAATGACCTTCAGGGATATTATGAGGGGATTATAGTGTGGATGGTGGAAACATTATGTTGTTGTAGTAGTTTTTCATTTTATGATGTAATGAAAAACTTATGAAATATATCTAGTGTTTCCAAGGCTACTAAACCAATCGATCTTTCGAGATTTGATCTTTCTTGTGATCATGCCAATGTTACGAAGTAATGCACCGACTCTGGGTAGCTGGGGTCGGGGCGTTACAGTTGGTATCAGAGGAAGTTTAGTACAAACCTTGGAAGCTAGATTTAGATAAACTCTTATTAGAGAACGTATACCTAAGATGAACTTTGAGGATTAGTATAGAAGAACTTCCTAGAATTTTGGTATTGTAGAGATTTTGTGAGTTTTCCGAGCAATACATCCCTGTCTGGATACGAGCAGGTAGAGGCGGCTCTGGCACAGATGTACCTAGGGGTAAAACCCGAAAACACCGCTTTGAGCTAGACTCGAACGGGAACTGGTGCACGACAACGGGCCTTGCTGCACTCTTGGTTACGACACTCCCGGGGGATATGCTTAGGATAAATCTCATTTTCTTTACAAATCATTATGAAGGGTTTATGAGTATATACTTCCTCAAAGAAAACATTTTTATGATTATGGATTATATCCATAAATAGTTCAATTTATGTTAAGTGTTTTATAAGTATGGGATTATGTATTTTGATTCATAAACTGATCTAGTGTATGCCATTATTTAGAAGTGGCGCCCAGTAGAAGGAATGAGAACTCCAGAAATGCTCATGATCCAAAGAGAAGGAAGGATCATATCTTTCATGGTCTTAAGCTAGAATTTATAAGAGAAATAGTCTTCCATGTATTATCATCATATGAAAAAATAATATCATGTGTTGATAAGATAAGTAAAGAGTTTACTGAGTCCTATGGCTTTGAAGGGAAGCAAGAGAAGAAAAGGATGGAAGAGAGAAAGATTGATAAATGGAAGAGGGAAAAGAAGAATTTTCCCATATGTGGTAACTGTGGAAAGAAACACCCTGGAACTTGCCTGAAAGGAATGGGAGTTTGTTATAAGTGTGGAGGAAAAGGGCACAAAGTACGTGACTGCAAGGGTAAGAAAATGGTTTCAAATGTACAATGCTTCATTTGCAAGGAGTTTGGACACTACGCGAACCTATGTCCCAGTCATCAGACTATGACGCAAATGATGCTATTGGATAATAATCAAGTTATGATACTACCACAGATGAAGAGGAATGATTAGAGTTCTTATGTTGATTATGTCAATTGAGTGTTGTATCACCAATGTACTTGTTATAATAATTATGGAGTATATAAGGATTGTACTGCAGTACTATTTCATTAAGGACTTGAGATTGTGTGGAACAAAGAAAAGTGACTCAATAGCAGGATAAATTTTTGGAAAATATATGGTTGAGAGAATGATAAATCATAATATAGTTCTGATACTGAGGTAGTGATTTTGGAATAATATGTGATTGTTTTGGATAAATTATATTGGATATTCTTGACTACCTTGGAACTGATTAATGATTTGTATATTCCATCATTGTTGGGGTTTAAAACATTTTTGGATTAATGAAGTATATCCAGCATTCTATATGGAATAAGTGAGCATGAATGTAATCAATAAGGAATATGGTAATACATGATGAAGGTATTCATATGCTATTACGGGGTAAAAAGGATCTATATTATGTTCACCTTCCTTATAAATTTTGGACTATGAGTTTGGACAGAAGTATTTTGGATAGTTCTAGTTTGTATTATTTTGGATTTCCATAAAAGGACAACCCGGAGGTCGGACGGTAACCCGTCGCGTCCGGCAAGGCTGCGAGACTTGAACCCGCAACCGAAGGGCGACAAGGGTGTATCACCTACCACTGGCCTAAGAGATGTCCTGGATTAAATAATGTAGTTTTTTAAAAAGATCTGGTAGATGAATTATAAATTCGTTTATTTTGGAACCCTGTACGAATAGTATAAATATAATTTTTTTTACGAGTGAAAGATGAGTTTATGGTAGAAATTTATTAATGGACAAAACTCTAATTATAAAGTAAGTATATCTCCTTATGATCTTAGCCAATCTCATAAATAAATTCCTCAATATTAAGAAAAGCAACTTAGAACAAAAATGTTGTCCTAGATGGTACCTTAAATCATCACTAATTTATGGCTTTGGGATTGTTGGCCTTTTCATAGCCATGTTCTCTACCACTCTCCATCAGATAATTGATGGTTAGATTTCTCTTCCATATCCGTATTTTCCTACATGGAACCCTAGTATGTGTTATTTTCGGTAATCTTCATACTTTCCACTCTTTATTTTAAATAGAGGCCTCATTAATTCATTTTTCGATGTGGGATTTCAACTAAGATATTTTGAAACGTCAAAAATGTGTTATCCTAATACCCTATGTTTTGTTGAACCGATGGTATTTCAAATCATCATAGATTGATGAATTTAAGGACCTCAATTATACACTTGTTTGTGATTGATGACCTCAATCAATACCTATAAATATTTACGTTTTTCCTCCGATTATATGTCTCTAATTTCCACCAATGTTCTCCTAATAGAGATCATAATTTGGTGGTGACCCTTTGATTTCTCTTTTCCTCATATTAAGACTAAATTTTAGTAACCCAATTTCCGATGTGGGTTTTCCCACAAATATATTTTTTACTTTCAACCTTTTATTTTTGAAGAACAATTTCAAATTGCGAGGACACAATTTATTGAAGGAGGGGAGAATGTAACACCCCAAGATTTCATAGTGTGTTATTTCTTCAAAATAATTCAATAACTTGCACTACACGCAACACTGAGTTCAATTGCACCATGACTTACCAGAAAAAAGCCATTAAAAGAGGTCATGAATAGTATTAACTAAATTTTAAACTTTATATAATCCTTATAATTTTAGAATCCATATTATGAGTTTCTTAGTCATAATGCAAGAACAGATTCATTTTCAGTATTGCACTTTTATCAACTTTTGATAGTGAAACCTTTTTAAATACAATATTTTAAACTTTTTGACTAAATGGAGACATCAAAAAATTTAAAATGAAACATCCCAAGCTTCCACGGTACGCTTTCCTTTGAATAAAACAGTAGCGTGTGTTGTACGCAACTTCGAGTTCTAACACACCGTAACCAATCAAACTAGCTGTTATGAATAGTAATACCTACTTTTTGAAGTTATATATATTTTATATTTTAAAATGGACTTCATTTTTGGATTCGGAATATCAAATTTAGCCTAAGGTGAAATTTTGGTACTTTTCGGATAACTTTCATATTTTGATGAATAGTGAAAATTACTAAATTTTAATTAAAAAAAACTTTTTTAATCAAAATAATTAATAGTAATAAATTATGAATTTGAGTGGTTTTAAAGTATATTTAGAATATATTTTTACTATTTAATATAATGTTGGTCATTGGACATAATTTTACAATTAAACCGAACATAAACAAGTGTCAATCTTTTGATAGTTATTACCTCTTAAAAACACGCTTTTTGTTTTGACAGCGGGAATTAATTTTAAATTAATTTCTGCCACTTCTGTGTTTTGAATTTAGGAAAATGGATTCCATATTTGGAATCAGGATGTTCAAATTGTGTAAATAGGTAACTTTTATTTTTAGACATTTTGAATAGTTACTGTGGTAAATATTTTATTTACCATGGTTAAAGGGTAAATCCGTTAAATAAGGGTTAAAAAAATAATATTATAATAATACAAAATTACCCTAAAACGTGTCCTAACCTTATTGGTGGACACATACCCGACCATAGGCATCCTTGGGTCAATTTGGGGACCCCTTGGAGCCACTTGTATGTGGTAGGTACACTTTACATTAATAAAGTTAAAATAAAAATAAAAATGGCATAAGCTTACATCTTTTAGAAGAACAATTTTTATATATGGTTATACATGTTGGATTTTCGATTATAAATATTCATTAGAAAGATAAAAAGATTTCCTACATAATGATATTTTATTTATAATTTTTAGACATCAAATAATTTAAATTATTAATGACACAATAATGATGCAATGTTTACCTCATTAATAAATCATTTAAATAAATAAGATTATAATGATTAAAATATTATCTAAAACCTGTCCAATTCTTATTGGTTGATGTTATTTAGAATATGAGTCATCTTATCTTCGACCGCAATGATTTTTGGACCATTATAAACTGAATAAAAATATTTTATAAAGTAATACTTTCACACTTTCCTAAAGAGCCCCTCCTCTCCCTTATAAAAGGAGACCACTTCTACTCATTCCTCACACCTCTCAAGCCACTTGGCTCGTCCAAAATCTGCCCAACTAAGCTCCCCACATCCCTATCCTCCTCCTTGAAGCCTCCCCTTAGGCAGAAAGCATTTCAAGAAGTCCTTTGGTTCCAACCAAAGTGAGTTACCTAAATTAAAGGTAACAATTTCTCTTAAAGTATTTTCATTTATTTTGCTTCTCCAACCCCCAAAATCTTTTTATTTCCTTTCTTTTGTAACAACACCAGTATCCTCAATATACTAGGATGTTGTTATAAGAAGGATTCAAACTACACATACACACAACTCCATCTAATGGATGATGAACATAATGTTTCTGTGGATGGCAAACTAACGCCTCACGAAACGATGATTGTTCAAATACATCTTACCACCTCTCATGGTGGCCATTATGATGGAACCGTAATTAAATATGATATTAATGATATATATTTTATATATAAGCTTCTGTAATTCCATTTTATTTCATACCATTATTCGTTTCATGTTGTATATACATACGATAATTTCATTTGAGGAAGTGCGGACTACCGCCCCCTTAAAGTGATATGACTCGTTCATACCACACATATAAAGGATGGTGTTAATGAACTTAAGTAACATATATAAAATATTATATTATACTGGAATAGTAATATACCTATGTATCATTTGGATTTGATTCTTTTAAAAAAAAAATAAATGGAAGTAGCGTTCGTGCGTACGTACGGACTACCGTCTCCACGAACGCGATAAGATTCATTCTCCATCATATCCATTCAAGTATTATTCACATTTTAGGGTTAAAAATAATGTTAATATCATTCTGATTATGAATAAGATATAATCTATCCATTACAAAAATGTCTTACGTAACCAAACATTTAAGAAGAACGAATCGATTATCACCCGAAACGACGATAATACTAAGATATTATTAACAAATCAATGTTAAAAGATCATATATGATATCATATTATTATATATGATTCTTGTATAATTTAATAACAACTATTTCACCATTATACAGGAGGTTAACCTACCCCAACCAAGGAAAAGTACAAGGTAAGGGGTTTTCATCTCACTCCTTATTCCCGTGAGATTCATGCCATATTGCCACCATTACCTTTTGTGTGGTGTATGTACTACCCATAATTATATTCTTTGTGTAATACACTCTAATCTATGTGTATTTACATATTCATTGTATGATACCTCTTTCATGGGTTTTATGTTTCATAAGTTACCAAATTGGTAAGGGTTATTTCACAATCTCTTCATTATCCGAGGGTGTTTATATGTAATAATCTACTGGGATCTCTTTATCATCCACATCCAGGTTTCTTAAAAATGTATTTCAAAACATTTTTATTATGAGTTAAAGTCATTTATACCCTTTATGACTTTTATAAGTGGTTTATAAAGGAATCTTTTGGTCGTTTTCAAACAAGGTCCTTTTTAACCTTTTCGACAGAATTAAGGTAAGAATGTTTTTTTAACTTATAGGGCGGGTGCGGCTATTTTCCGCCGTTATAAAATCTTCAAAGCTTCCCTTACAAGCTTAAAAGAATATTTTCAAAGAAAATGTTTTATTAAATGATTTCAAAATAAAAGGAGATATTTCTTTAAAAAGAATTTTGATTTCATCTATGTCAACATCCTTTGATGGATTTTACGCTTATTTGAAGTTTATTTATTATAATACAAAACTTCTATATTGTATTGAAGGTTTTGTGATATGTTTGACTGTGGATGTGCTATTTTATACCATTCATAGTTTATGGTGAAACTATTGACATTTCGTATGCTAGTTTTAATCCGAATGTTTATGTTATATTTCAAACTTTTCTTCAGATGAATGTGCTAAACAAGTATGTTCCGGGTTGGGGACCGGTAAAAGTAAGCCCTCCAGGTTGGGGACTGGTAAAAGTAAGCCCTCCAGGTTGGGGACTGGTTAAAGTAAGCCCTCCAGGTTAGGGACTGGTAAAAGTATGCCCTCCGGGTTGGTGTCCGGTTATTAGAGGCACTCCGGGTTGGTGTCCGGTTATTAGAGGCACTCCGGGTTGGTGTCCGGTTATTAGAGGCACTCCGGGTTGGTGTCCGGTTATTAGAGGCACTCCGGGTTGGGTTCCGGTTAGAAGTAACCCCTAGGTCTTGGGATGAGGCCTAGACAATGAAATTAACGTTTGACATTATGCATTCCAACATTATGAAAGTGGTTATTGATTTTTGCATGTGATTATTCGATTAATAGAATATACATGTGAATAAGTAAATGGCATTATTTCATTTTATTTATGCCATACCATGTTGAAAGTTCATGTTTGAAAGGCTTTTGTTTTAGTTATACATTGCCTTAAATGTTTATTCTTATTTATGAAAGTTTCCGCTATATTGTTATCCTTACTGGGCATTTGATCTCACCCCTTTTCTATGTTTTATTTTTCCCAGGATGTGAAGAAGTAAGTTATGAATGACCTTCAGGGATATTATGAGGGGATTATAGTGTGGATGGTGGAAACATTATGTTGTTGTAGTAGTTTTTCATTTTATGATGTAATGAAAAACTTATGAAATATATCTAGTGTTTCCAAGGCTACTAAACCAATCGATCTTTCGAGATTTGATCTTTCTTGTGATCATGCCAATGTTACGAAGTAATGCACCGACTCTGGGTAGCTGGGGTCGGGGCGTTACAATTTTGGAAGTGGTTTTGATGCCAGGCTTTGAGACCGATATTCCATGGTCATGGGTAACGCGCAAAGACATCCTTCGGAATTTTGACAATGCTAGAAGTGGTCACCCTACTTGAAAAAACATAGAACACGACCATTTATATCCTGAATATGAAGATCCAGAATGTTTTAGGGAGCAATTCGACTCCTGAAAAATATCCAGCTCACTATGCGAGAACCATAAGAAGTAGAATTATTGATGAGACCAATGGTTGGAAAGAATGGGACTTCAGTTCCAGGGTAAATTTCTCGAGTTAAAGGGAAAGGGCGTACTGGGTACACCAGACATGCAAGGAGTTCGGGGCAGAGCTCTGGTCTATCAGGATTTTTGAAGAAATGTGGACATTGTAGATTCAAATAAACCATCATAAAAACTTGGTACTAAAACTGTTTAGATGGTGTTATATCAAAATTAATACCTTCATCCTCCACCACGGGGAGGTAGGCATCAAGTCTGTGGAATTTTCATTGTATCAGGGAAATTACTTTGGAGATGTACTGATACAATGAGTTCCTTACAAAAGATAACATTAGGGGTAATAGTACACACACCCATATTCTAACATGGAATATATTGAAGCATGCTAAGGAGAAGCTGAAAATCAATGACATCCTAAAGGTTATATAATATTCGAAATGGTTCAGTCAGTTTATGATGCCAGGAAATGAGGTGAAAATGCTAGGACGAGGGATGTAGTTATCTAAAACATCATAGAGGGGGAAGGTGGGATAATACTTGATGGTCCTATAAGAAAAAGAGCACTGATCATAGGGTGTTAGTCCAAAAGAAATTTGAGACCCCAATATACAATATGTTGGGTTCCTTGCGGCATTTATGATTAGGTTGATACTGCCAATGTGAGATATGAGGATGGGGGTTCATCAAGGAATGCAAGGTATTTATGGAGTCATGGGGCCCAAGAACATGGTGAATCTAGGGGTGCTCGTATTATCAAGGTTGAATAGTATTATAGGGAACATTCCTAGAGGAAGAATCCCTAGGAGGATATGGAGACCGTTACAGATTTTTCATACCTAGGTTGCAGCTCATTGTGGTGGGTATGACTTCCCAAACGGCATCCTACCTCTAGGTGACAGTCGGTGACCATCCTTACTGAACATTATGGAAATCCTCCCATTGATACATAAGGAGGAAGGGATCAAACAAAAGATTGGAAACCATGTAGACTTCTATATTAATCCATTTTAGACCCCAACTAGCCAGATGGTAGATGACAAGTGAGGCCAATTAGGGAAGTGGGGGTACTTGAAAAGAATCAGGGGTGGTGTGATGGTATCAAATATTGGTGGAAAAATATGATGCATATCATATGTGATAATGAGGATTCGTAGGTAATTTGGGTGTAGGTAAATGATTCCATAGAAAGTTTATATAGTGGTTTGGGAAGAGAGATATCCTTGCATACTTCTACAAATATGGATCATGTTCATGATTATAGGATTTGGGGAAGTTATCAACATTTCCCCAACTACTGCCCATGCTGGCCTATCAATAGGGAATGTATTCCATTGGATGGAAACGTACCCAAAGGTGATTATTCGGAAACACATTCAGAAAATCAAGACTAAAAGCGTGGATTTAGGACTGTAGGGAAGTAGCAGGGTACCACTAGGGAGGCGAGATGAGTAATAATCTAGACAGTTGGAATAGTGTGTGATAGAACTTCATCAGAAAAATCATAACAAGGAAAGAATGCACCGCTACCTTCTTAAGAGGGTTGGTCTTATGGGAAGCCTCATGGGACATCTAAGAAAATACATAGGAAGTAACTAAGTCATCTTCTATATCTAATCATCAATGGTATTTTTCCTTCTCTATGGTCTTCCTAGAGGACACTGCGACAATCCATGTCCACCAATGAGATACGAAAGAGACTAGTTCACACTGGGCGTGACATACCAGACATAGGGTGCATTTAGGTGGCAGAGATGGTAAAAATTCATCAGCAACATGTGTACATGATATCCTAGGATATGTATGCATGACAACGATGGAGGTATGATGGAAAAAATCTCTTACTGAAAGTGATTCTTGTCCTAGAGCATGACTCAGAAAAGCTGTTGTATGAGGTTGACGACGAAGAGGAAGTAGAAGAAGGGGATGAAGAGGAGGAGGAGGAAGAAGAAGATGAGATGGAAGTAGGAGAAGTTTTTGAGTGAGAAGATGTGGTTTAGGGTGAAGGTATTAGAGGTGAGAGACCTTTGGAAATAGTCGTCAACTAAATAATCCCACATGTGTGTGGAGAGATCACATTCCTTGATGCATAAATGGATGAACAACTTGAGGTGAGTACCAACTCGTATCTCTACTTGCCTTTCTCTTTTCATAATTCAAATCCACTGACTGAACTCTATCTTATTCAAGAACAAATTGATGATAATATCCAAGAATCCTTCCCTGTATGAGACAAAAATGTACCAATGAATGTATAAGGACATCCGATTGAGTCTGCATTTGGGATCAAGAAGGGTGGTGAACGACCATTGATGAAGTAGTTGAAGGACCGACCATAATTAAAATGGGAAACAATAAATTTGATGGAAGGGATAAAATGGTGTCCTTCTAGTCTCAACCTATTCTTTCCATCAAGAATGATCCAGTGTAGATTATTGAATTCCCAATTATCGAGGGATCTCCACTGATGGCATCACCTATCGTGACTCAGGCACTGGAGATCGTTGCTCTTGGCTAGTTTAAGTTTATTCCTTTGTAGGATCACATATTTTATTGGAGGACTCAGATGACCAATATATCAGTTCCCAATGTAGTGATCCCAAGGATAGAGGATCGTTAAATGGTCAAGTCTCGAACATCTTCTGGAGCTCTACCAATGAATGCACCATCTCTCAAATAGCCAACTATTCAAGCCACTAATACCCTACACTAAAGTGTAAAGAGTGCTATAAGATGACCCAATCGCTGAACTGCTGGCTATTTTTCTAGATTACATGCCTGATGATCTTATTTATATGGATGACTCTGATCCCGACATAGCCTAGGAGAGTCCTATGATGCGACACACGACATGGAATGGAGTCAAATTTTTTTAGTCAGTCACAGGTTGAATGGTTGAGCCATATGGGGTCACTTTTAACATGGATATGCATTATCTATGCTGGAGGGGTGGATGATCACTATCTTCATTTAATGATCCATGATTATATAGCTGATAAAATACAAGATAGTATCCAATGCTCAGATATTTTTTGGTGTTAGAAGGAATTACAGAATACCTAGAAGATCTTTAATGCCGAGAAAGAATTATTTTACCTTGAATTGAAATAAAATGAAAGAGCGACATTTAACATGAGTAATTCAAATCCCAATGAATATTTGAAGACCTAGTTGGTTGATGCCCAAGATCATGTAATTCAGGTAATCCATAAAATGGGAGATCTCCAAGGTGAGTAGACGAAAATGTTGGCCAAAGCTAATAAATTCCTATATGGAGCTACTAATGAAGAGAGGGGAATCATAGAATGGGAAGCATCCCTGGATGATATGATTCAGATAGTGACGACATTGGAAGAATCCCTCAAATGGGTTGATCCATAAGGTCCATGTTCGAGCCGAACTTATAAACCTATATCTCTTTTTTGATTTCCTATTTTGAACTATTTCTATGGGCTTATTATTTTTTCTTTCTTATTTTAGTGTGTTTCATCCATAATTGTGAAGTAATTATCGATCAATCCCTAATCTCACGTGGGTTGAACTCGGTGTTAGAAACCAAGGAGGACTACAAAATTATTCACATTGTGTCTGAGAGAGCCAACTAAACATTCAAAAACATGGGGTCTGGATAATCACCCATAGTTTTTGAAACAATATAGGGGTCTAGGATATAGAATATGATCCTCAAAAAATCCAAAAATCTCTTTCTCATGTACTCTAGTTCCCGATAGGTATTCCTCTAGGGGTGTTGGAATAAATCCAGAAAAGGGGAATTTGAATTTGAATTGTGATACCCAAAGTTCAGAATACAGTGATGTGGGATGATGAATGAGGACAGATTTTGACCAAATTCAAAACAAAAAATCTATATCACATTATCCTGAAATGATAATTAACAAATGGGGGGTCAGTCGTGGACCACATTAAAAAACACAAGTCCAAACTCGAAGTTTCATATGATTTTCTACTAAAAAATTGCCTAAGATGGTTGGTTAGACCTATGTCCTGGTGTCCTAACCATTAGGGGTTTCCATTAAATATGAAAGGTAATGGAGATCTGAAATTTAGGGAATGAAAATAATTGGTGAGTGAATGAAGAGAACTCTGAATAGAGTCTGACAGTCTTAAAATTATGTTACTATGATGAATGTCCACAGGGTGAGCATACCATTCTGAATCGTTATCATAAATATTTTTGGGAGGGACCTTGCTGGAAATACCAAAAATGGTTTACAGTTTTATGTCATGTAAATTTGGGTGATAATCATGCAGTTTGGCATAACTCAATGAAGACAATGCTTGAAATTGTTAAAGGACATATAATCAAGACATTAGACAATATTTGAGGTCATACTGACTAGACCATACTGAATAGTTTAAAGACAAATTTCATGGATTGGGGACACTATGTTTAGATTCACATATTTTGGAACATAATTAAGGGAAATGACCCATACATGAATTGGTTTCACTCAATAGGATGAACCTGGGGCTGGGACCATGGAGAAATACCTGGGCATCACTACGAATCCCAAAAGGATGATAATCAAGCCATACATAGTTCTTTGGGGTGGTATAGATGGTAGCCAATACCAAAATGGGAAACTTCTTCTCACGTGATAACATTTAATGAATAGGTAATTTATTATTTTATATCATGGCTAAAGATGATGTATTTTAGCATCATATGATAAAGATATAAGAGATCTTAGTTTATGCTCAAAGAGATTCAGCCAAAAAAGAGAATATTACTAAAGAAGAAATATGTATTGTGGTGCCATAAAGAGACCCGAAATGAATTGGGAAATGTAGTTCACACTGAACCACAAATTTCAATATGAATGCACACAATTTAATTTCATGTATCCCAGACTAATGAATTGAAGGACCTAGTTTATGTTCAATGAGTTTAGACCAAAAGAAGTTTGGTTCTTCCATGAATTCACAAAACATACCTATATCCTACACCCACATGAGCTATGCTTAATGTGGGAAACATGGGTGGAGAATTTATTCACAATCCATGGAATACGTAGCTGTTGGAGGGGGTGTGGAGTTGAAGATGACCCTCACGATGCTGATTCACCCACTTTAACATTCATTTGTTCAAGGAGGGATAATATCAAGGGGGTCCAAATTCTACTTGAACATGATGGAGTGGAAAGATTCACGAATCATGCGACCAATATTTAAGGCTTAGTGGGGGTGGTGTAACAATGGAGGATAATTGTTGATCATTATTGAAACACATCAACCATATCATGTGACTTGAAATGGGAGAGAACATATGAGGGTCAACCATTGACTGAATTCAAAATTTGAACTTATCATATAATTTTATTCAAAATCCTTTAGGATGTTTCTGTAGTTTTGTAGGAATTACATAAGTTTGAGTATCTATATCGATCAAGGGTCCTTCCAGATGTGAAAGGTGAAGGAATACTAAATAAATGGGGACGTGAAGCCTATAAACTGATGAAAGACTGTCCATATAGAATCCAACACTATTTATTCCTAAGACATAGTGCATCTGAGCATGTTGGTGATTCATAATAGAGATCAAGAATTACAAATGAGAAGGGGTAATAAATGGGGTTATGATCTTGGGCTGGACCTGAAGATGAAATTTCTGGGCATTCATACATATCGAATGAATATATTAATCAATCCATATGTAGTTCATGAAAATTTCGTGTAGTTGAACAACATGTGGTAAGGATGAAAATATAATATAGGGGAGATCCCTTAAGGGAAGTATGTATCCTTGATATTATAAATCTAATGTGAATGTGGACATATGTCCACATATGCCACACAACAAGCTTCCAATAGAGTTTGTGTCAGGGGGGCAGAAATAAGGAAGGATTTGAGGTACTTCAATTAGACCCCTAGATAAAACATTTGGGAATTCCTACATATCCCTTGAGGATGGGAATCAAGCCATACATATTTCTTGAATATGTTCTTGTAGTGTACCAATGCTAGGGGAAATACTATCATGAACTTCTGGAACATGCAAAAAAATAAGCAGCATTTGATGGATATTGTTTGTTTTCTACTATGGGTGTGTGTATCATTTGGAAGAAAAAAAACTAGGACAGCCAATATAGGAATCACCACATGAATGAAGCCATATGTAGGCCGTGAAAAATGGCATGGTGGATGGATGATACCAAACATGATGTCCCCTCAATTGAGGACACCACAATGTGGAACCATTTTTCATCGTGGGACTAGGATGCTAGTGTCACAGTTTTAGGTCATATGAAAGGACAAGCCCATGAATTTTAATTTCATGTGATATAAACACAATAGTTTAAAGTCATATGGGACCCATAATCATAGTTTAACATCAAATGTATTGGACTCATATAGATAAATGAGGTTCTAAAGGGAATTTGTAAGGCGTGATAAATCCTACTTAATGTGAATGAGGACATCAGTTTGTGACACACCGTGTGTAATCCTAGGGAGAGGGGACCTCAGGCCAAGGGTATGGAAAAGATCAAAGGACAATGGGAGGGACCTAATGATGGTTTTTTTTAATTCCGACGTATCCCATAAGGATGGGAATCAACCATATGTATTCCTCAAAATTTGTGTAGTTTAACATCATGCGGTAGAGATGAGGGGGGTATTAGTTTCAGGTCTTAGATCTTGGACTAAAATAATTGATATTTCCACAAGTAGATTTAAAAAATATCTAAGTACCTAATCCCATGAGAGCTACACTCAATGTGAGAAATAAGGGATGATAAGATCTTCACAACACATGGAATAAAAAATTCATAAATAATGCACATTCAAGGATGACACCATTATGGGGATTATTCCTCTTAATGTGAAAATGTTCACGGGGGGATATAACCAAGGGAGTAGAAATTACACTTAAATGTGATGGAATGGAAATGGATGTGAATCACAAGACAAATATTTACGGTGGAATGAAGGTGGAACAAAAATGGAGGATAAATACTAACCATGTCTGAAACACAACATCCATGCCGTGTAACCTGAAATGCGAACAACAAGTGAGGGTTGACTGATGAACTTATTCTAAATGCAAGTCATATCATATATGGTTGTTCAAAAATCTTCCCAGATTTTGGCCCCAAGGGGTAGGTGATCTATAACGCTAATAATGCATACCATATGGGGGACCTTTAGGATGTTAAAGATGATGTAAACCCAAATAAATGGGGATATGAAGAATGAGAACTCATTAAATAATGTCCATTTAGAATCCAACAAACTAGGTCCTAAACCACAGTGCAACTAAGCATGTTGGTGAATTGACCAAAATGGGTTGAGGGGAATAATTGAGGGAAGATGAGTTGAGGAGATGAGTGGAGGAAAAGGTGGATGGAGAGCTCTCTAGAGAGAGGTATGTGGCTCGGTTATTTCAAACCCGAGGTGAATGAATACATAAGTCCTCATACCACACTAAATACCCCTGAGAGAACCTAGGACATTGGGCTCGAATGAAGAGAATGATTCTAAAAAATAAGGCTAGATCCAAAGGTGACATGTTAGAGAACTCTTACATATCCCATGAAGATGGGACTCAATCCATACGTAATTTTAGAAATGTCATGTATTTTAAAGCCATGCGGTAAGGATGGAGATGGGGATGAAGGACATTCTGGATGGAGGGTCCCATGGTGTGATGGTTGTGAACCCAATGTGAATGGGGATTAAAGTAGTCCACATCAATCCATATGAAACCCTTAAAGGGAACTAAACCTAAAGGTGGTGAAGATATTCGTTAGGTTGGATATGAAGGAAAAATGTCTAAGCACTCCTACATATCCCATGAGGACGGGAATCCATCCATACGTAGATTTAGAATTTCCATAATATTTAACTTCATTCGGTAAGAAATGAGATAGGAGGATTTAATGAAAGAGATGTGTCTGGTGTGTCAAAAAATATCCCAATGGGAATGAGGACATAGAGTCCATACCACCCAACGCAATCCTATGTGAGAACCTTGGCCAAGGGGCCTATAAGGTTGAGGGACCAGAGGATGGGCCACATATGAAAGGTCTGGACATTCTTGCATATCCCATAACTATTGGAATCAAGCCATGCATAGTTCCAAAAATTTTGTGAAGTTTAACGTCATTTGATAGGGACATAGAAAGATCATAGTTTAAGGCCATAGAACTCGGTTTGTTTATAGTTTAACATCTTGTAGGATGAGTATGAGTACTTTAACATTTGCGAGGATGGTAATATAGATGAATTTAATGTTGGAAGACAGGTTCCATCACAAGAAGTATTTCTTGATAAATTTGGCATTGGTGGGAGGAGTAACACAATCCCCATCCATAGTGACCATAGAGTATGAACCATTTGGGTAATCCATGTGAATGATATAAGGTCTCTCCCATTTTTGTTCCAAGTTCATTGGATTTCTACGTGGTATCAGTGGATTTATCATGGGAAACACTGTGTCACCAAGTAATAAATGGAGGATGTGAAATTTATTATACAAATCCCCAGATATATTGTTCTGATGCCTCTCTTGACTATGCAGAGCATGAATTCTATACTCATCAAGTGATTCTACTTCATCAATATAGATTTCAGCTAGTTTGTTTGGTGCCTTCTAATAGTAGACTTCTATGCGTAATGAGTGTTACTAAATCTTGATGGGAAGGACTTCCTATGTTCCATACCCTTGGGAATATTGAGTCACCTATGTGGGATTATGTGTTTTTGTCTAGTAATCCTAGAGAGTGTTGGGATTTTTTCTGACCAGCTATTCTTGTTAAAACCAAACATCTTCAACATTTTTCTAGAGAGGGTTTTATTGAATGCATTAATCTTATAATTTTATTGTGCATGGTATTAGGAGGTATGATTAGAAAAATGTCATAATTGGTGTACAATTTATTCAAATCAGCTACTCAGAATTTGGTGTCGTTATTGGTGAGGATGGCATGAGGGACTCTAAATCGGCAGATGATATTTAAGTACAAAAACTCAATTATAGAATGTTCTTTGAATTCCTAGAGTGGATTTTTCTCTTCCCAATAGGAAAAGAAATCTGTACAATTAAGGATGAACATTCACCAGTGAGCAAAGGGCGGAAGATAAAGTCTTTTGACATCGAGTCCCCGTACCACAAATGACCAAGAATACATAGTTGTATGGAGATGCTATGGTGGTAGATGCATAAAATTATCGTGGATCTAACATGCATGGAACCTCTTGGAAAACTCGATATAGTTACAGATCATGGTGGGCCAAATATACCCAAATCATCATATTTGATGAGAGAGTTTCGGCCTTTTCTAACGAGCCCCACAGGAACCGTCATGATCTTCCTGCATGACTTGAGAAATCTCACCTCCTTGAATGCAATAGAGGAGAATACCTTAAAAACCACATCTATAGAGGACCTTCTCATGATTGGGACCACTTTATAGAGTAAACTACATTTCACGCCAATAGACTAGATCACATTTGGCATAGTCGGTTGGGAGATTACTATGCTATAGATACTCAATAAAGAGAGTTTTCCGATCAAGGTTCCCTTCCAACACCACGGAAGGGGGACCTAGAGGTCCCAACGTGGAGGCACCATTTGTAATGTGGTTTACTTGTGGGGTATCATTATCATATGTGGTGATGGAAACGATGAATCTTCAATGTGCTTCATGGATAATCAAATCATCTTAGTCAGGTTATGAATGATATGCAGAAAATCTATCCAGGACATCGTCTTGACCGTTCTGTGATCAAGGGGCATGAGTAACTTCTAGATGAGAAGAGAACATGGACATCATCATGTGAGTACTATCTAATAGTGGTATGATCTATGACTTCTAGATTATGTAGTCATTGTAAATGTTCTTGATGACCAGTATAGTGTCCCCATTCACATTAATTTATGGAGATTTAACATTGATGTCCATATCGAGACATGTGAGGAGAGCCTGATACTCCACCTCGTTATTTAAAAATCCTTCTAACAAAAAGTACAAATTGGGAAGGACATCTTGTGTGGGTCTGATGAAGAAGGTACCCATGCCTAATCTATTGATTCTGGTATCATTGAGTCTCCTACCATTAGTTATCCAGTAATCTCCATCAAAGTTTATTTTTAAACTATTAATGGCATGATCCAAAAATAGGACTGGCACATTTGGAATGTTAATATCTAGAGACTATTCTACAAGGGCTGGATGGGAGGAAAGAATGTCTGCCAATTATTACCCCTTGATAGCCTTCTGGGGAACAAACATGATTTCCAACTATTGAAGGATCACTTTACATTGAGCTAGATGACCTCTAAACATGTGTAAGTTCAGATTGTACTTCAGTGGATCCACTCAGGACACTAATTGTATATCAATGTGATGAAAGTAATGGGGAGGTTTCAGAATTTTGAATAACTTCACAAGGATTCTCTTCTCGATATAGGAATATCTAGTCCCTCTATAGAGGAACATGCAGCTAAGATAGTATAAAAATTTATCTGTTTCCTCGTTGTTTTTATGGGTGAGAAAAGAATTGATGGACCACTCCAAGGTGGCCACAAAAAGGGCCAGTGGATTTCTGGAAATAAGAGGAATCAGAACCAGATTTTATAACAAGAACTGTTTCATTTCATCAAAATAATTTAGGCACTCCACATCCCAATGTTAATTGGAACCTTTTTTCATGATCTGAGAAAAGGTCTTACACTTAATAGCTAGATTTGCGATGAATCAGCGTGTGTGACCCAAATGGATTTGAAAGTATCAGAGATCCTAAATATTTCTCCGAAGAGGCATCAAGACGATGGCCTTGATCTTTTTTTGGATCGATCTCAATGCATTTTTATCTGACAATGATACCGATAAACATTTGGGTGGTGATCCCAAAAGAACATTTCAAAGGGTTTATCTATAGATGGTGGGAATGGTGGAAGTCGAACAATTTCTCAAGATCTATGATATTATCCCAATACTGGAGAGATTTAACCTCCATATAGTTCATTTATAATTCCACCAATATCTCTATGTTCATATTGAATATGAGGTGGGTGGCACAATGATAGGTGGAACCTACATTCTTTTGACCAAAAGGCATTACCTGGTGGAAAAGGTACCTTTCCCTTCCATGAAGATTGTAATCTCTTCATATGAAGTAGATATTTGTATTTGATTATATCCAAAATACCCATCCATGAAGGAGATAGCCTAAAACCTAGTTTTGGGGTCGATCAACAGTTCTGTCGCAGTAAGGGGATAGCCATCCTTCGGATATTATCAATTGAGATCCTAGAAGTCGATGCAAAATCAGATTTGTTTGTTCTTCTTCCCAACGAGCACAGTTTTATCTAACTATTTGGGGTTCTAGACCATCTTGAGTATGTATTCATTGATGAGATTATCATCTTCAGCCTCTACCATGGAACTATGAGAATGGTGGATCCTTCAGGGAGGATTTTTGAACCCGTGATGATTTTTTATGAGACCTAGAATGTAGAAGATGACCTGGGGATCAAGTCATAGAATCTCATCATAACTCCAAGTGAATACAACATGATTATTCCTTAGAAAATCTATATATTATTTTTTTCTTCTACAGGCATAACAGCACTGATCAGTGTTGGTTTTGAATCTGTCTCGTTATCGAGGTTCACCAGTACCATCTCATCAATCATAGTGGAGACACCCTCTTACAATGTTGGTGGGGAGTCTTCAAAATCATCTTATTCATCCACGATGAGAGGATAATCAGAAATTGGTAACTTCTTCAAGTCAATAGATTCTTAAGGGACACTAGTGCTAGCGTATGTGGTAGTGGAAACCTCCTCAGAGAACTCCTGCATTGCTTAAACAGTGGAGACAAAATCTATTAACCTGATCCCATCTGGACTTCGACCACATGGGCCTTGTTTTATAATATTAAAGAAATAGTGGTGCATCAGCTTGAGCAGGTTTATCCCATCCTGAAAAAATAATAAAGTATGATGTATCATTGTTTCAATTGGGTGAATATCTTGATACCATATAAGAGTAGGGAGATCTGGGATTAGCCGAACCGAAATTTTATAGAAATATGAGGTTGTCTCACGTTGTTCCTTAGACTTGGGAACGTGGTTACCACATATTTTAGAGATAAGAAATCATTTCCCCAAATATAGGGACATAAGACTGAATCTTCTTAAATTCCCTATTTTAATAGTTGGAATCCAATTAGAGGGTTTGAAAATAGGAAAAAGGAGACACATCACTTTGGAGTACGCCTACTCGACCATTAAGGGCGTACATAAGACATTGGTGATATTTGGAAATATTTTCTACATTCAAGAGGATCCATGTCCTACCAATCATCTTGTTTTAAGTGGCGTCTTGTGATATGACCATGAACATGGTTCTGGAAACTAGGCCACCAAACTAGTTCATTAGTAAAATGTTTCCAACTAGTTTCTACTCTGTCCTATCTTAACCTTTTATTTTCTGGTCAGATGGATTCTGATTTACATTGGACAGTCCCATATTTTGGAGTGTCCGGGTCTGGATACATTTCATATCATATCCTTTATCGATAAGGAAACAACAAACATCTTGTCAATTTAAATGTTTAGTGATGTACAATTGGAGGTTGTGACTTTATGTTGGAGAACCATAATCTTCTCCAGAGATGAAGATAATGGCCTTATATTCTACATGCTCGACTGTCTATGCATGGAAGGCTTCTGTGGCTGTTACCTCTATTTCAAACTAGAGGGTTCTTCTAAAATCCCCCAAGGGTTTCGTGTATAACTGATGATAGACCGATACCCTTGATGATATAGAGATTTGCAGGAATTCAAGAATGATTATTGAGGATATCATACATTTGTTCTATGTGTATACTTATGATGATAGGAGGCCGCTCTTTGGTAGGTAGTTTTATGGGAGAAACTAGTTGAACTGAAAGATTCTGGATGGTTCCAAGAATACCTCATTGTGCACTAGTTGAACTGTGTATAGTGACTACAGGATGAGGGCTAAATGAATGAGGTCTATCCATGATAGAATGAGACTGGCCATAGAATGGTTGCGGTGGATCAGCCTGATCTAGTATCACAAATAACGGTGGAGGCAGATCTGATGAAATGAGATGAGAAGCTTGTGTGTGCCGATATCTATGCCGGGCATGCTGTATAGTCTCAGTAGTGTGCATATCTTGGATGGAATCACTAAAAAATGAATTCTGGTGATTCACATATGCATGGAACCATTGACGCTAGTGTTATATGTGGACATTTGGAGGGTGCGCATAGTACTCATTGTCATTGGGAACAATGTAAGGGTTTACCAGCTCGACGGTATTGACTGAATTATACCCCTGATAATGACTTGAAGAATCTTCCATCGTGGGCCAGATTATATCCAAAATTTACATCTTTGGGGCATGAAATCATCGAGATTATGAGATGATGATGTTATTGTTTGGGAACATTTATTTCCCTTGTTTCATTGATGCTTGACTTTCTAGGAAGAATAAGGATGTTATATAGATGTATAAGTAGTGGTAGTAGGTAACGTGGTGACTTTTAAAGGATCAGGTCAATTCAATCATGAAAAAATAATAAAATGTCAATCGGTGACTCCCTTCAGAGACATCTAATCATCTTATTTTGGAGACCCTTAGTTATAAACATATTGTCATTCAACCTCACTATCACTTTCATGCTTTATAAACAGAAATTCCATGTGTTCTAGGGTTAGGATCATCCTAAAAATATTTTTATCAATAAGTTCTGGGAGCCAGTATTTAAACACATATTATTGATTCAATTTGTTCTAGTGGAACCATTGATAGGGGAAATAATTGGTCTGATCAATGAGTTTCACCTATTTGAGCCTGTTGCATTATGGAAACTGTAGGATTCTCTGATCTTAAACAATTTTGAAGTAACATGTATTCAAATCCTTATTAAATGAGTATGTCCAATTGATTCCATTTGAGAAAGGGGCTCTTGGATCCTATCCCTAATGAGGGGCTGGCAGAGCCTAAGGGGGAAAAACCGGATTATTTCCCCTAGGTGGCGTTGGCGCATTACGTGGCGGAACCTTCCAATTATATGGCGATCACTGATGGGACAAAGGTTGTGCCTGAGGTGGTGGTCCTTGATGAAGTAGTGGAGGTGGATCTATTGGTAATAATTCCATCTACCTGAGGGCCTATATTTGTGCTACTCCAGCTCTCTTGGCCTTGGAAGCTCTTCTTACGTGAAGCGAAAGAGTCAATGGATGTGTCTTCTTTGCTTTCTTCAAGGCTTCCTCTAGACGCTGGACATTGTTAGAGTAATGCCGAAATCCCCCCGAGTAGTTATGAGTGATGATAAAAGGGACCAATTTGGTGTTCACATTCCCTACACACATAATCAGCAGCTTCTCCAAGGTTAGTGGCATATCAAGGCAATATGTGAGGCCATTGCACCAGGTGAAAAAGTTTGTGACGCACTCTCCAGGCCTCTACATTCACTTGAAGAGGTCAACAATTCTTGTCTTCAAAGTGGTGGAACCTAACTGGTTGCTAAATTACATATGAAGGTCCTCTCAACTGTATAACTACCCAATAGGTACGTGGATGTACCAAACAATTGTGGGCCCTTCCTGTGTCTACAAGAAACACTGGACCTTGGAACCCTCCTCCAGTGCTTCAGTTCTCAGCATGGGTCCAAACAGTGAAATAATGTAGTTCAGATGCTGTAGTGGATCCCCCATCTCATAGAATGGGGAAAAAAAGATTCCCAAAACATTGGGGTGTTGGCATATCATCCACCAATGTCGGATATAGCATTCCATCTAGTGAGACTTCCACCTGTTGAGTTTCTAGTTTCTCGAGGGGAGAAATAAGTGCTTCTATCAAATCATCTTGGTAGTGATTCTTGTCTTGATGAGGATCTCTGACCACCAGTGTGTTGGAAGATTATTGAACATGGTAAGAAGGAAAAATGGCTCATGGAGTGGCCGGTATGATGTCTTCTAGGACCATTGGGGGAATGATCTATGGAGCAAGTGGGGGGAACCTGAGATGGGTCCCAAGGAGGGTTATCACGCAACTCTGGTGGATTTGGTGATTCATATCATACACAATTTCCATAAAATCTATTCTATGCCTTGTCTATATGGGTAGGGTGGTCATGGTCACTAAGAGGCGACTTGCTGGGGGAGGCTATACTTGCCCTTGTTTCCCCGATCAAGGGTTTCCATAATCTGGTCGTTGTTCCAGAGCTTGATGGGTGAGAACGTAATCGACTATATTTTTATTTTCCATGAACTGTTGACACAACTCTACTTTTTCAGGGTCATATTCCTTCTTTTTCACTTATCCAGTCTGGTCAAAAGGCTTGATAGTACCAGTGGTCTCTCTACCCTTATTGGGGTCCTGACTGAAGGATAATAACTTAGAAGGTGAATGAAGGCTCGATATATTTTTCTACATGTGAGTAGCCCTACCCGAAGGATCTAACAAGTGCAGAAACACCCATGGGTTTGAGTTCTCATCAATGATATCGAGCTTGGTTTCATTTTCTAATAGTTTGTCCTTGTTAACTACGATTGTACCAGGAGGCATATCCTCAATATCAGCTGGCAAGTTGGGCTAGCACCTCATGGAACTGAAATTAAGGGAATCATACCTCCCCCAACAACAGATCTGAATGTGGGGGGGGGGGACCTCCTTGATAATTATGTTGAGCATTGTGCAGCTCTTGACACCTATTTTCTAGAGGGTCGAATGATAACCCAGCGACTCCTATCACTGATCCACAAGGAGCATAGCCAAGTCGACCATTCATCATTACTAGTTAGTGTTGTTTAAAGGGTTCCTGGCTCATGGTATAAGCTACAGATTGATTAAAGAGAATGACATTCATTTCCTAGAGAGTTTTTCAAGAGCACATGACCTCCTCTTGCGTGAGATATTATTATATTCAAAATCCTAATGTTGAATTGGGCCATAAAATCTTACATAGATGATCCGATATGAGAAGTTTCCAAAAAATTCCCAATTCAGACTAAGGATATGGCCCTTGCTTTCCCCACTAATCAACAAGGGATGGTTGAGGGACTGGTAACATCACTGAAGTGGACCTTAACATAGTAGATTGGTTGGTGGAGAGTGTAGCGTGTGAGCTGAAAAGACACAACATATTGTGATGTCTTCCAACGAATGCACTTATTCTGCCACCACATCCCTGGAAGAAAAACTAATGAGAACTGATTCTTGGGTAGGGGATGTGGTCATTGGAAGTTGGTCACACAATTTCTCATCCTCTAATGGTCCCAAAAACAAATCTTCATGTTTTCATGTTGATGTGGACAATAATCCCACTGATGATAAGATGGATTGCATGGATATTCCCTTGAAAGGGGCCAAATAATAATCCAACTATATGTATATTTAGAGGGATGCAAGGATCCGATCGACCTCAGTTTCCAGAAGGATGAGGCCTATACACCATGTTCCTTCCACATCCCCCGAAAAAGAAAATCAGGGTGAGGTTTCCATCATAGAATCACACTCCACCTCTAAATATGAAATACAGATGGGTTTTATTGTTGTATGAAGCTTCTGAAGACTCTTCCTTTGGCGGTAGTGACTGACCCTCCTACACCGGGATGGTTGTTTAAAATGGGTAATTTTTTTGACATGGGGAGGTCTGTTGTGTTGGTTGGTGATAGAGTATGTAGGACCTCCTCCTGTACTAGATGGGATATGAGGAGGCCCTTCAGGTCAGCTCTTGCTGACGTGGGGAGGAAATCCACTCTGATGAGATGGGTTGAGAGGGTCACTAGGAAAATTGTATAATGAAATACATCGGTAACCTCCTTGTTTGATAGTGCTGTAGTGAGGATGGCCTTTACTAGATCTAATAAAGACATGGGGAGGACCTTCATGGTGGTCACCCGTAATATAGGGAGGACTATCATGTCGCTGGCCCAGGTAGCAGTAGTACGAAGAGGGCCTTAATACTGATTATGGTGAACATGAGAAGGACCTCTATATTTTTCATTGATAAAGTAGGTAGGTAATCTATTTTAGTGATTTATGTCATAGAGAGGACATAAAAAAATTTATGAGCACATGGAGTGGTCCTCCATGATGTTCGGTGACATAGAAAGGAAGAGCCTTGTGTTGAGAATTTAGATTGTGAGGAGTATTTTCATAACTAAGATTGAAGTAATGGGGAAGAACTTCGTGTTGGGTGCCAATAGGATAGATTGGAACACTACTTGGGCTGATGATAGTAGTATAGGGAGGACCTCCATAACGAATTTAACTGTCACAGGCTACCCTGTGACAACTGTTGCATGCCTTGAAAACCAAATGGGCTAGTTCAACCTTTTCATAGATTGGCTGGTGCTTCAACGTTGGCTAGTCATGGAAGTTCACTAGCAAAATAAATGGAAGGTTCACCTACCCAATGATGGAATGGGGTTGATTTCTCATGTTGATGGTGGTTCAGGACACTAAATTTTCAGATGATGATTCCCATGGCAGGAAAACTCTTGGGCATGAACCCGACATTGACATTAGGTAAGTTGAACTAGATCTGACTATGTAGGGTAATAAAACGCCTACTCTTAGGTCTGTAGGACCTACTGGGAATGCTGACACAGCCTATTGGAAGCCCTCATTGATGGATCCCTAACTGATGACCTGGTTGACTGGACTTGTACATCCCTTACTTTGTCATCATAAGAGAGTGAGTCGTATGAGTTTTCAAGGGATAGGCTCCTGAAGTTGTTGAAGGTCAAAGTGGGGAGCATCATCTCCCTACACAGCCCTTGGGGGGATAGATGGAGAACCAAGGACTCCATGTAATGGAGGACCATGTACCTCATCAGGATGATCCCTTCATGTTCATATCATTTATCAATAGTATTAATCACCATCATCTGAATAAATTCAGATAGTGAGAGAGGAATGAGTGCCCAGTAACTGCAGGCATGCCATCCATCACAGAGGATATGAAACCATGGTGAATTTTTCATGTTCATACTTCCCCTACCCCTGCATCCATGGGAGGGAGATGATCACTTTTCAGTAGCTTGATATTGGGCCCTAAATGGTAGGAAAATTCACTCATCGGTACAGAAAATAGGAAATCGTTGCACAATTTGCCAACAAAGATTAGTCTTCCACGAATGGGTATAATGATACATGCAAACAACTTCACTAACTAGAATTACCAATGATTAACTACCCCCAATAGTGGTTAGTTCCATGTGAGGCCCACTTTATTCATGGCAGGACCTGGTTCCATATAGATAGTTCTCGCGACATGCTTATCTTCTAATGTCTCGAACACTACAAATCACCATATTGATAGGGAGATTCATTTCAGGTTCGCCATTTCTATTTTTGACACTTTTGTTGGGGTTCTCATCATCGTGTTGTGACAACTTGGTTGTTTCCCCCATTCCAACTTTCCAAAGTTGGGTGACATCCAATGCTTATTCAGGGACATTTCCTCCTTGATCAAAATGGAATGATGGGATGTTTGTCTCTACTTTGATTATTCCTCCACATAATTTGTAACCTAATTTGGTTCTCCCTCATAGATTTAAGACGTTGTTCATGAATCTCATTCTTAGTGTCATATCTTTGTGAACTATGGTTAATTACACTACTTCTGTCAAGTCATTACAAGGGGTCCAGTCAGGGCAACAACCTTCAGTCAGGGGAGTAGTAATGTTGGAAATCACCGGCGTGTCTGGATGCTGAAACAATACACACATGACATTATTCCATTTATGATAGAGCTCCTCAAGGGTGAAAAATTTCGAGGAATCCCACAGTGAGTGAGGGAAATTGTATGCCATAGGAATGTCCCCATGTATTTCTATGGATTCCCATGTTTAACATAGGTTATGTTGTGAGTTTAATGTCTAGTGGAGACATATCGTACTGATCAGTAAAATTATGATAGTGTTTAAGATGGGTACATACCTAGGAGGAAGAAACTAGGAGTTTTACTAGGTTGATGGATCCAGATTCTCAATGAGGATGGATCTGAGGATGATTGGGCCCTGATAAAGGGGACACCATTGTTTACCATTGGCTGGGTTTGAACCTCATGGAGGTGTCATATGTACCCAATATAGATGATAGGGATAAACACACATGTATTTTGAGAGGGCGGATCATGGGATCGAGGTGTACAAAATAGAAAACAACCTGAAGACATTTTGGGGCTTATGCACATTTTGAGGCCTGGGTACTTTTAGGAGCAGTGAATAAGTGGATGACATGATCTCCTCGAGATGTGGTATCCCGGGTGGAATCAGGATGGATAATGGATGATTTCATGACATGAACGAGGTTAATGGGATAGAAATGACATGAACCTTCATGAAGATGATGGTGGTGCTGGCATTGAACCTCAAGATGATTCTTATATGTCCTATTGGGTGGGAATCAAAGTCCATGTAGTTTGGTGGGCTGATGAGCCACCTGAGGAGGTGGCTTGTGAGAGTGGATGCATAGATGGGACCTAGAGGGTGTAGAACCTCTAGGCCTGTGCATGATCTTCCCAAAACCCAAAGGGTCTAGGGGGAGACCATTATGGGACAAGATAGATGGTCTTGAACCTTAGGGAGGCTTCCTACATATCCACGTAGTCGGGAATCAATGTACACGCAGTTCTGTTGTGGGGTATGGTGTCAGGTTGTACACAAAGGATAGCAGCATGACGACATGTTGTGGAGAACATGTGGTTAGAAACCTATCGCAAGAGGGACAATATTGTTTGGAAGAGTATAGATTAAGGGAGGAAATTATGTGTGTTTAGTTGCCAGATTACTAGTCAGACAATACTAAAGGGTGGACCTAGGGTGTGGATCCCAACAATGGGGACACCGAAGTTTACCAGTGTTTGGGGTTGAAACATGGGTAGGATTCCAACGTACCTTGTCTTGAGAGACAGGTATCAAAACCCATGTACATCAAAATCCTACAGTTTAATGTTATACGGGCCGAGGGTGAGCTGATGTGATGTGGTCGGGACTGATTGGTGATGGGCCTGAACCTTGGGGAGGCTTCCTACGTACCATTCCTAGAAAGGGAAAATTTCAAAGTCCAGCTAGTATAACTAGTGGGCATGGATCCTATGTGTTGTTAGTTTCCCATAGAGGTTTTCATAGTTGATTATTACACTAAGCCCACGATATTAATGCTCGGTGTGACAAACAAGGGGCCCCAAATAACTAACAATCACATCGTGAAAGATGCATCTACAAGGAATGGAGAGGGGATTACAAGTTGTTAGCGGACTGTGGGAATTGAAATTGGGACTTACTCCAGAGGGAATCCCGAGTAGGGGTTCAAATGTATGATGAGGAAATGGCCATCATACTTGAAACATCCCATCATAGGGTGTTGGGGATTATGTGGAGACTGCCTTAGGGGTTCATAGAAACAAAGATCAAGGGAAGAGGGATGTTTGAAGGATCTAGTGCTCGTTCCTTTCACGGTACTCTTTGGACTTATCTCATATTCAGTGATATCGTTTAACATCATGTCTTAGGGATGTAGGTTCATGTCATTTTAACATCCTGCATCTTGGATGGTGAGAACTCACTCCTCAGCCCTATGACTTTTATAACTTGAGAACTTTAAACCTTGGTGAACGGAAGGCACCAACAATGCCATGTGGATATGGGGTTGTGGAGTGATCCATAGAGGAGATAACATTAGCATGTCTATGCAAAGAAGAAATATAAATTAGCATGCCTATTCAATAAAACATGAGGCAAAGCAACACAATATTATGAACCACCCAAGGGACCTTCAAATCACTTTGTACAAACCTAGAGGGCCGTACAGTTGTAGTACATGCAACATATGGGTGTTGTGCGTAATAGGGGCTCGAACATGGGGAATTTGGATAAGGAAAACACATGGAGCACAAAAGGAGGGGCACATGAAAGGTAGAAGGGGAGTACACAAGATGAGGGGTTATGTGAAATATTGGGAAGTTTAATTCAAAATGAGTGGTTGTGTTCAAGGAGAGACCCAACGTATAATATTGGCACAACATAAGGGAAAACTAGCACACAAGAGGAGTCTTTTGACTGAAAATTCCATAGAGTAAAAGAAAATTAGAGAGGATCAAGATCTAATGGGCCCAAAAAAGGTGAATTCCTAGGATACATGTCATGCAAGATCCAGTACATTGAGGCCATGTCATTATAACAGTCACAAAATGGATTTATTTCATGCAGTAGAGCACTGTTTCATCTTCTATGACCATCCCACGAAGTGTAGACATATGTTAAAGTTTATAGATGGAAATATTGGTGGCGTTACACAAGCTGAGTTGTGTGAAAGTTTAATTTTGCTGTTTCATTGGGTGATTAAGATATTTCATGAATTTTGTAATATTGTTCTCTGAAAAAATTTCATTAACACCACAAACATGGATGGGTTGTAGAAGGTCTCTACAAATGATTCTATTTGGCATCGCAATGGGCGTGAATGATCTTGCATGCAATTTTCATATTTTCACGCAGTCCTTGAATATTGCACACACCTCCATTGGGAATCTTGGGATTGTCCACAAATTCAAAATAGTCTTTCGTTCTTCTCAACAATTTCTATTCATATCCGTATCCAAAATTTTTCACCTACAACTATCTTTGTATCATTCTCCTCAACACTGAAACCACACATTCTCTGATGGATAAGAGTTGCCTTGAATAAGTTTTCACATTGTAGAAGTTCAGACACTACCTGTATCATCATGAGATATAGCTCGTTTCCTTTCACGATCTCAAAAGTACATTCATAACCACCTCATGTTGATATCCCAACTACGTTCTTGGCATCAATTCATCAATTGTTCGACATTAGATTGGTTCTGATGATGGTCATCAGGGGTCAAGAAATGATAGATTCCCTGGCCACTCATACTGCCCTGGCAGAGTAGTCCTTCAATATTGACCTTCGTAGTGAGTCCATTATCTAAGTGGATCGGGCTATTCCGTGATGGTAGTTTCGCTTTGACAGTTCCTCTCAGATTCTCACCGGAGAAGGCTTGATGATCCCTAACTCAGTAATGTTGGCATGTGGATTTTATTCATCATTCATATACATAATGTTTTAGTTTTTTTATTCTTGTTATCAAATGTCTAGACCATAATGAGGCAATGTATCATGATCTCATCATTGTTATTGAATTGGTTCTTGAGAATTATGTTCCCCACATGCATGTGAATGGGTATTCTGATCTAGTGATCATAGATATGAATGTTGAAAATGTCATTAGGAATCTTTAGATCATGTGACTACTCTAGTATGCTCACCATCTAATGGACCAGTTGCCTTCTAATCTAGTGGTTACTCACATCCCCCAATCACAAAAAGGTTGAGATGACACCCTAGATTGTCTTTCTACTTCTATCACAGAGATTTGCTAAAATGATCAATTTATTCATGTACCACATTGATGAATCATCACCCTTTTCAGTTCATATGATGACGAAATCACCATGTAAATTTCCTTAACACTAATATATCTACATGAAGTCCTCCATATCCCTTTTAATCTAAATAAAACATCATATTGGATGACTCTATTCATCGATTATTTCCATCATGTCATTGACTTGTCTGACAGAGCCGAACATCAATGATTCTATCCCCATGTAATTCAATTCACCCCCAAGTAGTCATATATTATAGAATAATCTCTACAATTGTTGGTTTCATGGAATTATCATATGCTCTATTATAGGATATGATATTACCCTAGTTATGCTAGAAGTCCATGTCTGATCTTGCAGTACCAATCATATCAGGATGATGCTTTCCCATCAGATTCGAAGGTTGTTCTACATCTGGCTCACTATAGGACATAACTATTTGGAGTTCACAAAGATGTTCCACACATGTCAAATCCTTGCAAACATTGTTCATTGACCACCATATGCCCTCTATAATACATATTACTCTTAGACCTTTTTGGTCTGGGGAATTGATGTAGTGGTACCGTACCCACTAGCAAGATCTCTAGAGTTTAGGTTATTTCTAACCGTAACCGATTTTATTTCCTATTGGGTAAAATAAGTTCCTATAATGAATTTCAAGGAATAATATATTTATTATTTTGTGAGCTCCAACATCTTCCATTGATTCAGAATCCCTCACGATATTTCCATTGACAATGACACCAACATCCGATCAGCTGGGTTGAAGAATATGTATGCCAAGTACAATATCCACTCCAACCAAACTTCTTAGTACCATGTAGAGAAAAATGGGAATATTTATGTGTTTAAAAAGACCCTATATAATATTTTTCTAAATTTGGTGGTTCAGAACAATGGATGTTGGACATACAATCTCTTTAATGCTCTCTGGGCTTATTGGATGACGACCCTTAATTCCTCCAAGGTGACTTCAAGTTCCTTGGTATTTGGAACAGAGAGAGTCATCGCCATAGTGATTATGTTTCCATCACTCTGTATAACTATCTATGAGGAGACAATGTCAGATAGAGTATCATATGTCTATGTGGATTAACTCGACTCAATAAAAAATTTTGTTTCGGCCCTTCCATAATCTATAGAGTCACTATAATAAGATAGATGGAGATTTCAACAACAGAGTTAATATCTATTCATTCCTTCATGGTGACACAATTTTGGATCTTTGAGCACTGATGATACCAGGCCAGAAACAAATGAAGTTGGATCCCAAATGGGAAGGGTGTTATATCATTCACAAGGTCTATCACAATTGTGCATACTCATTAGTATTTATGTATGGTGAGTGAACAAGTCCTCAAACTACTGAGAAGTTTCTCAAATAGACCATTTCATGGTTGGGGTAACTCATCCTACACAAAAACAAAATGAATAGTGTTTCCCTCAGTATGAAATCTATGACCTTAATCTAAGATCTATTTCATCCCACATGACTTTATAATGAGACCTCATCTGACATGATGTTAAATTACCACCTCTCATCCCGAACAACTTTAAACTATTATATCGTCTATACTGTATGATGTTAAAATTCACTAAACACATCTTCATTTCATGAAATTTATGTACACATAGTTTCTCCTTCATGAAGTTAAATTTTCATACCATCTTGCATGATGATAGAACTACACAATGTTCTTTTTTTTTCAGAGCTTTATGATTGTAAACTAAAATCAATATCATCCAGTAAGAAGTTAAATTGCATATCCATGATTCATTTTCAGTATAACCTTAAATGAAAATTTCCTCTTCTTGGACAAGAAATTGAAGTAATCCATTATACATGAAATTACATGGTTCCCCACATCCATACCAAATGATGTTAAACTGCATGGAATTCCCATTCGAAGACCTATGAATTTAAACTGTGTGCGGGTTGTTTCTTGAAGATGTGCCTTGGATTCAAGTATCCTCCATCAAGATCATATACAGTGTAGGCCTCCTTGTCTACATGCACATCAGTTTATACCTTCTATGTCCACAGATCATTATGGGTTGAGTTTTGTTTTTATTTCATTTTTACTGCATGATGTTAAATTGCACAGATCCCTAGAACTATGTGTGGGAGGATTACCATCCTTATAGGATATCTAGAAATGACCATGCATTTTTTCATTTGTACTAGACACCCAAACCATTGAAAACTATTTCCCTCACCCCCATGATGTTAAACTTTGTGTGATTTATTTGTAGTAATGTTTCGTGTAGTGTTGAGAGTCTATGGCCTCATTCACAACAGGTTTCCTCAGGGCACCACATTGCATATTTTCAATTTAGAAGCCTCAAACTATAGTCCGAGGTCAACGAACATAAATTAATAACACAATAATCCTTATCATATAAAGATAAACTTTAGAAAATTCCCTATCTCTTCCATGTGATTGTTAAATACATATTTTACACCCTATCTATATAATGATAAGCTATGAAATGCTAAAATGTATTCACCTAAGAAGACATTTCCCCTCAACACTGGGAATCCTCCATGACATTTTCCTGAATGATCTATGGAATTATTCTCATCCTTAGGGGATATGTAGTTATTCTTGGGTATTCTTACTCTAGGACCTACCACAGAATCACAAGCCCACCCCTTTGTTCCCTTGGCCTGAGTATCATTTTGGAATGTGTGGTGTGGTATGGATCTCTTTGGTTCTCATTCAAAACTGGTTTCCTCATAGTTCCATGTTTCACATCTAGATTTTATTTGTTCTATATTATATGATCATAAACTAAGATTTTTATTATCCTAGTTTCATGAAAATAAATATATTAAGAACCCCGATAGTCTCAATTGATTGGATATCACCCCTTCCATTTTTTTCATTTGCTATCTCCCATATTATTTTCCAAAACAATGTATGAATTGATTCCCATACTTTTGGGTTACATAGATATGAAAGATCATTTTATTTTTGGGCCCATCCAAATCATCATAATTTTTTTGACCATGGTCCTGGGTTTCCTCCCCTTGAATGTGTGGTGTGGTGTTGATTTCTTTGTTCCACATTCAAGTCAGGCTACGGTACGTGCACCTTGCATGTTCCTTTCGAAGAACCCCTCAAATATTCATCCTAAATGCATTATGTTAAACTGAATAAATCTTTCGAAATATGTGTGTATTTATTCAAATCTTTATTTGATACATGATAATTTCCAAATATTTTTTCCCCAAGGCCAGCTGTAGTTCCACAAATTCTCCTTTTTGGAGCTTTTTCCTAGGTTAGCATTTGAGAATGTGCTGTGTAGTGTGGATCTCTTTGGTCCCCATTATAATATAGATTATTTTTATACTCCACACACATATCATTTTGGAACCATATTTCCTAATCACCTGACAGTACACTATATGACATCTTTGTCCTTACCACATGAGTCAAACAATACGAATACATCCCCCACACATGATGTTAATTGGGAACCAATGGTACACACTCTATGAAATTAAAAAGATATCTTTTGGTATGACTAAAATAACCCTTAATCTATTAACAATACCCCACCTAAGAACATGATCCTTGAAAGAATATATGATCCTTACTATAGATGTTCTACACTAACATTCTTTAATATCGGGTGGTGTGATACCTAGAGTGTTTGATTACAGATGGATGTTCCCCCAAGCCATTCCCCTGATTCATGTGTCTCTTTATCTGGTTCCCCATCCTCTTATACATCTAAAAATACCCCTTTAATGTCTTGGTTCCAGGCCATATTTCTCACCTACAATTTTGTGCCAACACCCTGGAAGACATTGGATGGCATTTTGATCTAGTTCTGATGTCTCAGACATGCTCGGTGGTCAACCATAATTTTCCTATCCCCACTCTCTAGTAACATTATATGGATTCCATCTTTCAAACAAGGTCAATAGTTATACTCAATTATCATGCCACCCTAATTATGTACCAGATATCGATCGCAGTGATTCACATTTTCAGCCTCTTTATGTTTTGGTGGATATCAAACACCCCTGGTGTTGTTCCTCCGTGCATCTATGTGCATTGAGTGATAATGTTAGTGTGATCAGGACATTCCCACATGATATTTACATCATGTTGTTTTTCAATCCCATATGATGGGGAAATTATAACATCAATCCTTATTTCCCACATCAATCATGGATCATGTGTCCTTAAGAGTCATGTAAGGTTCTGTACCAATATAGAGTAGTCGTACAACCCTTGGGATCCAAATTCATCACTTTATAGTAATATCATCTTCAGGGATCTCCCAAGAATATTAATTATGGTATGGGACTCTATGGTCCCATTCATCTTAGGATTATTATTCCATGACACACACTTCTTCTTTGGGACACCTTTCCCCCCCTAATTTTCTAGTTTTAGAATGATAGACTATGTGTCATTTTTTCTATTATGATATCATGTTAATATATAAAGATATTTCCAACAAACATGATGTTAAACTAGGATTCCATGGTCCGTGAAATATGACCTTAAACTATGTTCAATACTGAGATTCAGTTGGGTCTACGAATGACATACCCTAATGCATTGGGGACATGAATGAATGTGTTGAGTTCAATATGGATATCACTCTAACCTATATCCACACATTGAATTTACATGGGTAAAGATTTCGAATATATTTCACATTTAGAAGGACCCTCTAATAGTGATTTTCTCACACCAATTTAGGTCACCTCCCACTCTAGGCCAATGCCCTAGTGGATTTATTTTGGAAACAACTATTGAATACTGGGTATCGAATTTATCCAATAATAAATTCTATGTTTTCATGCCTCATCATTTATTGGTGAGGTTTTTATTCTAATTTGAAAATGTGGCCAATAACAGACCTACTCATCAGTACCCCACTCCTAATCCAGACCCCAGAAGTTTCAATTTACATCCTTTCCACTTCACTATTTCTAGTGAAACTCTAACACACACGGTGTTGCCCCTTTGTGTATCTGTGCATGTCGAGTGAAAAGATCCCATTCACGATTCTAAATGTGGTTGGAAAATCCTAATATCACTCTTTATTTCCCAAAGAAATCATGTATCATGTGGGAATATGAGTATTGATAGGTTTTGTCCCCATATAGTGTAGAAGCATGACACTTGGTCCAATCTCTATGACCATAAATGTGGATCCTTCCCATAATTATTATTAGGAGTTTCTAGTATGGTGTATGCCACTTAGTACTCACTCACTCTAGTCTTATTTTCTCTATACCTCACGTTTATTGGTATATATAAACCCCAAAAAAATCCTCAAGATGAAAAACTACATAGCGAAAAGAGACCTTACCAAATGATGTTGAAATTCATAGACCGGTCCAATCATATGACCTTAAACTGTAGCATCATCATCCTGGCCACATGAAAAAAATAAAAAACATTATAGTCTTCCCTCTTCAGAGAACACCACCTTTGGAACTAGTCATAGACCATTACATATGTCAAAGAACTATATATAGCTTGATTCATCTTGCATTTTTTGGTCTTTTCATTCTGGTACATCCTCTCAAATAAGAGAGAGAGAAAAGAACAAATAAGAAATATGTAATGATTTCTCTGTATGAATGGTGAAAGCTTGAAAATGGAATTTTCCTTTTTAGAACTATGAATTTATTGATTAAAATCCTTATGGGATACATAGTGACACATAGGTCCTTTATCATGGATCTAGAATCAATGTTATTTCCCAATTTCACATTGACTCATCATTGTCCTTACCACATAATTCTAAACTGCGTAAAATTTTTGAACTATGTGAAACTTGATTCCCAAAATTATGGGGTATGTAGTGATGCCAATGCACATTATCTTTTGTCCCATCCAAAAAATAGTTGTAAAAATCAACCTTTTGGCCTCTCTCATGGTCCAAGTTGTATGACCATAATCTGTATACAATTCATCTTAAGGCATCTATGTGACACATAGGCCTCATTGACCTCATTCACATCATGTTTAACATAACACCACACTGTGTATACCCATTCATGATTAATCAATGGTCCAAACCATAAGAACTTCAACTAATAACCCATATTCTTCAATGCATGATGATAAACTAAAACCATAACCAGAGTAAGTTTTTGAGGCCCCATGATAATTATGGGATGCTCCAACTTCCTTTCTAGAGAGGATCTCCCCTAAAAATATTTTCAAACCACCTTGTTGCGCTTTATTGAACTATACAGTTCCATCCCCATCCACAATATGATAATTTTCCATTACCATGTCACATGTGCTTCCTTCTCGTCAATTACCAAATGTTTTTATGGTTTTTAAGCATCTTTGGTGACCATAATCTATGTGCAATGTCCTATTCACATGGTGTTAAATTATGAGGTCTTTTCAGATCATGTGATGTCAAATTATTCTGCATATCATCCTCATTGCATTATGTTAAATGGTGTATTCATCCTAAAATAAATCATGTCATTAAAAGTAAAAGATTCATAATCCCTCTTCATAGGGTCCCTTTCTATGAAATAAGTTTGATCTTTTTTAGACCGATGTGCTTACACTAGTGTACTCCCCTTCAAAGTGGTGTAATTTCAAGAGTGTTGGAAGTGTTTCGAGAAACCCATCACTCCACTCCATGATTTATGTTCCCCTTATAGGGGCCCTCATAAAATTTCATTTCCAGAGGGACCTACTAATTGTTTAACTATGTTTCTTTTGATCAAATACCACCCTAGGGCAATGCCCTAGAAGATATCAGATGCCATTTCATGTTTTGTCCCATGTTTCATATACGGCCAGATGTTGACCCTCGTTTGTTATTCCCCATTTCAAACTAATTTTGTGAATAACTTGTCTTGAATATGGTTAGAATTTATCTCGTACTATCAATCCATCTTCCCCTTGATTCTGGATTTTGGGTATTTTGATTCAAGAATCTCATTACACCATTTTCAGATTGATTCCAATACCCTTGGTGCTATCCTTCCCATGTATATTCACACATTGGAAAAAATATTCTATTTGTTCCAAGAGATCTAATCTCCACCCATATCATTTCTTGGTATTAATACTCTAGGTGGTTAGTCAAAATAGCAGACACCATGTATTTGATGATTAATTAAAACTATCATAAAAAGTTAATAGTTTTGTGATATTCCCTTATTTCTCACATCGAGAAAAACCCTTGAGAGCCTAGGGATTGGTCCTTATGGTTTTCTAGATGTGATTGATATAAATAAATTAATGTAGGAAATAATTTTTCCAAGAACAACGTTCAATGTGGGTGACAAAACAAATAAAAATGTTTTTCCAAAACACAACCCCTATGGATTGGCCACTTTAAATGAGCACTTCATCTCTTCCACATTCTGGTGTGTAGCCTCCAAGGCCTATTGTTTCTATATAATTACATTTATTTCATTAGTGGATTGAAAATAAATTTCATTCACCATAATTTGTGTCCAATCTCGTTCGATCTGATGGTTTTCCACCGAGCATAATTCTTGTCTTATATTCTTAGGGATTCCTTCCAGTTGGGCCTTTATTTTCAGAAAGAGCCTTATTTTAGTGGAAGTGAAAGAGTGATGTTAGTTTGATAATTATTCTTTTCAAAATAACTCTTATTTAGACTCTTGAAGTATTTGAGTATTGAAATACTTCTAATTATGTCAGGTGATATCCAGGTGGTCATTTACATCCAATTTAATTTCGATAATGTAGTAACGAATCAGTATGTGCAGACCCCATGCATCTATCCCTCCAGTGCAAAAATAATGGAGAAAATGGGTAAGTGGACCCATCAAATTTATCCACTGTGGAAATGGGGGGGGGTTTGATGAATTTTTTGACCAATTTACATGGTTGACACCATGTATCACAGTATTCCTCGACTGCATCAGAATCATATTAGTCCATATCCTACGTGTCAGTAGGCTCAAACTCTGGAAATGTAGCCAGTAGTTCAATAGTGGCATCCTCCATTGTAATCATATTAGATAGGATGGGTTCCATATCCTAAGGTTGATCTTCATCAGTTTAGCTAATATCTATGAGATCGTCCCTGCTAGAACCAGGTGATTGCCTTCTAGTGGCCCTACTAGATGTTCAGACTTGGTTAGTCCAAAAAGACAAATCTACATGAAATGGTAACCATATCAAGAATGTGATCCTAGATTCTATGAACATGTCCCAAATTATAGCACCTACAAAATCCAACACTGTACACAAAAAAATCATATCATTTAACCTGATCAGGTAATAATAGGTGCATCTCTATAATGCATGTTACATATTGAAACCTAGAGGTCACATATCCTGCTCTTGGTTCGTCATTTTTGAGAATCCATGACATGGATCCAATTTAATATTAAGGCCTCTCATGATTCTGGTGAACCCATTCTAGCCCCCTCAGCACTACAGAGCCCTAAATCCACTGTGAGCACAGACATATGTCCTAGGGGTTGGTCCTCTATAGATTCTGCCACACCACCATAAAAAAAAGAAGGGGTCTCTTATGCAAGATTATTTTCATTGAATAGATATCATTAAAAGAATCATAAAATAAAATCGAGAGAGAATTGATAGAAAATTGAGTGAACACATACTTTGAGTGATTCTGCACACCCCTATAGGGAGTCTCCAGAGGCCACTATGTCTCCTTCTTATAATGAGGATTCCCTCAATGCTACTAACTTTCTATCCCCTTGAAGGTTTTCCCAATAAACTACTTCCCTCTATAATCCATTTGTTTTGTCAGATAAGGGAAAACATTCCACTAGTAATGCCAGTGATATCATCGGAGGAATATTCATGTCTATTACCACCCATGCTTGACTTATTATTAGAAACATAGTTCCTTGTAAATACACTAGTTCATCTAGTTCTGCCACAATCTAATCCCCTCTTCCAGGGTTCATTGATACCCACCTTGGAATAATCAATCCCTTATAGTTGCAACCCATACATATTCAACTAATTCCACATTCCAATTATGTTGAGAAATTATCCCTAGGTACCCCATGACTTCCAAGACATAGGAAAGACAACATCCTGAGGAATCACTACACCTTGTAATTGTTTCTTTGGAGCCTGATTGGAAATAATATGGAATCCAATCAACAACTACCCTTACTCGTGGGTCAAATCATATGGGAGTGATGGATCTAGTGATGCTTATCCTTTCTCTTTATCTCTATTTGGAACTGGTTAGTAGAATATTGACCCTGTTAATGAAGTCTCATCACTATGGAATTCTCTTGACACTGCTTAGCTTTGGCCACACGATGTTGGCCCATCACAGGCTCATATTTCCCACTGCTTCAATATTTTACCTGGATAGGTGGTTTCCAAAATCTACACATATTCATGATCTAATCCAAATGTAGTTGTATGTGGGGGAAGATCATTAATCATATTTTTAACCTTATGTGTAATAATTATCTCAAGATTCTCCATCACACATGGATGATTATCATAGAGTACAACTAGCTATATATTTAGATTTTGCCTCTGTAATCCTTGAAAATGCCTCGCGAACTAGTGTGGATAGCACTACTCATAGAATGAATCGCTATCTGCCCTCACCACCATTACTCCATCTCGAAATACTAGGAGATATGATTGCTTCCCCATGTTCCTCATAAAATCCTCAGTGGATTATCAAATCAGAAGATGAAACATGTAAAACATGGACTGCTCATCTCACCCTATGTTTCTTAGCGCTACCACTTGACCTAGATTGAGTGGAAAACTCCAAAAGATGTTATAAATCTCCGGTCAAAACCTTATACTAGGGGGATAGATGTGATTTATGTATTCATAACCTCCCATATACACCGTAACCCAACTATATAAAAATTGAAACATCCTACACCTGTTTAGTGGCTTCTTCCTCTAATTTATATGCTTAATTACCTTATATAGTTTGTCCAGTACCAAGAATCGCAGGTTGATCTATTAGCATATGGATTGTATTGAATCCATGATAAACGTACTCGATCATTCTTTTATATGCACATCTCTCACTGAATGCATCCACCCATAGATGAAGGATGAAATGAATCTTAGGTAGGTAGACTATCAATTTATAATCATTATTTATAATATATCTCTATATTTTATATTAGATATCCTCCAATAACTACTAATAAGAGTCCTCCCTACCTTGCTAAATACCCCTTGGATAGGTTCGAGGTACCGTTGGCAATTTCATGGGCAATTTCTCTCCTTCAGCCGACTTCTTCACTGAAATGTTCAAAAAATAACCAAATCATAACATGAAATGAACATCCATGAACATCTATTTTTCATTGTTTATACCTTTCTCCAGATCCAGTAATGTATTTTATAGGGTGTTAATCTATTCTTCATACTCCCAGTCATTCTCAACAGGGAGTAAATCATCATAAATTCTCCCTAAAATCAGAATTGTGAAAATATATTAGAGGTCCTAGAGGAAGATTCCAACCTCCCAATGATACAGATGGAATGTATTAGTATCTAATGTCCACAGTCTGATTATCCCTTGAATGATATCTCATGTTTGATATATATGGAATTGGAAAACCCATGACACATTATACATACATACTTTCCTCAACACCATCCCACAATCAATGCAATATACACACTCCTAGTAATCCTAGACCCACTCCTATGTGAAATTTTTATCATAGAGTAGATCCCAACCATCTATCCACCACTTTCATGATTTACCAAACCTTTCCTAGGTGATTTTTTATATACTAATGTAGGGATTATTATTTCTCCCAAATCTTCCCATCAACATTGTTTAGATTATTATAAAGGAAACCCTCTATGAGAGGGGTATAGTCCACCCCAATATGGCCATCATTATACCTATACCATTGACGCTATCTCAATATGTTTCTAAACTTGTAGTCCAACTCATCTTTACTTTCCTCTGTGATAAAGACATAATCCCTCAAGCCGAAGTTGTATAGTGGCTATCTTTTTTACATCGGATAAGCTTTTTGGAAATCTGAAAGCAGCTCCAAAATTGAATCATGATCATAATGAATTTGAACATACTCTCTGACCTGGATATTGTTTTCCATTTCTTATTCATAGGCGACATCAGAATGAACAACATGAGAAACATAATGTGAAGACATCAATAGGGGACTCAGTAAATTCTTGGAGTTTGTTCGTGGAGTTTGACCGCAAAGCACGATAATGGGGCATGAGTTCATGATGAATCCATGTAATAGGTGTTCATAAAAAAGAAGCAGTGGATCGTGATGCCTGGTTCTCTAGAATGTGTTCATGTAGAAAAGGACTATGGTACCTTGTTCCCAATGATGCATTCATGGGGAGGATGGATTTAAAAAAGCAGTGATTCAGTGAAATCATTTGTGGGGAACTCATACCAACATTGGATCCATCATGTTATATTTATTGGTGATGGTAAAACAATATTCGTGATGAACTCCATCTGCTCAAGCTTCATGGCGTGTCACGCCCAACATTCCTCGTGAGCTAGATTTGCAACCAAACGTGCTTTTGGGTGATGGAACATCAAAATCCAACAATATTTTATCATCATATCCCATTATGATGTGGGAATTTATTGTTGATTAAAATAATGATACTAAAGACATTGAAAATTCTTGGCTTGTTTGAAGTTAATTTGGACTCTTACAACCTTGTAATTCAATGGATTCTACCTCATGAAGCCCCATCATAGAGACCCCTCACCACCATGAAACCGAAAGGTGGAAGATAGTAATTTGGTGAGTTTGACGAGAATCATGACCATGAAAGCATCTTTGATGGTACCTCAGTGAGTCTAATAGTTCCCTACCAATTTTCAGAATGTCCTGAAAGCATCGTGGTCCATGTATCCTATAAATTTTCATCTCCCCACCTCAAGTTGTTCATTACCTTGACCTTTAAAATTCTAGTCTTCCTTCCTACTGAGCTCCCAAGCACCACCAACCAAACCCAAAAATGGATTGGCCAATGTAAGTGAGTACCGCGAGATTTTCCATACTTTATTTCTCATAGAACCTTCCTATGGAAGTGATTCCTTTCATAAAGGCCTACTCCATTCCTGAAGGACGGATCCCATTAGTATTTCTCAAGGCTCCACGAAGCATTAATCATTCATGGAGAACTCTCTGATTAAACTATATGCTAAGGCCAAGGCTCAATGATCTTTGAGTACATATACTTCATGAAGAGTATTACCCTCATGAAGAAAATTTCCATTATGAAGACCCATCCCTTTAGGAAGAACCCAATATTCATGAAGATCCTCTAAGTGATCCCCTTATCTTCACAAGCTCCCATCTCATGTGTCCCTCCTTGTATGTGCGAAGTGATTCTCTGGTTCCACATGTTGTATTCCTTGTTTTGATTTCTTAACTCGTGATTTATGGAATAAATATGAAAATAGATCATTTTTTTGGGGATATCCATGCTAATATGGATCCCAAAAGTGGCCATTCCGACACCACCTCCCACTGGGCATTGTTTGCGTCATTCACCACACAAAGGTGCATGAATTGAAACTAAGTAAGTCCCTAGGGTATGGAGTGAACCCTCACTGTTAGATATTTAGGATATTAAACTTCCATGCCCCATAAACCTAAGAACTTTGTGTTAAACTATAGCCTCTATTCGTGCAACATACATGGGGTGTTCTTCCTTGGGCATCCTTCCTAGAGAAAACCCCAATCACCATCTCATTATGTTGTTAACCATGTATAATATCCACATCATATCTCATGGTATCACCTTTTATGACATGATAATTAGGTCTACTACATCCTCCGACTTATCAAAATGAGAATGAGTAATGTTGGCTAATATTATATTAATAACCATGAAACTCCATCCTGGGCCACTAACCATCTGTAATCCCTTTCCCCCTCAATTCCGAACTATGTGGTTTTGATCCCTATCTTCTTTAAAAGGTATGTAAGAATCCTCCCCAATATTCAATCCCCACAATACTTCCATTCCACCTATTTCATGTCGTTTATCTATCATCATCAACATATGAGGTTAAACTACATAACCCTATGAACTAAGTGGGATTTATTCCAGACCACTATGATATATAAGAATAATTTAGGAGGTTCAAGATCATCACCCTATATCCTCCATCCATTCCATCATCACTTCCTCCATTTCCATTCCAATTTTAACTCATTCCATCACATCTCAATGAGATTATTCCATCCACATCATCGCTACTCCTACTAGTACCTGAGCAGATAATCAGGCATAAGACCCACACAATCCATATTTATACAAATAATGGGGCTCTTCTTGCGACAGGAAGCTATCAATGGGTAATCCCCAAACCACCCCTTAAAACTATGAGGGTTTTGATCCCTATATTATAGATAGGTTATGTGAGAATTCTCTATGAGGTTCAATCGTATCCAATGGTAACCCTTGGTTTCCCCCTCATTGGGGTCCACCTCCATCACCCTCTCTATGTGGTGTCTAGATCATCCTTCACGGTGTCAAATCCTTCCCTTTAAGGGAGACATCGACCTAATTCTTCATCAGATGCATTCCGAACCACCCAATGGTAATCCTCAGTGACTCCCTCCTTGGGACACATACCTTTAGGATTTGAATTGTTCCCTTCATGTGATGCACCACCTTAGGTATACTCGCTTTAGGATTTCTATCTAATTGACCCATTAATCTTCTAAGGTGCTCCCTTATAGGGATGTAACTATCCGATCAACCATCAACAATTCTCTGATCAGTCCTACCTTCTCCTCATGATGTTATTCTCACAAAATTTTGTCTCTGAAATAAATTAAACTTGAAAAATACATTTTTTTAAACATAGGATGACTAAGGAAATCATTCGAGGAAAAACCTCTATAAGAAGATAAATAATGATCTACGTGAGATGCCTCAGGTTTTATCACCAATTACAATACCTCCTATGAGAAATAATACATCTGATTCTATGTTCCAGTGTCCATACATGGTTAGTGATTCCCAACGTGACTACTTCCATGACCAAAGGTTTCCTTCCTTACTTAGCCCCGTAGAATTTGAAGACATGATTAGCATAATTAACTGGAATCCACAAAGATATGAAATCAAGAATGATGCCCATTAAAAATGTGTTATTCTATAATGGAGACATGAACATGGTGAAAATTTCCTAGTAGGAATCCAATGATGGAAAAACTAACATCCTATCCTCTTGTTTCGATCAAGGAGCAGACATTGCAAAATAAGTGTTGAATTATTTCTGCCTTTGGAAAGTGGGAATATAGATTAAAAAATTTCCCATTATTTTATGTGAATGATGATGTAGTTACAACCCAATAGATTATATTAGAAACATCAAATTTATTGGAAATTAGGTTTAAAATTGGTACTGAGAAAAATTTGATTCGACGAAACACTAAATTACTGGACTAACTAAACCAAGGTATTTCCCCCTTGAGGAGGTAATACCATGACCAATGGATCTTCTTCATCTGAAATCTGACACAAATCATGAATTAAAAATAATATTTTCTTAAATCCCTTTTTTCCCAAACCCTAAAATTACAAAACAATGGCGCCCTATAGATATCAATTTCCAAACAAATCAATCAAACTACTTCATTTTTGTTTCCACATCTCAAAAACCAATAAAATAAACATTATCTCAATTTTTTTATTGAATTTAATAAAATTATATCTTATGAAATTCTAGTAAAACTAATTTCACTATCTATATTGATTGATCTTAACCTACTTCTATACTCCTTTTAATTAATTATGTATCATAATTTGAGGTTTTATAAACATTTTTGCATAAACCCATCGAGAGGTGATGATTACCTCTAGGCATATCATCGATGTAAACAATATTATTATTCTTTTCATCTATTTTGTTTCATTAGGAATGGTTTTCGATTCAGCAATAAAAATTTCTAATTAAAAAATATTATCTTAGACACATACCAAATTATAAGAGAGAGGAATAATTTTATAATTATTATTATAATAACCCATATCCATAAACATAGTATGGATTTTATTAAGAATGAGTATAAACTTTTGGATATACATATAAAGGTTTTTAATAATATATCCCATAGATAGATTATAGTGATATGAGTCATTGATATAGGTCGAATCATAAAATGTTTTATATAAATAATATAAAATCCATGCTAACTGAAATTTTTAAATATTTATTAACTGAAATTATTTGTGGAATTTTTAAAGTAATTTATTTTTGTTTTTGGATATTATTGGATATTTTAAATATACCTAAGATTGATATCTTGGATATTTTTTTAAAATTGGGGATAGTGAATTGGTTATTGAAAAAATATTTTTGATTGTATTCTTATAGTACAAGATTTATAAAAATCTATATAAAAATAGTGTAACATGGAATCAAACTTCACTACTATTTTCAAAAAAAAAACTTCATCCATTCATTTTATGAATTTTAAATCTCCTTGAACTAGTATCAAAATCTACTGATTACATAACCTTGTATGTTCATTGGAAATATATTTTTACACAAATTTGGAATGAAAAGTCAAAATTAATTGGAATGAAAGAAAAATAAATTATGAGGGAATTATGGCATTTAATACCATATAAAATTTGTTCACTAACATATTTATTACCAAATTTTTGTCTCACAGAACCTCAAAATGAGAACCTATACCATCAAACACATGTTGACCCTGGGTTTTTTCTTTTCATTTCACCTTTATGTAAAATGAAAAACTATCAGTAATTGTAACCAACGACAATAAAGTATTGGGTTCCCTATATATTATTTATCTATAACATTATCATTTGATTATGAATATATTATCTGTATTTATTTATTTTTTTTAAAAAATGAATATTTTATAAACCTAATTGGATGAATATGAGTTAAAATTAGATAAATTCTCGATGTCTGAAGAAGATCATGATGATGTAGTTAATGATTTCATAAAGTTTTCAATATATCATGAGGATGACACTTCTAAGATACATTGTCAATGTTTATTTTGTTCTTACAAATGAAAATTAGTTTGGAAGAGTTGGAATAACATTTGATTTCTCGTGGAATTGATTAGAGTTTTAAATGTTTGACTAAACATGGGTAAAAATAGAATGTGCACACCAATTAAGATGATAATTCAGTTTAGGGATGATTCGATATGTATACTAGTGTAAATGTTGGGGGATATTGTTGGGAAGAAATGAATATGGAAATTTATTATGACCTCTATGATTGAAAACTGTTTTTTATAAATTAAAAAACTTTTATAAGAGTCTATCTTATACTGGCTGTAAAAAATATGCAACATTTTCACCTGTTTTGATGTTAAATAATTTAAAGTTAGGTAGTAAATGGAGAGACACTGGAATTAAAAAATACTTGGTCTCATGAATGATATTTTACTAGATGAATGTGAACTTCCCTATAGAAAATTTATTCTAAATTATTCTTATGGTTATTGGAATTGATAATAAAAAAATAAATTTTTGTACAAATTATTAAATATTTTTTCACGAGGACCATAAATCGCTCATAAAATTCCATATGTGTGGTGAGAATTGATATATATAAATGATGAATACTATACTTATAAATATTTATTGTACTTTCATAACATTCCACTATTTAGAATACTATATGGATGTTAAGAAACAATGAGATAATTTACATGGAAGGAATATGTTCCTGAATTAAATATGAGAAACAATGTGAACTAACAGACTCTCCACAGTAAAAGAAAATTGATTATGAGTATCCTAAATTTGGAAATGAGTCCATAAACATCCTTCTTGTTTTATCTACATATAAAATAAATCTTTTTTATAAAGTATTACTTATTATAAATGGTCAGTTATGTTGGTAAATTTTAACTTTCTTCCAAGGTTATGCATGAATCACAAATATATTATGTTCTATATACATATATTTGGACCAAAACCACTCAATAATGATATTGATGTATATTTGGATCAATTGATCCAATATATAAAATTTATGTTCGATACAGGTGCTAAAATGTATGATTCTTATAGAAGAGAATAATTCTCATTGAAGGGCATATTTTATGGGACGAAAAATGACATTCCTGCCAATTGGAATTTGTCAAGATATAGTATTAAAATAACATTGGGGTGTCCCATTTTCTATGAAATGTACACACTCAGTTTGTTTGAAACATTATCAATGAATATTTTATAAGACATCATAAATTATTACCTTGATTCAAAAAATATAGATCATGGATGACAGTGTTCAATGAGAATAAAGAAAAAGGAAAAAACCTTCTCCACTAATGGTTGATAAATTTCCCTATAATGTAAAATTTATTGAAATTTTTTACTAAATCATTTTAAAAAATTACTTTGAAATGATTTTGAAAAAGATATAAATTTTCTCTAATTTACCACACTCTAGTTTTTTGTATGTTATAAATTTTCTACATTTCAATAATGTTGAACAAATGTATTTTTTTGTGTTATAGGAACATTAAAAAATGTTCCTAGAAAATAAAATATGGAATCAAAGACAAGTTGGACATGATTGACATGAGGATAAAGGAAGAGTTAGTGTTTATGAAGGGTAAAAGTACAAATCCTATTCTTCTAAAAACTTACACTCTATCTAGATAACAGAAATCCATTTGGAATCTTTCTTAATGGTTTATATATTAAAGAGGGATATTAATCAAATATTAATAATGCCATTTGATGGAATAATTTGAAGTTACATTGAATAAAAACAATCAACGACCATGTTGTTATTTAATATTTTATTCTCATTGCATTACGTTGCATTCAACCTAAAAATGTATGGCATACAATAATGAGAATCTAATTCTTTTTAATATCTATATTTTGTAAATTTATTTACTCAATGAAGTTACCATTCATGAATAAGGTAGTTCTAGTCCTATTTTATGAAATAGAGACCTTCCTACTAGCATCATTATTTGATATAATAGTCCACATGACTGTTCACTTGATGATAAATGTTCAACTATGTAGTCCGATCCATTATGGATAAGTGTTGAATATTGGATTCTATATGAATATTTTGAAATGGGGTATCATGAATCAAAGTCATCCAATTTTTTTGGCATAACGATATATTGTTGAATAAAAAGTTGAATTATGTACTAATTAACAATAATACATTTATATCATTGGTCTCCCAAAGTCTCCTCTTAGAGGATGCCTTTGGGAAAAAAGATTTTTCAAGATATATTGTTTCAATTACCATCACAGAGAAGGAGAAATATCACATTTACATTTTACAGAGTTGTGAAGTTGTTGATCCATATGTTGAAGTCCAAAATGAAATTATTAGATATTTGAATCCATCAAGACATTAAATAAAGATATCAAATACACATGATCATCAGTTTTTGGGAATGTTCATAGATTAAATTTAGAAGGAGTAATCTAAAAATAAGAATTCAATTATTAAACAATATAGATAGATATCCTGGGGACCGAATGAAAATGATATGTCTTACTCTTTTTTCAAATTGATGGTTATATTTTAAATACAAACGAACACTTTTACAACAATTAGATACAAAACATTGGAGTAATGCATATGGTAGAATCGATCCACTGATATAGGTATATCAATAAAAATCAAATATATTTGAATATTTCAAATTTTGAAATCATTGAATGGTATATTTGTTGAATTATATAATGTTTTAGTTTCTATTTTTCATTACAAAAGGAATAATAATAGATTTCAAATGAAAGTTGATGAAATGGGATTCATGAAGGTGAATTTAAGTGTGGATAGTAAGAAATATTATCTATTCATAATGGAATCACAAGTACTGCATGTATTTTATGTCTCTAATTCAATAACCTTGTATTGATCAATTGTCATGATGGACACACAAATAACTATCATACCAGATGAAAATTAAATCAAGGATGCACCTTTCATTGGTAGATCAAAATAATTTCCTAGAAGACTGAATGTATAAAATTTCCTATATGTTTTAGGAGACCACAAATAAGGGATTTGGAAACTTGATAGATAAGCCAAATTCCTTCAAACATTAATGAAAATAAAGATAATTCAATGAGAATGTGAAAGTGTATTTAATATACAACGAATTTACTTATAATATAATGTGTTATATAAAGTATTTACCTAATCTAAATAACGTTTTTACTATATATTCATATAATGAATTCTGCAAATGATGGTGTAACCAATCTCATGAAAGAACATGCAGTTGATGCTAAAATTGTAGAATTATTATTGAATCAACACAATGTTGATAAAAAACAATAATTATGCGTCATCACAATTTAGAATAAAATTATCAATTTAATATTTAAGGGTGTATTATATGAGGTTTTATAGAATAAACACGCCCATCCTATTGACCCTAACAAGTCAATATTTATTAGTTATCCTGAGGTAAAAAAACTAATGAATATACCGATTGTTATAGATTTATTAATGGATATCCAACGTGTAACAATGGAAGACCATTGGGAATATATTAAGGTCATTTTTTTTTGATATAGTTTATCTATTTTTATTATAAATTATGTTTTGAAATGTTTAATTACACTTTATTATAACTTGTAAAGGTAATTTATTTTACATGTTTTCCATATGTAATATGTCTTAATGTTTACTATAAAATACCATATAGGATTATAGAAACTTGTTAACAATTTTCATTTTAGAGATGGTGAGGGGAAACTAAATCCCAACCCACCAGTTACTTATAGAAACATTATAAAGCAAGAAACATGAAAATCATTCATCATCTATCAAGATGAGATATCATTTTAGGTGAAATGTAGTAAATAATATAATATTTGAAATTATTTATTTTATCCAATTTTATTTTAAGTTTTAATTTGATGAAACAAAATGGGAGTTTTGAGAATAAATTTTAGGATTCAAAACCAACATAACACTATCACAGAGCAAGGATAGAGTACGCTTCACTAAAGAAAGAATGTTATGTATTTTCAATAAATAATAAAAGTTTTGTGTGATATGAAATAATATATTTTCCTTTTCTTATATGCAGATTGATAAAGGAAAATCAAAATCTACTTCCATCACACATCATGTGTTATGGAAGGTGTCCCGTATAAATATTGATGGTAAACTAGTTTAGGGAAAAAAATAATTAAGGGAAACATGTATAATTATGTAATAATTGTAATTTTTTGTGATTTGTAAAAGGAATACATAAAAATATATATTTATGTTCATATTATTTTATACAGTTTAGACATAATAATCTATAGTGACCATACATGAAGAGAAACTAATTTTAGTAGTTTTTAAGCTGTCCAAAAAATATGGTTACATTAGAGGTGTAGGTTTTTAGTGTCTCCAGAAACCTATTTTGAGAATAATAATCTACAAGAAGATATATATCAAATGATGATATTATTTTAGACTCAAATTAATTATTTTCAAGACATTAGTCTCATGTTAGGTTTATCATACTAATATGTACTACTATTCAAAATGAATCCATGGTGGAATAAAGATAAAGACTTGAAAAAAATGAGACTTCTATTTTTGAGGCTAGCCATTCCCCTAAGCCACATAATTTTCGAACGGTATTCAATATTTTATTTAATTTTTCTCCTAAATTTGAATCAAACTACTAATGATATATTTATAATATTATAATTTAGGTGGGTAATGTTTTATATGATTTATATATATAAACACCAACAAAAATCATTATTATAAGGGTTGTAATTCATAATACTCAAGGAGAAATTCTATTTAATAAAGATTTCATAAAAGATCACATGAGAGTGGGTATTGATGTAGCTCAATAGTCTAGCACTAATTTTCTTATTCAACATGACAATCAAGATATTACAATGGCCAGTGATACTGTATGAAATTTCCTAACATGGTAATATAATATCATAACGATACCTGAGTTATATCCTTAACAAATTCCATTAAAATGAAAAACCTGTAACAGTTGATGAAAAAATGTATAAAGTGTGGTATGGTATTATAGATGACTAAAATGATTGGGAAATGAATGGTTGTATTAAGAAAATGTAGTAAATAAATAAATAAATGAATGAGAAGTTTTGGGAGTACATTATCCTTACCATTTCCACTAAAACATATATTATCCTTAAAACATTATATAGACACCGCATTCATTGATGGAGATGAATCCAACAATTCAAATGAAGAAAAAATATTTCAATCTTTCGTTATAGATGTAGTTGGTCTCTAGATTGTAAATGATATTATCATGTTTGAATTATTGTTAGTATCCTTTATGAATACAAACATAAGGTACATTTTCATAAGACTTATATCCAAAAAAATCATCTAATATGTTCATTCAATATAATAAATATTCATATAATATGTTGGTTTTTATATTAAAACTATATAAAGGGAAAACCTTGTAAATCCTGACATGAATTTATTTATCCCTTTATCTTTTATATGGAAAAATGTCATTGGAGTTTGAATAAATTTATAAGAAAAAATATTATTTAATCAAGGAATTTTATATCAAAATTATAGACAATGCACTCTTTTTTATTAGTATAATGAAAGGATAAAACATTTTTATATAATCATATAAAATATATTTTAATTTTTTCCTTTACTTATTTGTATTATTTTTTAGGAATCACTGATTGATGATCTCAATCAATCTAGATAATAGAAATATTTATTTTCAGGATCTAATGCATGTATTTTCATCAAAATATCTACACATGATGTGTATTGTGAATTTTTAAGGCACTGCAATCAATATTTTATATACAAAATTCAAATTATTTATATTTTTCATGTTTATACAAGACTTTTATTATGATAGGATGGTCACTAACTAAAAAATAAATAATGGTATAAAGTTTTTAAGATAAAATAAGAATATTATAGATTACTTAAAAGGGGAAAATTTATGTTATATATTGATATATTTGACTATAAAAACATATTTCAAAAAAAAAAATACTTTTTTGGGTTAGTGTTTCTACATTTTCAGAATCAGGTTAAAAACATTGATTATGGACAATATTTTTCAATTTTTATCAATGATATATTATACCATCAAAATACTAACATCCATAAAGTCATATTTTTTTAATATAATTACAAATTAATTAAAATTATTTCCCAACCTTTGGGTTTTTAATGTTTTCTCAGCACTACCATTATTTCCAACAATCTACGTACTCAAAAGAAAAAGTAAAATTTTTCATTCATTAGTCAGTAGGGTAAATTGTGTTAGAATTTTTTTTGAAATCAAATTTAGGTGATTACCTACAATTTTGGTGATCTAGTATGAGATATAACCCTATAAATATATTTGGGTTGTGAGACAATAATATTAGAATGATTATATATTATTTATGTTCTATTTATGAAGGATATGTTTATTGGTGGAATTAAAATTATTTTTAAATAAATGTGCTGAATACCGAGTGTCAGAATGTATACATATATATCGAATAGGTGACTTCCTACTACTTATTTTTAAAATTTTCTCATATTTTTTCTATTTTATTCTATCTTCTTAATTATTTTTCATTGATAATTTTTATTAAAATTTCAATAATTTTTCAAAAAAAATATCACATACTCAAAACCATGAAAATAAATTTATATTGTTTTGATACATAATTAAAGTGGTAATGAATTCATTTTTGATGTTTATGAATGGACCACACATTATTTCTACATAATATATGATCCGTATGATAGGAAGTGTTTATTTTCAATACAAAATAGTCTTTTTAGTTTGAAACACATCTCATAGAGAGAAAAATAATAAATCAATATCACATTGTTTTTAGACATTAAAATAAATATCCATAATTCATTTATCTTGTGTATGAATTGACCTCAAATCAATCTGAAGCATGATGTGGTTGATATGACCTGATGTAGATGTTTTCAATATAAATGTTCCATTTTAGTTTAAAACATGAATTATATTGCCAAAATTGAGCAAAGATTGACTTTTTTTATTTCAAAATTTAAGACAATAATACATAATTCATTTTTCACTTGTATTAATCAACCTCATGTTAATATGACAACTGATGTGGTCAGTATCACATAAAGTATGTGTTTTCAATATAAAAGTGTAATTTTAGTTTAAAACACACATCAAATAGCCACAACCAAGATAATGAGATCATATTATTTTGAAACATTAGCAAAATGGTCCACAATTAATTTTTGAGATGTAAGAATAAAAAATAGATAAATATTATATTGGATGTGATCAAGATGACCCAAAGTGCGTGTTTTCAATACAAAAGTGTAATTTTTGTTTAAAACATACATAAAATAGTCAAAAACATGCTTTTATTATTATTTTCAAATATAAGAAAAATGGTGCATAATTAATTTTTGTCATGTAAGAATCGAATGAACATCAATATGACACATGATGTAGTCAGTATGACTCAGAGTATATGTTTTAAATAGAATAGTGACATTATCATTTAAAACACATGTCACAACACCAAATCTGAGAAAACGATCTTTTTTTGTTTTAGCTAATTAGAAAAATATCTGTAATTAATTTTTCACATTTAATAATTGAAATCACATCAATATGACAAATGATGTTGTAGAAATTAATTTAAGTGTGTGTTTTAAATAAAAATGTTTCATTTTAGTTTAAAATAAAATTCAAATAGCCCAAACTGAGAAAATAATCTCATATTGTTTTCAAAATTTAGGAAAACAATTCATAATTCAATTTTAACATATAGAAATATAATGTACATCAATCTAAAAAATTATGTGTTTCATATGACTAGAATTTTTTTATACAAATTTCCGTTTAAGTTTAAAACACATATGAAATAGAAAAAACAAATAAAATGTGCTCTAATTATTTTCAAACATTAATAAAACAATAATTAATTATTTTTTCACATGTAGGAATTCCGGTCACATCAATAGGACCCAGGATGTGGTATATATGACATTAAGTGAGTGTTATCAATATAACATGCCCATTTGAGATTAAAATACACATCAAATAGCCAAAATAGAGAAAATAAGATCAAATTGGTTTCAAAAGTCTAAAAAATGACCCATAATGTAATTTTCACATGTAGGAATTGGACTCAAATTAATACATCCCATAAAGTGGTTGATATCACTCAAAGTTTGTGTTTTTTAATAAAAAAGTGACATTTTAGATTAAAATAACATCAAATAGCCAATACCAATAATATGAGCTTAGGTTTGTTTTCCAAAATTAGAAATGAAAATCATAATTTAATTTTATTTTGTAGGAATTAACCTCATATTAAACTGACACTTGATGTTGTTGATAAGACTTTATGTTTCTATTTTTGAAACAAAAGATCCATTTTAGTTTAAAACACTCATCAAATTTTCAATGCTGAGTAAACTATATTTTATTATTTTATAAAACTAGGAAAATAATCCATAATAAATTTTTCTTATGTAGGAACTGACCTTTCATAGATATTTCACATGATGTGGTTGATATGAATCAATTTTCATGTTTTCAAAACAAAATTTCCATTATAGTTTAAAACAAACATCAAATCACCAAAAAAATCAATGATCAAGGAATTGTTTTTTAATTTTTTTGATAAAAGATCCATAATTAATTTTTTTCATACGTAGTAATTATCCACACATCTATCTAACAACATGTTGTGGTCAATAAGACATGAGGTGCTTGTTTTTAACACAATATTTCTATTTTAGATTGAAACACACATCAAAAAGCCAAAACTAAAAAAATTATCTCATATATTTTTTAAAATTTCGGAAAATGATCCATAATTAATTTTTCACATGAAGGAACATAACATACATCAGTCTAATACATGATGTATTCAACATTACTCAATGTATTCATTTTCAAAAAAAGTTCCATATATTTCAAACCACACATGAGATAGAAAAAACCATAAAAACAAGATTGGATTATTTTCAAAATTTCATAAAACGTTACAAAATTTATTTCACACATGTAGTAATTAACCTCAAATAAATCTGAAGCACTGTATCTTTGATATGAATTCAAGTGCGTTTTTTAATACAAGAGTTCCATTTGGCATAAATAACCTATAAAAAAAATGGGAAAATGATCTCATATTGTTTTCAAAATTTTGGACAACGATCTATAATTCATTTTTCATATTTAGAAATTCACTACACATAAATTTTCCTCACAATTTGTTCAGTATGACTCAAAAAATATGTTTTCAATAAAAATGTTCCATTTTAGTTTAAAATAAACTTAAAATCATTAAAAATAAGGAAACTAGATCTGATTTATTTCAAAAATTAGGAAAATGATCCATAATTAATTTTTCATGTGTTTGAATTTACAACTCATCTATATAACACATGATCTGTTTGATATTACTTGAAGTGCATGATTTCATTATAAAAGTAAAATTTTAGTTTAAAAAACACATCAAATAATGAAAATCATGAAAACATGCTTATATTGTTTTCAAACAGTAGTAAAAATATTCATAATTCAATTTTCATATATAGGAACTGACTTCACATTAATTTTACAGATGATGTTGTGGATACGACTCAATCTTTGTGATTTAAATACAAAAGTTTCATTTTAGTTTAAAACACACATCAAATTGCCGAAAACCTGAAAAATAAGATCAAAATGTTTTCAAACATTTGGATAACAACCCGTAATTCATTTTTCACATGTATTAATTTAAATAACAGAAATTATAAACACTATCTACTTCATATGAGTGAAAGTGCATGTTTTCAATACAAAAGTTCCCTTTTAGTTTAAGACACTCTTTAAAGAGACAAAATAGTGAAAAATTAATGTATTGTATTAAAACATTAAGAAAATGATATATAATATTTTTTATTTATAGAAATTAACCTCACATAAATCAAAAAAATGATGTGGCCAATATGACTAAAAGTGTAGGTTTTCAATAAACAAAATCAGTTTTAGATTTAAAAGGACAATAAATATCCAAAACCAAGAAAACAATATTATATTATTTTAAAACATCAGTTAAAATACCCATAATTCATTTTTCATGTGTATTAATTGACCTCACATCAATCCAACACATTATGTGGTCAATATGACTCATTGTGAGAGTTTTTAATACAAAAGTTTAGTTGTAGTTTAAAAAACACATCAAACAGCCAAACCTGAAAGAACAATATTGGTTTCTTTAAAATTTATGAAAGAGAACCATAATTCATATTTCAAATGTATGAATCTACCTCATTTCAATGAGACACAAAATGTTTTCGATATGAATTGAAGTGTGTGTTTTGAATACAAAAGTTTCATTTTAGTTTAAAACATACTTCCAATAGAAAAAATCTAGAAAATATATGTTGATTGTTTTAAAAATTCAGGAAACATTCTATAATGAATTTTTCACATGTAGTAATTAGCCTCCATAAATCACACACATGAAGTGGTAGGTATGACTTGAAATGATCATTCTCAATAAAAAAGTACCAATTTAGTTTAAAACACACATCAAATAGCTAAACATTGTGAAACCAATACCAGATTACATTTAAAATTAGTTAAAATGATCCATAATTTATTTTCATGTTTAAAAATATACCTCACATCAATTTTACACATGATGTGTTTGATATGACTCAATGTTTGTTTTTAATAAAAAGCCCTTTTTTGTTTAAAATACACATCAAATATCTAAAACTAAGAAAAAAATATCAGATTGTTTTCAATCTTTATGAAAATTATACATAATTATTTTTTTCATGTTTATTAATTGGCTGAACATCATTCCAATACATAATATGGTCGATATGACTCTAAGTGTGTGATTTCAATAAAAAAGTGAAATTCTAGTATAAAACAAACATAAAATTTCCAAACACTAGAAAATGATGTTATATTATGTTTTAAGATTAGAAAAATATCCATAATTCTCTTTTCCTATGTAGGAATTGACCAAACATAAATCTGACACCCCTTGTGGTCGATACGAATAGAACTGAGTGTTTTTAATACCAAGTGTCATTTTAATGTAAAACACATATAAAATATTCAAAACTGAGAAAACATTCTCAGATTATTTTCAAACATTTGGAATAAGTTCAATAATTCATTTTTCATTTTTAGGAATTTACTTCATATCAATATGACACACGATGTGGTCAATATGATTCAAAATTTTTTGTTTTCAATATAAAGGCATCATTTTAGTTTAAAACACACATAAATTTTTTGAAATAGGGATAAATAGAGTTTATTATTTACAATTTATTAACATTATCCCTGATTCATTTTCCACATTTATGAATTTACATCACATACATCCAATTCATGATGTTTTTGATATGACTATAAGCATGTGTTTTTAATAGAAAAGTGCCATTTTTTAAAACACACATCAAATATACAATAGTGACCAATCAAGATCATAAGGTATTAAAAAATTATATAAATGACCCATAATACATTTTTGATTTTTAGGAATTTACCTCATTTCAATGTTACACACGATGTGGATGATATGACTCAAAGTGCATGTTTTTATTACAAAAATTCAATTTTAGTTTAAAAAAACATGAAATGCCTTAAACTAAAATATGGGTTTTTATTTTTATTAAAAATTAATAACATTATCCATAATTAATTATAAATATGTAGTAATTGAACTCATATCAATTCAATACGTTATGTGGTTGTTATGACTTGAAGTGAATTTGTTTTCATAAAAAAGTGTCAGTTTAGTTTAAATCATACATCAAATATCCAAAACTAAGAAAATGATCATAGATTGATCCCAAACATTGGAAAAATGATTCATAATTCATCTATGATATATATGAATGTTCCATATATAAATTTGGAAAAGTATGTGGTTGATATGACTTAAAGTTCAGGTTTTCAATATATAAGTTCCATTTTAGCTTGAAGCACTCTTCAAATACCCAAACCGAGAAAATGAGATTGGATTCTTTTCAAAATTTAGAAAAATGATCCATAGTCAAGGTTTAATATCTTGGAATTGAATGTAAATCAATACCACACACTATTATTTCGATAATTTTCAATGTACATATTCTCAATATAAATATTCCATTTTATTTTAAAACAAATATAAAATAGCCGAAACTGAGAAAAGAAACTCAGAATGTTTTCAAAATTATGTAAAATGTGACATATTGAAATTTACATCACATCAATTCAAAAAATAAAGTGTTTGTATGACTTTAAGTGTCTGTTTTAAATAGATTATAGTCTTTTTTATTTAAATCACACATCACATTGCCAAAACCAATCAAACAGGCTTAGATACTTTTCTGATATTTTTATTAGCTATTACTTAATTAATTTTATTATCATTTTTGTCTTATAATTTTATAGTTAATTTTTATAGTTATAATCCTTGAATATAAATATGAAATAATGTGAAATTTGGTGGTTTTTTCACAAAATTGATGTCCTCTTGAATTGGATCCCATCTATAGTGAGTTTTTATCACCGTATATGACATAAAATTCAATGGTACATGATTTCGAGAACAACAACAATTGGTGTGATTTGTAAGAATAAACCAGAACTCAATCTGATACATGGTGTGATTTGAATGAATCAAATGATATGTTTTAGTTTAAAATCAATACATTGGTATTAATTTATTTTTTTATTGTATTATGAACATAAGAAATGTTTTATTTTATAGATGTATTATTTTTCTCGAGTTGCGTGGTTTTTTATCAGAATATAAGTTCATCATCATGGGTCGAGGGATGAAGAATAAGTTATGCTGATGTTTCTGAATTTATATAATATGTTTTAATTACTCAGTTAATGGTATAAACCATTGTTTAAAATGTATAAAACATAGTTTTTCCTTGCATTTGTGTTGTAAATTTTACTTTATTTAAATTCTGAATTTTCCCATGTATTTTCTCTTATAATATCTATTTTTTATTCTACAGTGTGCTCTAATGTTAACATCATACTATAGAAGTATGCCCCATTATTAGTGATATGTAAAATAACTAATAAAGGATTCCTTTATTATCCCCTTTTAACACTAGTAATGTGTCCCATTACTAATTCTTATTGTAGTGCATATAAAATCAAAGGGCTTTTAATTGTGAACTGATTTTTAGTGTTGTTTTTCACTGAAAAAGAGTAATATTAGTGAATTTTAAGGGCTTATTTGTATCATTGGGAATGGAAATATTTCATATCTATTATCATATATGAATTAATGGTTTATTCCATGAGTATTAATGGTGTGGCATGATAAATTTTGACATGAAAGGAATAAGGTAGTCATTAATGAAGAATATTTCCCTCATAAAGGGACACCGTGTCATATTATATTTTCTTAGTGTAGACTTCTATGGATTCTGGGGATGATAACATGAAATCACTATGAAGTAGTAGACATTGAAGTAGGATTATTAACATGATCATATGGGTCCTTATAATTTCCCCGACCTATATAAATTTTTAATATAAAAAATGTAAATAATTATTAATAAAATGGGGAATAATTTAGATACATTAAATTAATCGTCTTAAAAATATTTTACAAATTAATTTGATTGAAATCAGAATAAATTAAAAATGATATTTTAAAATTTAAAATCATGATTAAAAAATACAATCTTTACCCCAAATTAATGTTATATTTAATCAAACATTAAAAATGAAATCATATTTATCTAAAAAATTATATCCTGGTTTCCCATAATTAAAATAAGGCTTCAAATTAAATTAAAAAATTGGTGAATTCATTATATTAAAATATTTAAACCATTTATAAATTAATTCCCAATTCAATGAGATATATAAATTATAATTAAATAAATTAATATTTTATGAAATTATATTTTAATCCATTTTTAATGTCTGAATTTCACAATGTAACAAAAAATATATTATTTATCAAGGTTTAAATTAATTTATAGGATTAAATTACATTGAAAAGTAGTAATTTTTTTTGTAAAATTCAGCATTCATCACTAGATTCCAAAGACATATCCAACATTACATTCCATTGATTCCTAAATTAGTTAATATCTCATTCCTGACAATAAGAAATATTCCTTATAGGGATATCCGACCAAACCAAATTTGAGTCCTGATATTCAGTTGGTGAGTCTACTAGACATTTTCAATTTTGAGTGGTAATTACCTACTCGATTTGTAAACACTATGGTGAGATTCATGACTCTAATGATTGATTCCCACATATAATCTAGTGTACTAAATAAAATATCCACATTGACTCTAGTAAGGATTTATCTGGTGTTGGGTAAATCATAGTGGGGTGACTCCTCTCATAGGACTTGTAGGCTTTTTTTCTTTCTATATAGATGAATAGTGATGCACCTTGGTGCTTATATCTCAAGGAACACGGTTTGGGATTCTAAAAATTCTCATAGGAATAAATTTCAACATATTGTGGGTGTGAAAGCCATAATCATGTTTTCATTATCTCTAGATAAACTACTATGTGATTATTCTAAATTTACCTCAAATCCACATGAGTCCCTCATCGGTATGTTGGTGGATAGTATCATCGATTATGCTATCACCCCTTCATATTAAATTGTATTGTATGGTAGATTTCTCACTAAAAAGATTGACAGAGTCTTAACTTTTGTACCATAAATTGAAAATTGGTTTTCTAATAACTTTAGGGAATCTAGGAGATGAAAATACTACCTTGTTTATGGGTAAATGAAAATTAGCACCTACTTATCTAACTATAATTCTTGTTGATGTTTTCATGAGTGAACATCAGTGCAAAAATAAATCTATCTAGATTATGGTTCTAAAAGTAGCATTATATGGATTAATGTGGGGTCACACCACACATAAAAATACCACCCTTTTCAAACAAATTAGGAATCCTTGGAGGTGGCTGATTGGGATTAGGATGTCATCAAACTAAGATCCTTTACCAGTGAAGGAGATTCCATCACTTCCAAATGCGGTATCGTGACCTATAATTCCCATGAATAATATTTTCACATGACATCCATATATGTAGATATTTTTTCCTATATTCCTAGAATATATGTCACTTAGGATTCATTATGGAAAACCTCCACTAGTATTGAAATATTGAATTCCAATATGACCACATATTCACCACATATGATGACTTATTCAAAAAGATTCTATATACCAATGTGAATTTCTATTATTACAGATGAAGTAGTTTCTGATTAATAGGATATCACAATGAAATATTATATTCCTTAAAATTTAGGGAAAATAATAAATTCCTTTGTTTATGGGAATTTTTTTATTGAGATACAGAGACAATCCAATCAACACTATTAATTATTTTGGGGTTTTGATATTAGAATATTTTATTATAGGGAGGTTTAGTAAATTTCTCCACAAATTTAAGCTATATAATGGGTATTTGAAATTAAAGAATAATAGAATCATTTTTTTGGGAGTCTGAACCTCTATATAGAAGTCATGGAGTAAGTTAAAGATTATTTTTCTTGTTACACTAATGAAGGACCCCTATCTCAAGAAAAAATTTGTCTTTTTATTGGGGAATAAATATAATATGATGATCTCATACTAATAATGAGATCACTCCTATTGTAATTGAAAATTGGTATTGAGGTCACTAGTAAAAGGAACTAGTTTTTGGCTAAGTGAATTAATGATATATGACCACTGATTGAGGATGAATCATCAAAGTGTTAAAAACATCAATAGTCAACCAAAATATCTCAGCAGTCACTAATGAGCTTTCAACGCTACCCATATTGATTTTAACTTTACATATTTGAGTTTTTTTTATTATATATTATGATAGATATGGAATATATCTTATGGGTGATTTTATCTTTCCATTTGATAAATTAATGAATGAAATATTTTTTCCTATCATTTTTAACTCTTTTATCTTCATGTACCATACAAATAATTAATTAATAAAACAATTAACCTTTTGAATGATAAATTAAGGAAACTTGAATACTTATTATCATTTGAATATGAATGGAAAAATTCAGTCATGGTTCTCAAACATTTAATTCAAAAATATTTCTCTTAAGCTTGTTCTCACAAACTAGTATAGGAATACATACCATCACAGTAAAAATAGAGTTGATCATTTTTGATATAGAATATGATTTTTTATAGACATCTAGTCATGGATGGGTATGGTCATGTCTACCATCACCATAATAATACATTTGGTCTATTTAGATATGGATATGATTTTCTCATAGGGGTGTTCTAAAAAATGGGTTTAGGAATACGTCTCATCATCATAACACTAGTGTTGGTCTATTCACCTATAGACATGATTGTCATCTATCATTTTTCTCATGGATTGGTATACTTATATGTACCATAATCATTGTGATAGAGTTAGTAAATTTGAATTTTGATATTATTTAATCATGTTTATGTTCATAGAGATGGGTATAGGTATATATACAATTATCATAACACAGGACTTGGTCTATTCAGATATGGAGAAGGGTGACTCAATGTGATGAGGATTATGAAGGGGGGATTGGAATGAGGATTCCAATGATCAAGATGGATTAATCAACCAAAGAATATATCTTCCTGTATTTCACATCGATTATCACAATAGCTTTGTTATGGGAATAGATGTTTTATCTAACATTTTCCTTGAACTAGGGAACTATAATGTAAGGATTGAATTTTGATGGGATCATATAGTGGGCCGCATTATATTTTTATCTTATTATTTAATTTTTTCTTCTATTTTTCTTCCTAAGAATTATACTAAGGATCCACTTTGGGTTGGAAGATTGAATTTTTATAGTGACATGTTTTTAAATTTTTATCCTAAAATCTATTGGGACTTTTTATTTTTATGAACTCCTTTTTTTCTAGATCACATAAGGTTCATTTCTAGTAAGTGAAGGATAATTTTTTTTCATGTATCCCTTTATTGGTTTTCAAAGAAGATATTTTTTTCTCATTTTCCATTATATTGTTATTGTAATGTAGTCTAGATAAATGAATAATATTTTAAATTTTTAATACCATTGTTAAACTGGAGTTACATTTTTTATAGAATCCTGAGTGAATAAAATCAAATTTCAATGAAGATACTAGATTCACTAACTTTAAAAAGATTCATGGATAGGTGCATGGAGTTTATGATCATGATGATTGAAACAAAATTCCATGTGGTTTATGTTTTTTTGATGATGATAAAATAATTAATCAATAGTTACATTTCATGCTCCAAATTCTAAATTCAATATGATACATAATGTATAACATTGAGAGTATTCAAATCCACTTGAATATTTGGATTGTGAAACTTGTTTATTATAACATGAAGTAAATGAATCAAAGTATAATGGTGTGAAATAAGTATATAAGTGATAAAAATATAATTTAATCAAATAATGGGCACAAATACTATGTTTATTGGGAAAATATATATTATTTTAACTTCTCCTCAAGAAAAAAATGCCTCTTGTTAGTATAGGGGAATACTGAAATAGTGAAGATAATTACCAAATCATGGTATCTATTTGAGCCAAATTCACATGTTAACAATAATAAAATGGTGGTGGTTTAAACACTTTAGTAATAATTTAGGATTACATATATATGGATGTTTACCAAATTTCCATGTATCTTAGTGGTTACACCTTTTTTTAATCATAATAAATTCGGGGTAATGAAATATGGAATGAAATTTATATTATTTATTCACAGATTAATTGATTAAGTATGAATTTCTTGAATTTTTTTAGGGTCATAAAGGTACCCCATAATCATCATTTCTCTTTTTTATATACTCAAAATTATCCTTAGGTCATGAAAAGAATCACCTAATTATTAGATGCTTAAATTTTTTTAGGTAAACCATATTTGTTTTTTAAACTAATAAGATATAAATCTTTTCTGTCTTCAATTTAAGGGTAACATAATTTAGACCATTGGGTTATAGATTTTATGGTCAAAAAACAATGATAAAATTTTATAAGGTTCTAATTTCATACAAAATTTACTAAGTGATGAGATATTATTAATAATTGAGGGCATGATGAGTCCCTTTATGAATTAAGATCCCAATGTGACTGTATAAAATCTATAGAAAACATGCACACAAATTATGATCATTGTATTCAAGCCCAATAAAATGTTATATAGACTATGTAGAGATGGGAAAATAAAAACATGTTGGGATAGATAGAAATTTAATATTATAGATCATCTCTTGTAGTGTTTATGGGGTTTGAGGGAAAGATGCATTGACTGTACATAGATAATGTCTATTGTTAATGAACAATGAAAAAAAGTGAGGTCTTATAACTAAAAGGGGTAAAGAAAATCCCAATATGAATAAGTATACTTATTCCACTATAGACTATATCATAGGTTATCAAACATTGTTTAGGGTCATAGTTCTTAATCCTTAATTTGGGGGAGTGATGTAATATCCTATAAGTTACTTGTGGAGTAGGAGAATCTCAATACCTTTAAATTCAAAATGAAGAAGATGTCAATAATGATTTAAAGTATTTACACCAGAAATTTGAGGTTGGGAGAGTATGCTAATGATGACCACTAGACAACATTCAAATGACAGTGTCCCAGAATATATCAATATAAGCATACAAATATTAGAGTATCTTATCCTCAGGATGAACATGGCTCTAGTTGACATATAGGAATCGATTAGTTCCAATAATAATCAATTAATAGAGGAGTATCTTAGAGTTAAATTCAATAATCTCTATTTTATATGATAGTTTTATTGTGATTTATACACTTAACGAATGAAATATGATATGTGGGATGAAACATCCAAGAGATTACAAGAATATCCTAGTCCCAAACTAAACATGATATATTATTACAGGGAAAATGCAACGATAATGCTTACATATGATTATTTGTAGACAAAACTATTTATAGGGAATTAGACATTAATACATATCCTCATACATTAATAATGAATCCACACAATGTTCATGTGAATGAAAATTCCTATAGCGATTTAACTGAGACACATGGGAGAGGTATTTTCATGTCTTCGTATGGTATTGGATATAGATGAAATCCCATGACTACACCCAATCCATGACTCTAACGTATAGATTATTTCAGTTATCAAGGTCCCAAACACTATAGTTTTTTGAAACAAAGTTAATTCTATCCATGTATAGGTTCCCATGTGTTGTACCACCACACGTGGATCTATATATCATATACGGTAATTATTTGATGTGGTATGGAATATTCCTTGAAATGTAAGGTCGTTCATGACAGACCACATGTTGTGAAATTTATCATCAAGTGGCTATGATAATATGTTGTGGAGTTTATAGTTATGTAGGAAGTACATGAATATACCAGGGCCTAATGAATTATGGATATTTTTTCAACTCAAGCAAAGGTCTTTAGATATACAACCCCATGTTAGGGGTCTTTCCCCAATCCGAATCATGTTCCCAACCAAATGGATTCATCTCAGTGTTGGAATGATTAAGGGAATACCATTTCGAATAAAGGGTCTTAATCATTGATATGAAGCATGTATTGAGTTTGGTTTTTATAAAATCCTTGTACAAGTTGTTTGTACATCCCTACGTATCCTAAAACACAAAAAATCAAGTCCCGTATTGTTCTGATATATATGGGGGTATTCTATATTTAAAAAAAGTAAAAAAATAAGAATTATTATTTGTATCTGTAAATCATGCAGAGAGATATGGTGTTAGAATTTTACTAACCCCAATAGTTTGAGGGTCATGTATAAAGTAACTTTATGTTATATAGTTTTACATTTTTTGATGAGTAAAAAGGTGTTATACAGTTGAAGGTCAAATAAATATGACCATGGCTATGTAGTTTAACATATTATTATGAGGATTAGTATGTATGTTAAATAATGGAGTGATACAGTACATATGACTATGATATTGTACATTTTATTCCTATAAAAATACAATAGATGTAGAAATATCATGCACCAAGCGATCATTTACATATTTTGATCTCATATAAGAGGGTTTAGAGTGGTAGAGATTTATGTTTGGAACAATGATAAGAGATCTATGTTTCACTACATATATCACAATGTGGTAATAATTCCATATATTGTTTTTTATATAGGTTTTGCTGTAAAGATATGGATCATGTACTGGAGGTGAGAAGTGAAATACATGGGAACCTCGGTGGTGCGCGTCTACCTCAGGGTGTTTAGAAAAATTATTTTTGAACTCAAATGAATTGCACTAGAGTGGAAATTAAGTTTTTATCAATAGAGGATAGTTTTGTAAGTGTGTTAAATTTCATTTTTTGGTTCAATTTAATGAAATTAGTATAGAAGATTAAAATTGATTGGTTATAATTTAAAAAATAGTGTCATAAAATTTGAAATCCACTCATCTACAAAGTAAAATTATTATTCACATTATCATATCTTCTTTTCTCTGTAATTGAGTTAAATCTCACTCAATAACCACTCCTATAATTTTTTTAATTATAGAGGTGAAATTACAATTGTAACCTCCAATATTTCTTATCAAAGAAATCAAATATTTCTAAATACATTTATGACAATCCACATCTCATGATCAACAGCAATGAATATGACTTATGTTTTCTCTATGTAGCATCTGGTGAAGATATTAATAGAAATTAAAAGTTCACAAATTAATAGATCTCCTACTTTTGTTACACTAAAATAAATTGATAAATTAATAGAAGATATTAAACAATTGAAGCCCAAAATTAATTGAAATAAGGTACAATAGTTACCTCCCCACTTTAGCTACGAATAGACTAGTGATCCATCATCCAAATGATTACAATTAGAAATAAAAATAATGTCCAAAAACCAAGAGATACATGAGTAATGGTATAAGGAAACCCCTAGGAGTGAGCGATCATGATCCCACATCCTCTAGTATGATGAAACAGTGCTAAATTTAAATAATAATCCACGAGGATCATTAACTATTATTGATGGATCTCAATCCATCCAAATACTTAGGATTGTTCTTTTATTTCAAGAATTAATTTGCAACTTCTTACTTATTGGATGATCATAAAATGTCTAAAATCAAGGGTCATGATGATTTTTCTATGCAACCAAAATCTTCTCTGACTGGTTCATTCTCTTACCATGATCAATCTTTACACTTATTTTGTAGTGTTTCTTTTCTACTCCAATCCTTTAGTAGAAGATGGAAGTTTCATGTGAGGGTTCCACATGCTAAACCTGTGGACTTAAATCATTCTCATAGGCTTATATAATCTTGATCCATTGGTAGGTGGGAATGGATCTGGACAGTTTCAATTGAATAGTTCATTACCCCAAGATTACATTATTCTCTTTTGTTTATAACTGTCATGTTGTATTGAGATTATATGACACTCAAATCATTCCATCAGTAGTTTGAGAATATGAATCATTCTGAATCATTGATGATTGAATCAATATTAAAGTGGTTTTGGATGTTATATTGATTCAATCTATATTTTTTTTCTCAAAATTATTCTATTTATTTATTATAAAGTTAATATTATTAAATGAAACTCCCATATAAATTCATAGGTTTGGATTTTGTTGGGAAAAAATCCCTCAAGGTAACATTGAAGTATTTTTGGGATGATTGTGTTTGTTTAAAAATCAGGTTTCCATGGAGAATTGTTGAGTTCCCGAGAAGTTGTTGACAATCATTGTTGACAAAGAACGATGACAAAGGAAAGGATGATCTAGAGGTGGTACAAAAGTGCAGTACAAGGTGGCGCCATTTCCCAGTGTTTTCCAAATTTTTGGGGTCCAAAATTTGGAAGTTTGGTGAGCATCAAGAAAATAGGATTTCCATTAAGATAATAATTAAATATGGCAAAGGCATGAATTTCGTGAAGAGAGGATGCATGGTTTGGAAATCACGAAGACCAGAAAAATGGAGGCGGTGATACTTCGCGATTACGTTAAAGCTTCACAAACGACAGAGTTGAAGTGCATCGCGGTGGTGAAGGGCTTTCCGAGGGAGATTTGCGGTGAAGGCACGAAGGAATGTTGATGGTAATGTTCCGCGATTACGATGAGCTCCGTGAATGGAAAATTTCCGAGGTGCTTCGCGATTTGGACAGAATTCCGGCGGAAACTTCAGAGCTTCACGATTGGCGATGATGTGGCGTTGACTTCACATGGATAGTTTTAGGGTCGGTGGAATCTCCTATAAATAGAGGCCGACCCCCTCGAGAGAAGTAGAGAGAATTTTCAGAGAAAATATTTTGCTCTCGTTTTGCGAAGGTGGTTCGTGGAGCCAGTGTGCTTCGCGAAAGAGGAGCTTCGTGGTGGCTATTGTAGCTCCACGAAACATGCGAGCTCCGCATTGGATTAGTAAGCTTCGCGAGGGACTTTTCTTTCTGACGGCTTGAGCTTCACGAAACTGCTTTGCGAAAAGGCATGAGATACGTGAAGGCTTGTTTGACCTTCACGAAATTGGGAGCTTCACAAAGTAGGCTGCTATGCGAAGGTGTTTCCCAAAGGAATTTCCCAGTGTTCAGAGGAAAAGAGTTATTCATCAGTGGATGAAATTTGGAAATTAACAGAGCATATATCAATAGTTGAAGATGCATTATTTAATGAAAATGAAGAGACCTACATGTCTATAAACTGTGAGTGAATCCCTTCACAGAGAAGAAAGCTTAGGAAGAGGAAGAAGGTGATCCTCTCCACCGACAGTGATCCAGAGAGAGAGAAACAGGGAGTGACCCTTGGGAAAGCAGTGAGATGACCCTAAAACTTGTAAAGGTAGTGAGCCTGGGCATAAAAGTGATCTAGCCCGAACCTTGTGAACATTATTGGCAGTGAGCCTTAGTGGATTTGGTACAACGACACATCGCCGTTGTATGCTCTTTGGACGTAGCCCAGTGCGGGTGAACCAAGTAAAAATCTATATGTCGTTCTAGTCATTTCCCTGCATTGCATTCAAAGAATCATCATCAGACAAACCAGAAAAGAACTGATCATAATAATCGCACAAGAGCAAACAAAGTGACCATTGTAATAAATTGGTGAAGATCCAATGGGACAAGAAGAACATTGAAAAAGAATATCCAAAACCTGATTCACCCCCCCTCTCAGGGTATATAGTCCCCTATTGGCCCTAACAATTGGTATCAAAGGGAAGGTTTCTTTGATCTGACTTGTTTGCTCCGACTTGGTGTAGTCGATTTGTGTAGTTAAAGATCCATTCTACTCATATCTTAGTGTTCCATGGCGAAGGAAAAAACATCAAAGAATAATCAGAAGTCACGTGGAATTCCGCAGTGTGGAAGTGTGTATGGAAAAATTGTGATTTAATTAAAATAATCAAACAACTTACTGAAATAAGTCTTGGATGAATCAGAAAAGGAAAAGCTAGATTCACTCAATAATGATGTTGGAACGAGTGAAGCACTTAAAATTGAATGTGATTCTGAAACCAATGATGATGAAGAAATTTACACGAGTCGAAAAGTGGAAGTTGTACATAAGGAGAAGGAATTGGATCATAAATTAACTGATGAAGTAAAATCTATGGGTATCCAGATCCAGGTATTGGAAATTGAGGTTTGCAAGCTAAGAGGCTTAAATCAAAGGCTTATTGATATAGTTACTGACCTAACAGAGACGAATGATTCACATGCTGAAGAACTACAGAAGATGACTAAAATGAAAGGAAAACAAAAGGCTAATGATTATGAAGAGAATCAAAAGCCAGATGAAGTTCAGAATCTGAAAGCTTGAAATGATGATCTAGAAGCACAATTGTCTGAAGAAGTTCAGAATAATCGAAGCCTACAACAAGAGAATGAATCTGTCTCTAAATCTAATTATGAGGGAAAATTGAAAGTAGTGAAGCAAAGTGCAATGTTGGAAAAGATGACACGTGAATTGGAAGATGAGATGAGTAGAGGGAAGCTTCTAAAGAGAGAACTTGATGTCCAACTTGAATCAAGGGAGACGGAGATTCAAAAGTTGTAAGAAGAGCTAGAATCAGTAAAGAAGTAATTAGAGAGTTCCAATTATAGAGGAAAGCCTAAAATGAAGGATGCCTTGCATTTACTATTTTATTATCCATCGGCAGATGATGATAAAATGAAGAATAGATATGCTATTTCTGAAGATAAACAACATAATATTTTCTCAGCTCAGAGACCATATAGTTTGGGATAAACCGGCATTGGATTTGATGAATCCCATCCCGTGTAAGTTAGAAAGAGAGCAGTGAACAGTTCCAAATGTGAAAGAAATCCTCTAGGTGCTGGAGATATTCCTAAGAGGGCAATTACAAAAAGTAGTGATGACATGTTCTATTTCTACGGGATTCACGACCACACATCAAGCTTCTGTTTAGAAGCTCAAGAATACATATTAGGCTGTGAAAATAGTAACATTGCTGAATATGAGAATAAGAAGAAGCGTCCTATGAAATCAGAGAGTAGAGTCTCTCAAAGGAAAGCATTCATAAAATGCTATTACTGTGGAAGAATGGGATATACAATGAGTATGTTCCAGGAAGCTCAGGAGCTATATGTTAGCGGAAGAACTCAAGATGCATCAACATCTCGATATAAGAATAATGAAATGAGGTGTGTCTTTGATAGAAAATGGTTCATATGTTCTGATCATGGGCATTTGGCCAAACAGTGAAGCAAGAAGAAAGCGGGGAAGGAAAAAGACCCCATAAAGAGATTACCAACTCCAGTGATACATAATGAGAAGTTATAAACTAGGAGACAAAATGGTAAGGTGAATAATAGGCTTAGAGCCTCATGGGAATCACATGGAGCTGAAAGAAAGGTGTATCAGTCGCCTCTTCTGCCACACTCACAACAGATCTCTCAGAGAGAACATGAAAAAATCAGGAAGAAAAAGGGTGGAGATGCTACAGTTTTGAGAAAGAATAATGAACATTCAATGGAAGACTCACCACGAGTGAAAAAGAGTGTGGTGACTCAAACATATGATAAAAGAAAGATGAACAAAGAATGCATCGAAAAATCTTTATGTCTTGTTTCTCAGCGAGAAGAGGAGGAAAGAGAAAGACCCCTAAGATGGGAGAAGAAGAAAGGGAAGATGCCAAAAAGGTAGATTCCTGCTCAGAAAAATAATCAAGGAAAATGGAATTTTCGTAGAACCTCAAAGAAGGAAATGTGTACTAGTGGGTTTATACCCCAAGCGGTGAGAAAGGCCGAGCCTACCAAATCTATGTATCTGAAAAAGGCTCAGAATGTGGGAAATGAATGCCTAGTCATATGTCCAGAACAGTTGAAGTTGGCTAGGCAGCGGGAGGAAGCAAGAAAAGAGTGTGATGCCCTCCAAGAAAGAATCAAAGGGTTGACCCGTCAGGATCAACCACTATCCTCATCTTGCTGATTCGAGAAATTTCATCCCCTTTCCCTATGAATATAAATGCAATTAACTGATGATTCATGCGTTTCAGGCATTAGGGAGACACAATCCAAGGGGAAGTGGTATCTAAAGATGCAAAGTGGAGAAGTGATGTGCATCATATTTTTAATTGGCTCAAATCAGGTACAATAGTTGATGAAGAAAGGGAGCAACATAGCACAATAAGAAGTGATTGTGTTATTAACTTTATCTCTTTTTTCCTACATTGAGTTTCAACTAAGTAGGCTTAGAGATTTTGTTAATGGATCAACTGTGAGTGGAAGTTCAGAACAAATTATGCAGGAGGAAAAGACTAGTTATGGGTCTAAACTATTAGGCCTAACAACTAGAAGAGTTTCATAACACATGGGGAGAATTCTAGATCCTAATCAGATGCATGATCTCAATATGATATGAAGGATGAATATTTATGATCATGAATAATGATTGGTGGAAAAGAAGCAACACACAGGTTTTCATGATTATCAATTGTGTTCTAACCATGTGGTATCAGCTGACTGCTTTCAGGATACAAAGAAGATGAGAGAGAAAATCAAAGGTGTGCCAACAAAAATCTGAGAGAAGATGTTCAATGAAATGAAATCATTGAACAATTACACAGAGAAAAGTAGTTGAAAGAAATGAAGACACTAAAGAACGAGTCAGTGAAAAATTTCCTGATGAATGTGTTGAGGAAGAAAGAAACACAAGGGAGAGCAGAAGTGGTTGACACTGATTCAGAAGAAGACAATGATGATGAACAAGAATGTCTCAAGTCTATGCATACAAGGAATCCAAAGATCTATGCTGAAATTAATAGACTGAATATCATTGGCGGTCAGTCGGATTCAGATCAGACAAGGAAAATGAAATCACTACCGCAGGTATATTTTATATCTCAGGTTGAGTTGAAATGCTTTTCTGATACTGCTGAAGATGAAAACTGCGTTCATGCCATGAATTAAGAGCGAGATCATAATTGAGAAGAATCAGACATGGGAGATTGTTTCGAGGCCAGAAGATAAAAACACCATCAGGACTAAATGGATTTGTTAAGAAAAAATGAATGAATATGGCATAGTGATTCAGAACAAAGCACGACTAATGTGAAAAGGAGACTCCCAAATAGAGGGAATAGATTGTAATGAGACACTTCCACCAATTTCAAGGCAGGAGACAATCAGATTATTCCTAGCCATTGTAATGAAACGAAAGTTCAAGGTATTTCAGATGGATGTAAAATCAGAATTATTGAATGGGATTCTGGAGGAAGGAGTGCATATCGAGCAACCATATGGTTCTCTTATTCATGAAGACGAGAACAAGGTTTTTCAGATGAAGAAGGAATTATGTGGGTTGAAACAAGCACTGAGAGGATGACATTCAATGCCGAATCAATATTTTCAGAATCTGTGATTAAAATGAAGCATAGTTAAGGTGTCTTTCATAAATATGAAAAGAAGGTTCTGATGAGGTTTGGAATGGAGAAGTCCAAGGAGATGAAGGATCCGGTTGCTACTCGGATGAAATTATCAAAATATGAGGATGGCAAGGCAGTTAATATCACAGAATACAAGCAAATTATTGGAAGTCTGTTGTACTTAACTACAAAAAGGCCTGATATCGTTTTTTCCACCTGCCAAGCAGCAAGATGTCAAAGCAATCCCAAAGAAAGCCACATGCTTGCAGTGAAAAGAATACTTTGGTATATCAAAGGCACTATGGATTTCGGTCTAATGTATAATGACAAATCTCAATTAGTGTTATTGGGTTACACAGATGTAGATTGGGCTGGATCAGCAGATGACAGAAAATCAACGTCAGGAGGTGCATTCTATCTTGGTGAATTGTGTATTTCTTGGCTAAGAAAGAAGCAAGATTCCATTTCATTGAGAACCATAGAAGCTGAGTATATTTCCTCCACTCAAGTGTGCATACAGTTATTATGGATGAAGCAGCAGCTTGACGATATGGGAGTTGAAGTGAAGTCTCTGATTGGAATCCAGTGCGATAAATCAAGTGCTATAAATCTCATCAAAAATCTCGTCCATCACTCAAGGACAAATAACATTGAGATAAAGTATCATTTTATCAAGGAGAAGGATGAGTAAGGAATCATGAAGTTTGAGTATGTGCCTACTGAACTACAGGTTGCAGAAATTCTGGCAAAGGCCTTACCCAAGGAAGCATTTGAATGACATCGACTAGCTCTGGGAGTTCAGTCGACTCCTCACACTTGAAATAGTATATATGCGGAACCCCCCCCTCTCCCAGAGGTATGATGTGTTTTTCCCTAATGTGATGATATGTGTTCTCTACTACGTTACAGACTACAAAGGAGTGACCATTGGGTTCATTGACAAAGGGGGATAAAATAGTGGTTGTTCAAGGGGAAGATAGTGTGGCTATATGAGAAATCATGACAGATACGGGGAGAAGATGACTAGTGGAGCAGCCAGATAGGGGGAGAAATGAAAAAGGGGGAGAGTATTAAATCTGATGATGCTAGAAGTGATCGATCAAAGCATAGAAATCACAACAGTTTAGGATCATGATAAAAGAAGAACAATGGTGTTGTAATGGTGAGAGAAGGTTTCCAGGTATCACCAATTGGAATCAGTGTGGTTCAACAATTGGTATCAATTTATGAATTGGTATCAGGTTGGAATCGACAATTGGTGTTTGACATGAAGTGATTAATTGAAGAATTTTTCATACTACTCTTGTTTCTCATGTCGAGCATTGCTCATGTGGGATTACAGTACATGTTAAGTGATTCCTTGAACGCTATCATAATTGCAAGAGGCAAATGGTGGTAGTGGCTGGAAGAAGTATCAGTGAGGTATCAAAGTGCATAAAATCATTCTGAGCAGAGTTGTGAAGAGTTGTCAACAAACCCAAAGGGGGTATATTGTTGGGAAAAAATCCCTCAAGGCAACATTGAAGTAATTTTGGGTTGATTGTGTTTGTTGACAATGTAGGTTTCCATGGATAATTTTTGAGTTCCGGAGAAGTTGTTGGCAATCAATGTTGACAAAGAACGATGACAAAGGAAAGGATGATCTGGAGGCGGTACAAAAGAGCGGTACAAGGTGGCGCCATTTCCCAGTGTTTGCCAAATTTTTGGGGTCCAAAATTTGGAAGTTTTCTGAGCATCGTGAAAATCATATTTCCATGAAGATAATAATTAAATATGGCGAAGGAATGAATTTCGAGAAGAGAGGATGCATGGTTTGGAAATCGCGAAGACCAGAAAAATGGAGGTGGTGATACTTCACGATTATTTCAAAGCATCGCGAACGGTAGAGTTGAAGTGTATCGCGGTGGTGAAGGGATTTGCAAGGGAGCTTCACGGTAAAGGTGCGAAGGAATGTTGATGGTAATGATCCACGATTATGACGAGCTCCGCGAACGGAAAATTTCCAGGGTGCTTCGCGATTTGGACAGAATTCTGGCGGAAACTTCGTAGCTTCGCGATTGGCAATGACGTGGCATTGAATTCGCGTGGAAAGTTCGAAGGTCAGTGGAATCACCTATAAATAGAGGCCAACCCCCTCGAGAGAAGTAGAGAGAATTTTCAAAGAAAATATTTTGCTCTCGTTTTGCAAAGGTGGTTTGCGGAGCCAGTGTGCTTTAAGAAATAGGAGCTTCGTGGTGGCTATTGTAGCTCCGTGAAACATGTGAGCTCCGCGTTAGCTTAGTATGCTTCGCGAGGGACATTTCTTTGAGACAGCTTGAGCTTCGCGAAGGTGCTTCGTAAAAGTTCTTCGCGAAAAGGTAGGAGCTTCGCGAAGGCTTGATTGAGCTTCACGAAATTGGGAGCTTAGCGAAGTAGGGTTCTTTGCGAAGGTGTTTCCAAAAGGAATTGCCCAGTGTTCAGAGGAAAAGAGGTATTCATTAGTGGATGAAATTTGGACATTAACAGAGCATCTATCAACAGTTGAAGATACATTATTTCACACAAATGAAGAGACCTATAGGTCTATAAACATTGAGTGAATCCCTTCACAGAGCAATGAGATTTGGAAGAGGATGAAGGTGATACTCTCCACTGGCAGTGAGCCAGAGAGAGAGAAACAGGGAGTGACCCTTGGGAAAGCAGTGAGATGACCCTAAAACTTGTAAAGGCCGTGAGTCTAGGCATAGAAGTGATCTAGCCCGAACCTTGTTACCATTATTGGCAGTGAGCCTTAGTGGATTTGGTACAATGGCACATCGCCGTTGTATTCTCCTTGGACGTAGCCCAGTGCAGGTGAACCTAGTAAAAATCTCTATGTCTGCCAAGTCGCTTCCCTGTATTGCATTCAAAGAATCATTATCAGACAAACCAGAAAAGAACTGATCATAATAATTGCACAAGAGCAAACAAAGTGACCATTGTAATAAATTGGTCAAGATCCAATGGGGTAGGAAGAACATTGATAAAGAATATCCATACCCTGATTCACCCCCCCCCCTCTAAGGGTATATAGGCCCCTATTGGCCCTAACAGATTTCTTGTTCGAACACCACTATATTTCGTCCAGATCTAGATCTTTTCAAATTCTAGGGTGGTCAGGTGCATGAAATTAGTAAAATGAGGAGGATGGGTCTATATGAGATGATTATAGCAAGATAAATACATCACATTCATCCTAATGGATAATATAGAATCTTGGTTCTTCACTACATGACTATGGTGGTTTACGGAAAGTATTTCCTTCATGGTGGAGTGGAATTCGAAACCTTCAGTGGCATAAACATGGAAATTACAATCATGGAGTACCCAATTAGATATCAGTTATGGTCAATGTAGAACTCAAATTTAATTATTTTTAAACCCTGAATCACCATATAAGGAGGTTCATCTTTATTCAAAAAACTGTAGAGAGTTTAGGTCTATCATGGGAAGAATAAAGAGGTATGGCTGGTTAGGTTAAACGATCCTGAGATGGGATAGAGTCTTTTTGTATGGTATACAAAATTCAACTATTTTTGGTTTTTAAATGGTTGATGTAACATTTGAGTCATGGTCACTCCCCTTAGGAAACTTATGTGGTGGTATAAACATCTCTATTTCCAAAAATTAATTCCCACAGCCGAAAATTTACCAAAATTTTCCATCATTCTTTTTCAAATATCGACTGTTTTAGTTGAATGAATAACTTCTAGTTGGTTTCTGTCATGATAAATTTCTTTTTGGGAAACAACCTCTTGGTTTATGGTTCAATGGTAAGAAGGTATGTCATGTTTTTTCCATTCCATTTTCATTTCATTGATAATAGGATTGTTTGAAAGAATAAAGTTCATGGTCGCTCCATTCCATTATCATTTCTTCGATGATCTATACAGAAATTACCTTTTTTGAATGAAGGATAATATTGAAATAATCTTTTTCATCCTTATTAAATAAATAGATTAAAATTATTAAATTAAACCATTAATAAAATAATTATATGATTCCAAAGGTAATAAAAATCTTGATTTTTCAAAATAATTGGGGTTATATTTTATTTATTTTCAAATAATAACAATTTTTTTTAATTAGTTTAGATCAAAAAACACCTGAATAATTTGAATATTTTACTCCCATAAAATTTAATCATTTTATTCATTTTATAGCATATAATAAAACAAATAAATTCATCCTACCAATATTTAAATTTAACATTCATTACTGAAATCAATCATAGATACCTCAAATGTTTGAACTATAATGCATCATTTGTGATTCAAACTAAATACTCATTTCAACCAATTCAACGATTCAAGTATATGAGTGGATAAATTTAGGATTAAGTATAATAAATGTTTTATCAATAAGAAAAAACATTTATTCCCCTCTCCTTATGTTTATTAAAATAATGTTAAAATTTATAATTTATTAATTCAATAAAAATGAAGTAGTTTATAAATTAATTGACAACTTCATGGGTTTACCATTCACATCGCCTAAATGAATATATTTTTGAATTATTAACCTATTCATATTTTTTATTTACATATTTATTTTTTATTTTTCCAACCATGTATATGAAAGGAACTAAAAAATGGTACTTATTTGAATATGTACATTGGGAGACTCACAGACACGGTGTTATTGTCTTATAAATCCACTACTGGTTACAAATTTCCCAATTTAATCTGAGTTCAAAGGACTTATATCAATTTCATATGAGTTGGATTCCTATGTAGTTCTTTCTCACATACGCCATGTTATCTTGGATTATGTTCCAAACTCCTTGTGACCACAACTTATAATATAGTTCCATGGAAATATTTTACCTCACACTCCATTTCCTAGTTTTCAGTTGAAAATTTTATTAAAATAGTGATAAAGTTCATCAGAAATCATCAATGTTTTTTGTTTCAGAACCAATAAATTTTTATAATTATAGTATGAAATTTTCAAACTCACAAGAGAAAATCTAAGTTCATGAAAGGTTGTAAAATCAAAAAAATAATGAAATTATTATTTTGAGTTCTAAATAAACTAAAAAAATGTTTATTTTGTTTTTTGTGGTTCATTTGTTTTATAGACATGATTTATTCAATGATATTTATATATGAACACAACCACGTCCCCATCTCCCACATGGGGTTCAAACATACTTCTAATTGAATTCCATCGTTCATTTATTCAAAAAAATCCCCTATATATATTTTTTAATATAATTCCCCTATCATCTCCTCATGCTCTATCCTCATATTATTCTTTTATATATCTTTTATAAACTCTAGTTTCACACTTTCGATATCCAAATTGGCTTTATGATATAGCTTAATAGGAATGTGACAATGATTACCATGAACAATCCTGTAGAGTGAGAAACCTAGGGTGTTTTTTTAATAGTTATAGATAGCCACATAACATCATATAATTTGTTCTATGATATCTATGTTTGAATTTCATTTTGTAACCATAATTATTTTAATTTATCTATTAGAGACATAGACATACCATTTATCTATGGTTGGTGGGAAATAGAAGTTTTATGGTGCAACTTATATTTCTTCAGGACATAATCCATGTTTTGGTAATAACTGTGGGTTCTTTGGTCACTGATTATAGTTCATGGTATTCCAAACATAATAAAATGTTTTATTTTGGATACTATATAATTTTTCATAAAAAATTATTTTGAGTAAATTTTCCTACAATCCACTTAGAAATATATTATACTTCTAATATATTGTAAGAAAATACAAATGTCATAGGAAATTGGCCCATAAAGTAAATTCTCAATATAATGAATATCTCATATAAAGTAAATATTTTTTTAGGGAATGTAGTTATTTTTGGAAGTACAACCATACAACTGTAATTTTGCACACGCGTCACAAAACAATATGAATTATTAATAATTTAAGCACAAAAAAATACATCTTAAAAAATTATCTAATGATTCTCTAATGTCCAAAATGACCTCCACATGATTTTTTTTTTGAAAAAATGATACCATAGAGTTCATTTATTCTTTATAGATTGAAATTAAAATTACATAGTAATATAAAACTTTCAATAAATAAAGATCCCCAATATATAATATTTTGATTCTCATTTTAAATGAGAAGCTTGATGTTTATAAAAGAAGGAGTGTACCATTGTAATAACAAAAACATTGACCATATCCACATACTAGGGAACTTGGGTGGATTTTTATAGTTTATCACCAAGGAATGAATCATTCATATAGGTCTTGGTGATTGGTTCTACCCTGACCACATGAGACAACCTGCTCACATGGACTTCCACCATATTTTTATAACTTTTTTATTTTTAATATCTATGTAAAACTTTTGTAGTAGAAACATCCATCTTTGTAGTATGGAATTTTCATTATATTTTATAAAAATGTATCTCAATTTTACATTATCATAAATAGAGTTACTTAAAATATTAAAACATAAAAAAGTAATTTTTCTAGAGCTACAATAGTGGACATAAAATCATTTTGTATTTTTGTGTGGTTAATTTGGGGAGTGTCTAGGTTATGTGAAGTATAGGGTATCACTAGTGGAATCGTATCAATATTTTTTTTGAAATAAAACCCCTTATAAATCTATTAGATGCACCACAAAAACTCTCAAAGTGGTTTCTCGAGTTTCATGTCTAGATAATGGGGGAAGTGTTCAAGTATTATTTCAATTTTTGAAAATCTACCTTGCATGAATCATAAAAATTGTAATCAATTTCCTTCTTGAGTTGGTTAGTTAGGGAAAAGATACTTTTTCAAAAGTCTCTAATAAACCTTCCATAAAATCCAACATTACCTATAAATAATATATTTTTACTGACAATAGAAGGGTAAGATATAGTTGAAATAATATCATGTGTTTATTTTACAACCTCAATTACACCTTTAGAAATAAAATATTCTAAAATACTTCATTTTTATGCTATAGAATTAAACTTTTAAAAATTTAAAACAATATTTTTATCAATACATATTAAAAAAATTCTAGACTCCCCTAGTATGTCTGAAAATATGTCTCGCACCTAGTGAACTCATCAAGGAATACCTTCAATAATTTTTTATTGAGGTCTAAGAAACTAATTATGACATAATTCTAAAAGGTACATTTGGCATTGAAATGAATAAAATGCATCTTTCAGTAGAAAAAATAAACAAATCGACATTTTAATGTGGTATTGAGTAGGTTAAATTGATCTATTAGAACCTATAAATGCCCAAAAACTCTATCAAGGAAAATATTATGGCCCTTCATATCTAGTTTTTCTAACATTATTTCCACAAAGGGTATGCAGAAGTTGTATTTTCTATTCACATGGTTTAATATTATATAATATATGAAAATTATTTTTCTGTTTTTAATATTTTTGGCTACTAACTCATCATTCTCATTTTTCACAATTTTGTATCCATATTTCATTGGATAAATTTGGTTTGCACACACCCATTAAGAGTCCAAAATGTGGTAGATTATTCCAACTCAAAAATACTTTCTACTAATTTTTTTATTACTTCCATAAGGATCTGGTTGATAATTTTACGGGGTTTTCTCACTAGTTTGGATTCTTATTAAAAAAAAATTCTATGCATGTAAGTTGAGTGTATATTCACATTAATTAGAAATATTTTACAACCTATATCCCTACTATTATTTTTCATAATTTTTTTTGTAATATTTGTTGTTGTATGGGCTATAAATATTTTCAGATTATTACTGGTAGTTCTTGTTATACTTTTAAAAGTTTTATTCTATTTTTTATGGAAGAAATTGTAATTCTAATCCATGGGGGATTCTAATGTTATTTCCTAATAATTTGTCTTGGTGTGTTAAACTTCACATGCAAGGAAGAAATATCAGAATTATATTTGAGTAACTCACCAAAATAATTTTCATTAATGACTTCAAATTGTTCAAAAAACATTCTCTATATTTAGTTAATTTTTAGAAATAGCTTTATCATATAGGTTGGGTGTTTGAAAATCTTATTTTGGTTGGATAATACAATCATGAATTTCAATTTCCTCCCATTAAGAACTAGGTAATTCAAAATGTTTTAATGTAAGAATAGAATGCTCTTCTTTTTGATGTTTCATTGAATCAATGATGTTGAAATACGCTATTTAATCACCTAAATTCATTTAAATACTTCGTTTTATTTATTTTTATGATGGTTTTAGCTATCTTGAGGAATTATAATCCATGAATTAATCGACATGATATCATTAAATTTTCCCACTTCCTTTTTTGTAATATAAGAGTTAATAGGGAATGTGTAAACTTGTACACAAATCCTAACATCTTAATGGAAACATACCATGTAGTTGGTGTCTCATTTTGTGAGTTTCATAACCAATCTGGTGGGTTTTATTTATAAAATTCCAAAAATAAGAATAAATATAATAATTAATCAATTTATGTGATTATTATAATTCACACAATTCATAGGAAAAATCAACATAGAAATTCTATATTGAATATAATAAGTAAATGGATCTTAATTTTTGTGGATAATTTTAGTGGTAATAACTTTAAGTGCATTCTTACCTAACATCACCCCTAAATTTTCTCATAATATTTGAATATCAGTGCATACAAATTTAATGAATTTTTCATACCTTGGAATTTGGAAAATTTATTCTAATAGAGGAATGCTATTTTCAACTTTCTTGTATACATATAGTATCTCATATTATAGATATTATTCAATATTTTTCTAGTGGGATTTTATTCTTAAATGAAAGGTAGGTTGGGGTTGATGTTGATTTTACATCTTGAATTTACAGTTGTATTTATTTGGTGTCCTCATAGATTCTTATTGAAGTTATTTTATATGAGAATATTCTCCATATTTTTACTATTGTTCAATTTAAAATTTCATCTCCAGGGGTATTCCATCATTGATTTCCTAATATATTTCACTTTTTAATGTGATAACATTTATTTTTTTAGGTTTAGGAATCGGTTTTCCATGAATATTATCTGATCCTTTATGTAAAAGATTATTGGGGGTGATCATGAGTTGATCGTGTTATTAATATAATTCTTTCAACTATAGTCTATGAGTGGTGGGATTGTTTTATTGATTTTTTTGGATTTTATTACCTATCTCAGTATGTCCTTTGAAATAGGATCTCAGGTTTTCAACTTTTGAGTACCATGTATATGGTTAGAAAGTCTATATGTATAATAGAGGGGGTTGAAAAGGCTATTGAGAAACCTGTTGGAATTCTTGTTGGAATGGTTTATATTGTTTCTGTTGGATCCTAACTATAAATTTATTTATGGTTAAATATTTAAATCCTTGTTTTACACCTTTATTATTCTAAATTTTCCTCCCTAACATGGATTTAAAACATTATATCCCTTAATATTGAGGGTATCCATCAAAAAAAATCTCATAGGAATAAAAAATATGGAATACCAAAGTGGTGTTGTTAGTGATGAATCTTTCACTTTGTTTATATCTAGATATCTTAAAATAGATTTTATTTATTCTATTGTATTTTCCAATAATGGGGACTCTGAAATTTTTACATCATGAATGCATCTAGATGCAATTCCCATACTAAATTATTATGATTTTTGAGAGATTATATCAATTAGTTCTCTTACTTTAGACGATTTCTATTTAATCAATAGTTATATAATTAAGTTTAAAGTATCTTCCTATCATTTTACATCAATAATAAGTCAAATAATACCATGAAATGATGTACCTCATAGGCCTGGTGTGGGTAGGATGTGGTTAGTTACTTGAATCTTTTACAAAACTCATAGGTAGTTTCTTATTTTATATAATATATATAGTTCATAATATGAGATCTTCTTGAATAAGTGAAAAATTTATAGAGGAAGTTCTTCTCTAACTTATCCCATGATTTGAATTATATTGGCTATACAAATTAGATCTGGAAATTTTAACTAATTTGATCTTCAATGACAACTCTAGTTTTGAATCTATTGAAAAATAAATTTAAATCTCTTAGATATATATTGGGGTCTTCAACTTATATTCCATAAAGCATTAGTATTATTAGAATCATTAAAATTGTATGTTCATAGTTTTATTTATCATTTATTTTTAATTTACGGTTATTGACATTGAAATTTTGTGAAAACATTTACCATAGAGACCTTTTGGATTGATCATCATTATACTATATTTTTTGTCGCATGTTGATATATTTATTATGGAGGAAGATACATATAAAATAATTTTCTCAAATGTAATGTTTAAAAACTATCATTTCACTTATTCAATGATTTTTAAGTTATGAGTCTAGATGAAATTGTTCTCTCAAACTCATGATCTAAACCAATGTGGTCGAATGAAATTTATCTGATCATTTGAAATAATTTTAAACAAAATTAAATAAAAACATAGGCCACCTCAGCAATGAAAATAGTTTTAGTACATTTATGTCATGGGGCTCTCAATAAAATGTTTTTTAGTCTCTAATTAAATATGTTAGAAAGGTACTCGAGTTTTTATCTAAAGAGGAATGTGTTTTGAGTGTGAATAAATTTCATTTTATGGGTTCAATATTATCAAAATAGTATAGAGAATAAAATATATGGTTTTAAATTTAAAAATTAATGGCCCATCCTTGGATTTACCTTTATCTTTCCTATGAAATAATTATTCAATTTATACTTTGATGTTTTATCTAGAATTGAGTTAAATATTAAATAAGCACACACTTTTATTTTTTTTGGTAAATTGAAGATGAGAAAAGATTACATAACCCACAAATGTCCACTATCCTAGAATTATGAGATTTCTAATTACACATAATTCAACCATAGCTCATGATCATAATAAATGAATATGAATTAAGTGGCCTCTTAGTGCAATCTTTTGAATATGGGAATATAAATTATTAGTGTAAGAAATAATATATATCATATTATAGCTACACCTGAAACTAATAAAAAAAGAATATAATATATTAAATTGTTAAAGAAAAAAATTCATTAATTGGTAGTACGTAAAGAATCTCCTTGGTTAAACCAAATTTGTCAAAGTGTTCCGACAAAAAAATTAATAAAATGATAAATAAAAAAAGTTCAGAAATAGAGTGAGATATGAGTAATGGTAGAAGACGTCATCTGAGAGTGAGTGATTGTGATCTAACATCCCCTATCATAGTGAAGTATTAATAAATTTAAATAAGAATTCACTGGGTTACATTACATGTTTCGAAGAAAATCACTTCTTACAAGTATTTAGGAATGTTAAATAATTTCTTCTATCGAGATATAGCCTCTTACTAAAATAGAGATATAAATAATCTAAATATTTAGGAATGTTCAAGGAATGGAATTATTTTTCTATGAAACATAAATCTTCCCTAACCACTTCACACTCTTCTCACAATTATGTTCTATTCATATTTATAGAGAGTAAATTTTTTTAGTCCCCTCCTTTAGTGGAATACATATTTTTCATGTGAGGGGTTGTACATTATCAGCCTGTATTCATAAGCCATTCTCATATTCTTAAATAGACATGGGCCTTGGGTTGATTATCATAGATCTAGACAGTATATAATTTTTATTACTTCCACTAATATTTTGTCTTGATCTTTTTTTTATATCTTGTTGTATTGGGAGAATATTGAACTCAAATTATTCTTTCAGCTACTAGTTAATATGAATAATTTTGAATAATTGGAATTATAATCAATATCATACTATAATTTTCTATGATAATTATTATATTTGGACTTCATGATTGACATGAATCTATTTATTTAGATGGGAGTTGTTCTTCGAAAACTATTTATCATTCAAACACATCTATAAAAATTTCTATTTCAGATTGTAATTGGTTCCATTCTAGAAGCGGCTTCATTTATCTTATCGAGTGGCCAGAAACTCACCATTTACAAAAAAAGAGGATTGTCCTATAACTGTTGGAATAGGCAGGGTAAATAGAGTATATTATTCCAAAATACTATGATGGGATCTTGGTTCGTAGTTTGGACAATATGGTAGTTTCATGAAATAATCAGATTTCATTAGGTCACACCCCCCCTGTGTGAAGAGGAAATTAGAAATCTTATGTGAATGATAAATTAGGTCTCACTACTTGGGAACAACTATTGTGAGAGTAATATGAGGTTGGGCCTTGGATATAATAATCATATGTCATTATATAATCTATAATATGATAATCATGCCACAAATATTTCTTATATATGTCAATTATATAGATAAAGTTATTGTAAAGGGGTATAGAAATTTTTTTCCTGGAATAGGTTCGTATATAAGGAACCACATGCTATGGATCCCTATATAGATCTATCTCATATGTATTGGATGTTAGCCTCATGAGGTAGACTAATCTATGTAGTTTCATTTCATAAAGGATGGACTATACATCATGTAGTTTATGTTCATGTAATAGAGACCCAAATTATATATAGTATAAATTAATATGGAGAGTAAATTTATATATTCAACCTCTTAAGTATTTTTCTCATGCGAAAAATGTGATATCATTGCCTTATTAGTGAGTGAATCAGAAAACCCAATGAGAATGAATGAAATACAAAGGCTCCAAGACAAAGAGACGGTATTATTGGGATTGATTTGGGATCTATGGTTGGTCTGAAGATAAGAGATCATGGTCTAGTTGTACATCATGTTTATGTAGGAATCAAGATTCACATAGTTCATGTAATGACGAGGAAAAATCGTATCACCAAGTATTTGTATTGTGAAAATAGAGGGAACTCTTCATAAATAGAATAATTATCCCTGTACAAATATAATGTTATGGATTATTTGGGGGATGGATTAAGCCAGCTTCTAGGTTTGGAAGTTTGTAACTCACAATATATACTAGGAAAATAATAATCAACACAGACATTGTTGTTATAAAGAGAATTTTATCTCATCATCCATCATAAGATGGAGGAATTGAAGGAACATTGAGAACTCTTACATAGATCTTCATCTTGTGGAAGGAGACTACGTCTCACATCCCCTCCCATACATTTTAAGAGATTATCATATGGAGGATCTAATGTCATGTAGTTTTATGTCATTAACCCAAGATCGAATTCTTTTATATCAATCATGATTCATCATTATTATTCTAATAAAGGAAATCATCATAGGCATCTAAGATAATGTGAGGCTTTCTAAGTGTGATACATGACATTAAATTAGAATATTACCTATATCTGATGAGAGAACATATTAGTGGTGGGTATTTTTATAAATTTTTACATTATGAGACACAAATAATATTGTTGATAATTTTTCCACCATTCTTTCCTTTGGATAAAAATAAGAATAATTATTATTTTTATAACATGGATGAAACAAATCACAAATGTTACTCTTTATAATTTTTGTTTTGAAACACAGATAAATCAATGTTCAGCCAAATCAGCACACTAATTTGAACCAACATCATCTTTGTTCACTCTAATTGATAACAAAACAACCATGTTATGAAATTGAATATTAGAAATGTATAGAAAACTCTTAATTTATGTGGTTAAAAATTAATTTCTTATGTCCAAAAGAGAAACATTGAAAATCATCATATCTAGAGAAGGAAAACAATACAACACGGTGACATAAGAGTCACTTTAGATTATTAATACAACAAATCACAAATATTCTGAACACACATATAATAGGTCCCACAATCTAACATATATAGAGTGAATTCTAGTCATCCATCTGCACCAATGTTCAAAAAGCATTGGTTTCCATCTATTTAACTATTTCCACTATTGATCTCTGATAGTAAACTTTTGTGTGATCACCTCCTTCGGTAATCCTGTAAACTGATCACATAAAAAAACATAATAATGAAACATCTGAAAGTTTATGATAAAACATCCAAATCAACAGTTAAATTGTTATGACTATTGGAAGATGCCTCTTTTAAGCATCCTACTTCCAAAAACCTCTTTTAGGAATATTGATAGAAAAACCTTCCACTTCCATTACTCCAATGAAAAAATAAGGTCTTCTAGTTGCAACACCAATGGTTTAATAATTTAAATAAATATCTATAGGATTCAAAATTTTACAATAATTTACCACTTGAATAATTATGTAGTGAAAACATCATAAAATATATATCAGCTTCCCCAAAACAACATCTTAATTATACTACGAACAATATTTTATTCCTCGTTCTATTATTTGAATCTAAAATGAGGATTTATGTTCCACGATGTTTCCATACTCAAAATTTTAGTAAACATATTATTTAGATTATTTTCCCAAACTAACATCTATAACACTAACTCACCATATTCTCTCATCTTCCATATATAATCATTCATTAGATCAATATGTTTAGTTCATGAATGAGACACTGGATTCATGGAAAAAATAATTGCAATATTTTTATTATAGAATAACAACACTTTCCAATGGATTAAATTAATTTATTAATCTCGTCTTCTAAACCATATCATATCTATTATTACTTCCATAATATCTATATAAATATCTTTGATAATAGAAATTTAAATCCCTAGTTATACCCTAGACAACTAACTTACAATAGATCTCCTGAAAGTGTAAAAATATTTGGTTTCACTCTTATTAAAATTAGAATCGAACCCAAAACCTACATCATAAAATCCATGTATGAGATCATCATATATGAAATAAAAAATTATTCCGTCTATTCCATTGAGATAGGACATAATCTTGATAAAAAATTCTCAATAATCCTTCTAATGATTTTTCATGAACTGGGTTACCAATCACACTACATGAGAAATATCAAAAAATGTACACACCATAGCATATATCAAAATTCTTTCTAATAAGGTATATATTACAACATCCAAATAATTATTTTCTTTTTTCATTTTTGGTACTAGATAAGTTGATAAAATAATGTGACCAATGATAGGAGTTGAAATTATATTAAAATTACACAGTCGAATATATCAATGATATTATGGATGAAATACCTCTATGAGAAAACCAAAACTCATATTTTATTATCTTGTTCAATCATTATGACCTTGATATTTTTATCTTTAATAAGATACTTTTTCACAAAAATTATAGAATGGTCCCCATTTAATTTCTGAAGTAGAAGAATATTTCAACCTACTGGTGATATGTCATCCATGCATAAAAGTAATATTACGAACTCATTCAAACTAAAATACATCTGGAAATAATAGTGATAGAATTACTTCTAATGAAACCATTTTATTCTACTATGGAATTAAACATATTGTTCCCACATCTTGGTGCTAGTTTTGAATCATATTGTCTTCTTATTAGTTCTCACACTAAGACCTGATTCTCAATTTCTCTGAAACCAATGTGTTGCTTCATATAAATTTCTTCCTCTAAATACCCATATAGAAAAAATGTCTTGGAATCCATTTTTTTGAGGTACAAATTTCTCTAAGAAACAAATATTAAAATAGTTTGGTCGTTGATATGCCTTACTACTTGAGTTAATCCTTAAGATATGTCAGTACCTTGATTTTGATGATACCCTCTAATTACCATACCACCCTTATATCTCTTCCTTAAATCACCATATTCTTTCAACAATATAACCCACTAATCAACATGTTCTTTCTTCTTTAGTGATATTTTTTTTCTACCAATTGTTATTCATTAATAGTGAATCCAACTCCACCCATATTTTTGAATCCACCCATATACAATAATTCAGAGTAGCTGATTCATTAGGAATTTATTTCTTTCCTAAATACATTAACATTTAAAAACATTGATAAAATGAATAAATTTCTACATATCATATGATCCTTGATGATATTTAAAAATTAACATATGATTATGTTTCTATTTGAACTATAAATTTTGAAACATCTCCTTCTAGAACTCATAAAAGAGAATCACCTATTCCTGAGCTTTCTGATATACCTTCAATTTGATAATCAACTTAATATATTTTATTTTACTATAAACTTTCATATAGAATATAATTCCAATCATTATATTTTGAGACATCAATTTTTTTTTGGAACATGTGATATTTTCAATCCACGATTGAAACGAACTTGAGAAGATTTTTTATCTTAATCCTTAACATCCATCTCCTTCATGTTAAGATATTTCCACAAGATCTTATCATTCATTAAAACATTTATACTACTAAAAACAAAATTATTTTCATCATCTCAAATTGAAAAAGTAGTATCTTCATCTTCATAGAATGAGAAGAATCATTACAATGATCTCTATTTATTAGCGTCTCTATCTTTTTTCATCAACATTAATGTAATACAATCAATGAAAATATTGAGCTATGAAACATACAAAACATATCCTGTCAAATTTTCTTTGATTATTTATATCCAAATAGTATTGAATGACTCTGGTTGATTATGTAATGTAATATCCCACCCCTCCTCTTTGTCTTGAGTCAAGGAGGAATATCTACTTGGCCTTAAGTAACATCCATAAGATGTCGAAAGCTGGAAATAAATGCCAAGGGCTTCAATATGATTAGGGGAAAATTTTCATTTTGAAAATATAACAGCCAAAACCAATAACACCATAATAAAAAAAATTAAAGATTCATATAAACAGTGTAAAATAAGTCAATGTCGGAAAAAAATAACTTCTATAATTATATCAGGTGGAAACCAAAACCAATAACAACTACAAGGTGGAGGAAAAACCTAATATACATTAAAGACTCCAAAGGCATAAATCCAAAGATCCTAAAATTATCCTTCTGCAACTCCAAAATGAAGACTAAATCATCATGATTTATCACTAAATAAATGTGATACATTCCCATTATATGTGTCCTGATAAACAATATCTTCAAAAGCACCAAATTTCCAAAGAATAGGTAAGTAATGAAACTGCGCATAGTTTCACCAAATTTCTTCTCTACTTAATCCACTATGACAGAAAAAAATAAACCCATATTATAAAATAATTTATATAAAAACTCTTTAAATCTTTTGAATAGTATATATCATAATTTGAAATAATTTTTATACCAGAATAATTTCTATGGGAAATAACCAGACCACTATTTAAACAATTTCACATTCCTTTTTATCCTGAAAAATTTGTGTTATCTTACACACAAATGTATGATTCAATGATAGTTCGATAATCATGAGTGGTTTCACATCCATCCAAAAAGTCATCACTAATTGTTCGACCTCCTTTTTCCCCATTAAAACACACCCCTTATCAGGTGTCATGTTCCTTTATACGATAATCGTACACGCCTCTTATTTAAGGTCACATCAAAATCTTGAACTAATGCCAAAACATGTATTCCAATACCATAAAAAACCAAAATTTAAATTACTCAATCAATTATTTGAAAACCATTCCAGAAACCTTTTTCCATGAATCATTCAAATTCACATTTTAATAAAATAATTTTATAATCCATAAACAATGCACTTTAGGCAACAACCAATTTACAAAAATCCACATATCATCGCTAAAGAGGGTTTCCACCATACTTTTCATGAAGATTTTAAAAATTAATTTCATGAGACTAAATCATATTGAAACTAGGCCTCAAATATCAGGAAAAAAGAGTTCTCTGTGAAGCCAAATATCACTGTAATTATGGAGAAAACATATAACACTACAAATTCTTAAACAAAACTAGGTTGAATATTTCGAAACCCTCCTTCGATATATTTCTCAAAAACCAACAAATCAAAATAAAATCATTTTTAGCATCAAATATCCTAGATAAATTCCAAATGAAATAGATCTATGGATCCATTATAGGAAAGAGAACTATATCTGTGGAAAACCATGTAAAATGAATACCTACCAAGGGAATTGGGCTGAAATGCACTGATATTTTACACTAGATCACTTCTGAATCAAATGGAAGAGTCTCAAAAACCATTATGAGGAATAAAATACATGTTATGGTCGAAAATAGTTAAAATGATGGGCTTTTATGTGAAAATGAGTGACATACACTTTTTAGATCTAAAATTTTGATCGTGCTTAGTTAGTCTAATGGTTTGGAAAACTATTCGTGAACCATGATAAAGAATAAACCTCTAAAAACCCCTTGTATGGTTGTCATTCATTATTAGATAAACCATGATCCAACCATATTTTCTTCACTCATCCACCATGGATTTTTTCTCTTAAGTGGCCTCATGGTTTGGAATAACTGTGGTCCCAACTGTGCACCTTACTAGAAGCAGTTGTGTCACTTTTCACTGATTCCTATAAGAGTTTCATGGTTTCCACTAACCACGATCAAACCATTCATCATTATAACATATCGAAAAATAATCCAAATGTTTCAAAACCCTAGAAAAATTCCCTTAAACACTTTATATACTTAAAAATCATAAATAAATGGATACTTATATAAAACCAGGGGTGCTACATTCTCCCCACCATTAGTCTTTTAGTCCATGTAATATAGAATAATACATCTATCCCAAAAGTTATCTTTTCATTCCATGATCTTTTAATTAACTTATCCCATGGTTTCACTGAATCTGAACATTTTTACACAAAACCCATAGTAGACCGATAATTTTCTAGTTCAAGGATTTATCTTTCCTATCTACAATCTATATTGGATGATGAACCAATGAATCATGTTTCTCTAGTTTGACATGGTCCCATCAATTTTCATGTTTAGGATCTGGCAGATACTTTTTAAACTGAGATACATGAATCACACTAAGCACCAAACTGAACCATGGGGGAAAATCCAACCGATATTCCACCTCAAAAACACATTTAAGTTTCTAAAAATGGACTATGTATCGAGGAGATAACTTTCCCTAATTCCGAAATAGACAATTCCTAATATTAAAGAGATTATAAAGAACACATGATTTCTCACCTCAAATGAAAATTACCATAAATAATGATACACATATAGTTTATTATGACTATGTTCCATATCCATCATTTTCGAGAACAATTGAGTATTCTCCATTTTCACTAGGACAATGATCGACCCAACCAGTGAAGTTACACCTGTTTGCACCAAACAAAGTGAAGAATAATAAGGACACCTATAAAATTCTTCAAAACGATCCATATGTATCGAATCTATGCTAAATATTGTAATATGAGAACTCTGCCAACAGAATGTTATAATCCCATGAGCCTCTACAATCCATTACACATGGATGAATCTTTTATTTTAGCATTTTTATCAACCTTCTAGATTATCCACCTATTTGAGCATGATGCATCATAGTCATAGTCTACTTAGTCCAAAGGGATTGCATAAAGGATGTCTAAAAATTAGATGTAAACGTCACATCTAGTTATGATTCTATTTAAATGGGTAATCCATGACTTTTCACCACTTCTGATATATATATTTATACAATTTTATGAATTTTAGAAATAAGGATGAAATGAGTCTACTTTTCAAGGAAATCCATTATCATGCAAATGAAATCATGTTTCCAAACCACTCATTGGAGACCTGTTACAAATTACATGTGTACCTCCTCCCATGTAAAAATAGGAATATGATTTCACTATAACATACTTGATGGTCATTGATGATCTACCTTAACTTTATAACTAGTTTAGAATTTGAAAAAAACTCATCCACCTTCTATTTCATACTGACCCACAAAAATTGTGATTTAAACTACTTATAAATATTTTATATTCTAGGATGTGTCGTCCATCTTGAACGGAGGTGATCATGAAGATGTTTGTCCAAAGAATACATAGGATGAACCATCTGATTTTGAAACCATAAAACTGATCTCCCACCTGGCTTCTATCCTGAAATATTTTCCCCACCATTGAGTTTTGACCTCATAGAAAAATATTCTAAATTTTATGAATGATCCTCTTTACTTATCTTAAAAAAACCACTAATTAGCGAATATAGAAAGAAAAACAAAAATTCACCTTTCTATTCACATTATAATTGAATTTTTGTTATGAAAAACATCAACTACCACCGATATGAAGCCTCTTTTCCCAACTCATAATATATCATTTTTAATGCACCTACCTCATAATTTCCATTAAACGGTGTATACATCAAGTAAACATCGAATAATTGGATATACGCCATCCATAATATTTTCATTTGAAACAAATCCCTTTGTGAAAAAATATAGTTCAAGATTTTTTTGATCTATAAAACTGTAAATTTATTCCCAAAATAGGTAAATTCACCATGTATTTAAATAATAGACTATGATAGCTAAATATAAATAATGATTTTGATAGTTCTTCTCATGAAACCATATCTACCTTGATCTATTAGGAAAAAAATGATAATCTGGATTTTGGACACACCCCATCCCAAACCCTGAAGCATTATAATAAAGCACTTACCATTGTATTGATTTTTTAAATATCATGATTTGTGATGATATAAAGAAACCATATAATCGTGAAAATAATTCTATCATTTTCATTCCATTGGAATGAATTTTTTCCTTGTTACAGCCATTAATGTTGAATCTTGTAATAAAAAAACATGAATATAACATCACTAATAATAAACCAAACCTAGGAAACTATGTATCTCAATTTTTTTTGGATATTCCCAAGAGGTAACTGCCTCTATATTTTTTGGGATCCATTGAAACACCACTTTAAAATTTTACAAGGCCAAATAAAAATACCTATTATTTCAAAAAATAACACATTAAATATTTGGAATATAATCAATGATCCACCATGTTTCCCAACACTGTTACTGAGTGTTTCTCTTGATCAACCATTATCCTTAAATATATTATTGTGTCATCTAAACACACCAATAGAAAAGAATTGAAATATATTTAAAATATCATTTTCAGAAATTCCATAACTACATTGGGTGTGTTCTCATGATCAAAAAGTATAACCACATTCTTTTAATAGTTGTATCCACTACTGAAAGCTATATTTGGAATATCCTCCTTATAAAATCACAATTGGTGATATCCTAAGAATAATTCAATATTAGAAAACCACTAAGATCCCCTTAATTGATATAATAGATCAAAAATAGGTGGAAAATAATACTAATTTCTTATAGTAACTTTGTTAATATTACGATAATATACACACAATGGATGAGTTACATACACCTTTTTGACCAACTAGGCCATTGTAGCCCACAGAGACAAGATCAACTGAATGAAAGCTTTTCATTCTAGCACTTACAACTAGAATTTCAATTCCAATAATTATATTGGTTTTATCTAGTAATACATATTGGAAATATGATTTCTCCCCTAAAAGATATCAACCACAATCCCCTCTTCTCTTATGTGTGGAATCCCTGAAAACATCTAGACAAGAAAATCCTAAAACTGATCAAAAAATATTAAAAAACTGTTGTTCACAATCTCTTCCATTGATTTGAATGTCAACCTACCATCCATCCAATGGCCTCAAGGACTTCATTTTTATTGATTTTTGATAATCCACCATTCAAGGGGTGAGGTGGAACCCTTACAATGCCCATAGGAATAAGTTTTACATGGGCTTGTAGGCCTGAGAGGAATTCATTGCCCGTAGGCTTCAAACATTACAAACAACCCATAACGACTACTAAGAACTGGTTATCCCAATAACTTCATTTGGAAATAATCTCTCCAATTCACATGGCTGTTCGGCTACACTATCCCACGCATGCACAGGCTTTTCCTGATGGACGGTGATATACCCTCTCATTCTTTAAATCAGTGTAGCTTCTGTTACGGTGAAAGATCCTTGATCATCCTCCTATAGAGCTTGTTCCTTGTAGGTTGTCATGTTTCATATACACTAAAGGTGGCCCGAAGGCCTAACTGGCCCGAAGGAAAGGGTGGCCCGAAGGCCATAAAGGACTCGGGGACCAAATCGGTGGCCCGAAGGCCCAAATAGGGGAAAATTCCCAGATTCAACAATTCCAAACAGTGCCTGCTACAGAAGAGCTACATTACCTTCTACAGTACTGCTACAGTACCCTAGATGCACATACGAGTCCTCACCAACTGGTCTGAGGCTCATGTTCTTGAAATTCAACCAAACAATTGGTGCAAGATCATTATAAACAATAGCACTAACAATCCCATTTTAATTTCTTTTACCCTATGGCCTCCTCTAAATAGATGCTCCATGCCTTCATCTGACATAAATATGACTCTTCGTGTATAACAGTTGATGTGTTCTTTGGACATATACAATAAATATATAACCGTGATTATGTCATAGAAACCCATCTCAAGACTAGAGAAATACTATTTTAAATCTTCTTCCTCAACAGTTATAGAACATTATCTACACATAAGGGATCACCATTCAGTTTGTCCAAGACGAGTTTGATGATTCCAAACATAAGGCATTATCTCAACATTTAAACCCATAAAATCAATAACACAAGATGAAATAAACAAATGGGATAAACCCATATAAATCAAATATTTCATAGGGTTAAAATTCAAAATAATTTCACCACACACAATCGATAGTCTAGATAGATCATCCACAGTAATCTGCTTAGCTATAACTAACTTCTTACTGGGTTCACATTTTTATTTATTTACCTATTTAGATTTACCCTATTTAGAAGTCACAGTAATTATAGAATCACTATGGCCAGCTAGTCATTGATGAATATAGGTATTCTACTTCTCTCTTCCCATCAATGAATTTGATATCTGTAACTCATGAGAAGTGTCTTGAACACCTAACGTTGCATCACTATGACAATAGAGATGAAAATTACTCATCTTATTACAATTATGGAATGCTCTTGGTGGTGTCATACATTCTCCATTCATGTTTCCAAATGATCAAAATTAAAAACATCCATATTTTCTCTAGGGTCTTGGAAAGATATTCACTGATCCATCTATTTGATTATGACTCATTACACTACCTTGAAAATCGTTGTACATCCTTTAATTTTTACCAAAATTAGAGTTCCCACCATTTCTCATAGGTGTATCATGCTTCATCCACCCACAACTCATGAGATTTCTCTTTCATCCATTGAAACTATGTTACCAATATTTTCATAATCCATTATACAAATCCCAAATTTCTTCAAGAAAATCTCTTTCAATAACTCGATTCAATATTTGTGCCTTTAAGGATGCACTAGCACCAACATCGTGCACAAGGAAGACTAAATTCATAAATATACCCACATACTCTTGTACTAAGTGGTTTTACTACATCAAGATAAAAAATTATTTCATTATATACATCCATAATGTGTGGGATATAGTTGTTTTTTGAAGAATTCCACAAAAATAATCTTCTACAAGGCCTTGATCTAATTTATCCTGAACAGCTAAATCCCACCGTTAGCATACTAGATCATTTATAATGTACATCACTAACTTGAATTTTAGATCTGGTGGCATGATATGGAAATATAATATTCTATTCATCAAATTCAGCCACACCTCTACCTCCTCTGGTTTAGAATCACCAAGAAATAGTGGTGGGGTCTTCATTTGGAACTGGATAGAAATAGTCATTTTCCTTGGTTAATCCATCATATTTCCTATTCCTAATACCTAAAATGATTGAACTATACTATGAACTAGTTGTTGGTTCACCTATGGATAAGGTGTAACCACATTCTCAATATATTCCTCTAATTGGTTTCCATGATGCATACCAGTTTCCATTTTATATAAATAGAATAAATTCCATAAGACTCACAATTTAGAAATTGAGGGATTAAAATTATCAAATTATACCACATCAAAAATATCTTGGAATAGATTTCCAAAATTCAATATTTTTAATATTTCAAACCATTTTCTATATTTTACCACATTTTTTGAAGATCAACCTATTTCAAAATACCCATATCAAGTTATTTTCATGGTTTCAAATTAAAAAAAAAATCAATAATTTTTCAAAAATAAACACAGTTTCAACAAATCATAAATAATTAGTGGAAATTAAATATAAAATCCTTATGGAAAGTGTTTATTATAATTCATTTAATAGTTGTGTTATTAGATAAAACCCAAACAATGATGTTATAACTCTTATTAGTGTCTTGAAAACACTTATGCATCAAACTCTCTATTAACATAATGTTTATCATAAAAATGTTAGCTATGTATTTATATAATATACATTTCATTAACGAAAAATATTATTCCTTTCAACTATCTCGACTGATGAAATAATAAATAATGATTTTGTACTCCCAAAACGAATTTGAATACAATTTTACTCTAATGATTTGGACTGACCCAAATTGATTAATAGTTCAAGTCAATGGCCAAACAAGGTGGAACCATTTCTAATATCACACGCTTTCTCATTGTATTGATTCATGGTGGAATATATATTTGAACATAATAAACATACAAAATATACAAAATCCCAGAAATAAAATCCAATGAAATCAACACAATTGGGGGATGATTTTCACTATATAAATAAAAATACCACAACCAAGAATACAATAATGAAAAACCACTAAATGATTCATGAAAACAATGTTTAAAAATAAATGTATACCATAGAAAACTAACATTATTGGTGTATCATGTGGTGGGAATAATCAATAATAACTAAATAGGGGATGACAAAACCCACAAAAAACAATGAATCCAAACACATAACTCCATAGGCCGCAACATGATCCATGATCCAAATGCACAATACAACCCAAAGTATCATGATGTATTAGAATATAAATGTGATTATTTATCTTTCCCTATGTACCAGTAAATAATATCGTGAAGACCGCCAAACTTATAAAGCATGGTTGAGTAGTGAAAATCATTAGGAATTACCCAAAAGGGTTCCCTACTTGTTCCTATAGGATTGAAAAATTTTGTGAATCTATGTAATATTTTTTATATAAAAACACATTAAAATTTTTTAAGATTTTATATCAGAATATAAAAAAATGTTATACCTGAACATTTTCCATAGAATGTAGCCAAACAACAATTAAAACCATTTCACATTCTTTTTTGGCATAATCATTCTGTGTTCTCACACAAACACACAGACATGATTTTGTGAATGTTCTATACACATGAGTGGTTTCTCATCTCTCCATTAAGTCATCACTAAGTGGAAAATATAATTCTCCCCCAATGGAAACCTCCCCCTATCTACTGTCACATCCTCGTGTACCCTAGTGGTACACACCCCTTATCGAATGCATGAATTCACACAAACTAATGTATACCAAAACTATTCCAAGATAACCATTTCAATCCATTTCAATAAAACATCATTTTTATTGAAATCCATTCAACCAACCATTTTACAAGAATCAAACAAATACACATTTTAAAATCATCATTTTAAAATCCATTAACAAAGAACATTCAAAACAATAAATTTCCACACATGCACAAAGCATCACTAAAGAGTGAATATAGAGGGGTTTTCAAAAAAAATTCACAATCCATTTATTTAAATTATATCAATTTGAATCTAACCCATTATTTTTTAAAAATAGTACTCAATATTGAATCCACACACCTCGATAATTATGTCAAAAAATGAATTAGGACATAAATTCCTCAATAGAACGAGGATGAAACTCTCCAAACCCTCCTTATACCACTATAACTAAAATCAACAGAGCCAAATATATTAATTATTGTCATCAAATAACATAGTTCTATCCCTAATTAACTAAACATATGAACATAAGATAGGGAATAGAATTAGATTTAATTAAAACCACATATAATGAAGACTTACCATGGGAACTGGGCATCAAAGGACCAATATTATCCACTGGATAAAAACTAGATTGAAAGGGAGAGTCTCCACATCCTTTGGCATAAAAAAATACAGGTTATGGTTAAAAATATTGAAAAAATATTCTTAGAGATGAAAATGGGTGAGCTCTACTTTTTTAAGATCTATTTTTTTTTCAGTGCATGGTTACTCACTCGGTTATGAAAATCATGTGATAATAAAGAAAATATTTCTACCTAGAAACCCCCTACTTGGTTGGAACACACCGTTAGACAAAACATGTACCAACCCTATTGTTCTATTTGTTCCACTATGCATGGTTTCTCCCAGGAGGCCACATAGTTTGGACTAACCATGTGCCTCACTTAAAGCTCATATCTCACATTTCAAAATTTCTGATATGTGTTTAACAGTTTCTACAAACCACACTAAAATAGGTCTATATTATAAATGATAAAAAAACATTCCAAAATTCCTCCAAATCCCCCCAAACATCACCCATACAATAGACATACATAAAAATCACAAATAAATGGAAACATTCTTTAATTTTTGCATGTTATAAGTATGTTTTTTACTACCTCCTCAACCCATCCAGATTATCCCAATGATAATTTCAAAACCCTTATCTCTAGGGTGATGTGGTCCTAAATGAAATTATAGTTGTATACCTCATTGGGAATTTCTTGCACATATGTGTACTCTCTAATCGAATTATGAATGAATTATAAAGTTATATCATGCCAAAATAATACTAAACATCAAGACCAAGGCTTTCTATTATATCCACATAGATTAATGAATGTGAATTATATGTATCAAAATGAGAATATACTAATATAGATGAGACTAAAACCATACCTCATACTATAGATTTCCATAAAAACTTATCCTAAGTTATATTCTATACTAGATATTTATAAATGGATCCCTGGCCTAGAGTTACAACCATACTACATTGTGTGTGAAAACTTGGTTTCATATGTATAACTAATTTCTGGCATGCTCGATGATTTCCACCTTCAGGACATTTACAAACAATGGTGTCTAGCTTCCAACCTGGTTCAGAGCTACTGATCCTATTATATAAACAATATGTGGAGAAGATCATCTTCCACTATGAATAGATGTAATGTTGTGGAGATTACTTTAAATATTACCCATTCTTCCTCATTATTTTCATTCAAATGGATCTCAGTCTCACTAAGGCATTACGTGACCATACCTCCCGCGCTGATAAAATATAGTAGAAATACCAGTGTAGATACTCTGTCTAACACTACTCTATCTAAACCCCTCAAAATGATGTCTTTTTTCTATTGGTAAATGTAATACCCAACCTCAGTATTAAACAAATATTACCTTTTATATATTCTTCCATAAAATTGGACTCCATGATAGCGGACTAGTTCATACTTCCCAGGATTGTAGTCAGACATAATGAATTTTTCAAAGCCTGTATGTTATATATTAGCCCATCCCTAAAAAATCGTGCTCCTAAAATCTCATAACAAGTGAAATAAGGGGGAAAATAATGATCATAAATAAAGATATATGAATAATATCATACTAATAGGGATCCTTTCTATAGGTGTTGTAATTCCCTAGAGTTGTCATCTCTCAATATTTTTGGAAATAAATAGTTATAGAAGGCGGCATAGAAATTTCTCTCTACTATATGTCGATGATGTTATTCCTATGTAAAAATTTCACACCAATTCTAGGAAGTACCTCAATCCATATAAGTAGCATGTTTGACCCTCCTATATTGAGGCATCTTTAGGTGCTAAAAGATAGAAAATATATCCTATAGCTATGATTCAAAAACTAGTGGAACACCATCATCTAAAAACATGGGTGGGTGATTCTACTAGAACTCTCATGTAAAATATTCCATTGAAGAGGTAGGTAAAATATCATAATTAATAGTTTTCATAATGTATAGAAAACCATCTCAAAAAGAGACATCAATGAATAATTTAAGTATAATGGGATGTTCGATATGTTACACTACTAGTGGTTTAAGTCCCATCACATTTGGAATATGATCATCACCACCTTTCGGATGATCGACGGGAGGAAATCACATTATCAAATATCTACAAATCAAAACCACACACCAAATATATATTTTAAAATTATATTATTTTCCAAAATATTATTAGGAAAAGTACAAGCCCTCCTATATAAGACTCACACCCTTCTTCCTGCATATAAATCTAGGTATGAGCATCATATAATATCATAGTAAGTCACTAGAGATACTACCTACTACCCAATACTATGGTCAGCACCAGGTCATGTTCTCTATTTCACATCTGGGATTCCGGTATACACTAATCCATTTGAAAGTTATAGAGGAAATCACCCATTAGGTTTCCATTAACATCACTATTTAATATAAACCATTTCCATTTAAATTTAGAGATAGATATTTCATAAATATGACATTATAATTATCCATATATAAATATCATGTTCTAGTAAGACGTGTCAATCATTCCCAAGTTATAAAGTACTATGATTTAGAAATTTTAAATTTAACTACATCTATATACAACAACGATTTTATAATGGTTAAACAATAGGGATCACCCATCCCAACTTATATAGGCACACACACTCTTTAAATTACAATTAATGTAAATTAAATTTCAACCGACTATTTTTCATCTCATGTGACCAACATTCCATGGATAAAACGTAATACAATTGGGGAATTATGCTGACATAATCAAGCAATATAAGAAAACATTTATTAGGTAGAGTTAGAAACATTAATTTTTACAATTATTTTATCCTTACAAGAAACATTAACACAATATAAAATATATCTATCAATGTACAAGGAATATACAACTGAAAATTCACACAGTAAGTAAACATGGAATGAAATAATGCAAGGCATATACATCCTCATGTACATATAATGATGCATGAGACACTACCACCTTTTTATACTAGGAATAGGTAAAAATAAATTTTAGAATAACAATAAAATCTATAATCCATGTGTCTAACCTAATGTTGAAATCAATACAAACGTAATAGGAATATCCAAGAACACAATTGACATCCCATGAAATTTGGACTTTCCCCATATGTGAATTAGAAACTCCCAAGAATAAGATTATATGAAATTATGAAACATCACAGTCCTTTATCTAAAAACCCAACATGTAAACAAAATTAAATTTATCCGTGATACCAATTTTTAAAATCCCAAACATATTTTACTCATATGTAACAGAACTCAGTTGGTCACGTGAACTAAATAACAGATTCAAATATTCAAGAGGCTTCCAACTATAAGTGAGGGTCTATGGTGGTACGGTGGGGATACAATACCATCATAATCAAACAAGAAAAATATTGAGATAATGAATAAATAGTGGAATCATATTATTTATAAAAAGAGATGTAGAAGTAAATCATCCGGAACAAAAAATTTATTTAATCTAATAGTGGTTCCATGTACATAATAATGACTATATTATGTGGTTCTACAAAATAAATAGACATATATGGAAGAAATAATACATTCATTATATGTATAAATAAAATAAAAAAAATAAAAAAAATACAATCTCTAATAGTAATGTGATCTAATTCATGGTCCCATGGTCCCAAGATCCCTTTCTATTCATTAATCAATCATATATGGGAATGTTCTTTCCCTTGTCCCTACCAGAATTCATGAAGTTTGTTAGGGTACCAAATGATGATACAAATAGGGTGTCATATATACATAGAAACCCACTACTAATAGAGTCTATAGAAATCAATTCCATGAATATAAAAGAATCATTGTATTGATATACATATAAGTAGGGGAAGAACATTTGATAAATAATAATCATGTCAGGTTCATCCTCCACCTTGGATTTTCGACTGACCAAACCTTATTTGGAACTTGCTAGTATTTTATGAACAAGGGACCTATAAGAGGATAGGTCCTTCCGTTTATAATCTAGTTTTATTGGTTAAAGAAAACATAAAATAGTACCCAAGGCATCTATGTAATAATAGTAGCAGAACATGATCCACGATTAATCATGGAATCATTGAAAATAGAAGGTAGTGCTATCTAAAAATACGTAAAACATGTTACCAAGATAAGGGGAATTAGTATAATCCATGGGGTGCACCAAATTAATTCCATTGGAAAAGTGTCTAACTGATTCCATGGATCATTTCCACAGTAATTTTGGGTTAAGAATTACTGGGACCTAAGTGAAGAATCCATGGAGCCTCCTATGTAAATACATCATATAAGTCTATGGAGTGTGTCTAATTTATTCTAAATATACATAAAAGTATTTGGTGAATCATTGGTACTATAGTAAGTAATTTATGTATACATAATGCATTAACATTAATCCATGGTTTCTATCATAGTTCGCAACCAACCCAATGAATCGGGTGTTGTGGCATAGTTGCTTGATACATTCCACTATAAATACATGATAATATAATGAATTAACCCTCCTCTAATAGAAAAAGGTCCATAGTAGAAATAGTAACATTACGTTTAATGAAATAACTATAGCCATGTGATAACCATAACAAATCATTCACTTTATAAAACATTACTCATTAGGTTTTTATTAAATAAAGACTACGGGCTATATAAGGTTTCATAAATTTGATAATTTGATTTCAATTTAATAAAATCCAATCTAAACATGATTTCCCATTCAAAATGTGTAAATTAATCCACTTAAATTAATAAAAACATTAAGGGGTTCAAAAAACCCCAATTGGTGTTTCAAATATAATATCAGAATGGGAACATAGAAATATCTATGGAAAATTAAAATGAGTGGCTTAAGATGAGGTCATGGATCTTCAATGATAATAACAGGGTCTAATATGTTTTTTAAATACGAAGTTAAATTATTATTCTATATAAAATTTATTTTATGTGAATAACACAGGTGAAAATAATGCACCACACATTAAGGATAAATATTATTTTATGATACTTGAAGGAAAAGTCAAATACCACACACCATATGGAGTGTGATGAATAATAATCTAGTATCAGCCCTTATTTAGGTCAGAATCAGAAAAAAACAGATGAATATGAAAATAAAAAAAAATCATATTAGCTTACACTGGAATAGTGGTGAAGATGGAAATATATTCTGATAAAATATGGTAAAATATATAAGCTCTTAATGATTTTGATCCAATGTGAATGATGATTCTAGAAATAGATATTGATCAAGAGATAATTCCCAAATCCTATCTTGAGTCCTGAAAGAGATCCAATGGGAGAAGTGGAAACTTCACGTTTTAATGAGGAGGGGAGAGGAGAATACGTTACAAAGGTTCAAGGAAAAAAATGCATTTTAAACCATTTTTAAGAGATCACATTGTTTTTCTACATGTTTATAAAACTCCTATGCTAACCATGATATAATAACCTTCTAAGGAACTCCCTCGCACGACTATCCGGCATGGTTTAGAAAAACCATGATACAACTATGTGGGGACACTACCTAAGGGAAATTATAGTATTCTCTTGGATTATAGTTTTCAAAAGTGTGTGCATACCATGAATGTATCCTTGTTGCTTGTCTACAATTTTTTATATGGCCATCCAACCTCCCATAGTTTTTTTAAATCCCTTCTTCCTTATATATGGTATACAAAGTTAAGAATCATGTTTAATACTAACCATGGTTTAACTATAACCCATATACATATTCTTCAAACAATCAGAGATGCATGATATGAACTATCTCAAGACACTTTTGAACCCTTCCTAAAACTATTAGGCACATTAATAAGATTAAAAAAAAAGAATAGAACTCAAATTTAGGTAGTCTATACCTAAAAAGAAAAACTGGTTTGTTACACTTATACTCTTAGAAATTAAGTCAATATTTTCCCCCAAATAATCATAATCACAATGATATAAAATCACACACCAACTAATAATTTTCAATATATTTCTTAATCATGTATACTGACTAGAATAGTCAAAATATTCCAAAATAAATTGAATCACCTTTCCAACAATTCACTTATCAATCCCAAATAATATTTATATTTCTCAACTTATACACACGAAATCATATAACCTTTTTTTCCAAAATAACCTAATTACATGAATATCTAATTACACACAATCCTTAAAGGGTATTTATACTTAAATAATGTATTCTTATTGACACATAATACACATCACTCAAAACATTATTAATAACCTTAATATCTATTGATATAAGAACTAAAATGGAATCTGTTACTTTCAAAATGTAACCACTCTAAAAATTATTAACCCTTGATAATATCAACATATCTTAATTTACCCTAAATTATAATATCCTAACTTCTAGTGTTATCTAAACCCTTCATTAATACCAATTGTTATAAACATAACATAACTATACCATAATTACATATTTTAGAGAACGTAGTGCATCACATATAAAAAATACCATTTAGATTTATATTTTTATAATATCAGTAATATCCAATGATTTTCCCTCTAAATTGACATTTAATCACTAAACCATAATAATCAAAATGAAACACTTTCTTTTTTAAAGGAAAGACATTTTATGTTTTAATAAATCAACATATGATATTTAGTAATAGAAACAACTGTTTAAATTTCATCATAAATATTCAAGGATAATATGTGTACTTTTTTTGAAAAACTACACACTAGTATCATGAATTTAGAATCCAACACCATATTTTGAGTGTTTATAATGATGAATACTAAAGAAGAAAATTAGTTTTCATTCCTTCAAAAGTATTCCACATTACCTTGAATCCCATTATTAGGATATATATTATTTTATTCATGAATGCGTTCTTGTGCCTTCACTATATTATAATGAACAATGTTATTGTAAGAATTGTGTTTAATATAAATATTGCATAAAAATGACGGCAACCAAAAAAAATGAGGTCACTTATTCAATTTTATATCCCTCCATTATGAATATCATGGAATTAATTACATTCTAGATATATCAGGATCCAACGAATATTACCCTTGAATTGTTCCTATATGATATATCCATTGAAATTCTTCAATGAATGTATGAAAAATAATTATTAATCCATTAATAATGTATTAAACTCAAAATGAAACAATTTGGGAGTGATGTGACAATTCATCAATCACGTTCATGAAATTATAATTCATATCTTATTACCTATCAAACCATATGATATATGAAGTTGATGCTTCCAAGATTCTTTTACAATACACAATAAATGTATATTAAAATATGCATCATACTGTACATAGTCTCAAATATTTTTCAATCACACCACGTGATTCATTTTATTCGTAAAATATCGATAACATTTTATGTACACACTCTCACATTCACTTAAATACCATAAGTACTTAATGAAAAAATAACTCTTTGAATCCACCCAAAACACCTTTTAGATATAGTTCCATAAAAGGTATCTATATTTTAGATCAATCAATATTTTGAGACATAATTCATATCCAATGGCCCTAATGTGTGACCCTATAGGTCTTAGTAGGATAGAAGATAAATATACACTTCATATTTAATATATATATGAAAAATGTAGCCTCTAGAAAAGAACTAATGCTACTCAAGCTACTATAGTGTCTCATGTAATGGAAAACAAACATACACATATTTCTATATGAACATATAAAATAAAAGATATATCATTAAATCATATTTATTCTTATATAATACATTTTCCCATAACATCAAGTGGCCATAGGACATTGAACAATTTCAATGTAGTAAAAATATTCTCATCATTTCTTGATTATACAAATGGAATGACCAATTCGATGAATACATCACATGTCATTCATCTAATGGTTGAATTCAGCACATATCCCTCATCCATGTATTTGATCACATCATTTGTTACTCCACTAAGAATAACCATGAATTTCCTCAATCTAATTAAATATTTTTCCAGAATACATTACTAATAATAGAAGTAGAAAACTATAATCTATGTGGTACTACAATAGATGATATTGTTAAGATTATACAGAACCACCCTTGGATTAGAGAATTTGACTTTTATTTTTTTTAATAAATGTACCAATGTATAATAATTATGATGATATATATCTCTACAAAATTAGATAATATATATTGATAATAATAATACACCATTATGTATATTGATGAGTACATAACACTCCATGAGATATACTTTGGTGGGTTATTCCATGTAATAAACAAGAACATATTACCTCATGAATCTATTATTTCTATTTCATATAAATTTCTCTATAATGAGTATGAGATACTATTAATTATAATCTTATCATATCCTCACAAACCATTATACTATGCGATGATAATCAATTAGGGTCAAATCAAATTCTCACATTGAGAGGATATTATCATTCAAAAATTCTTGTAAATCAAATTTCAGCACATATAAATGTTTTATAAATATATATTTTCTTTTATTATAATAACATTGTATATTTTCAAACACTAAAACAAATATCACATTGATAGTTACCAATATATTCTAAAGGACCCTCAAGTAGTTGATGTTGTCATGGTTTCATTAATGAATATACTACAATATAATTTATATCTACCTAACATATCATTAATTTACCCTTCTCTATGATATCTCACAAGATATGGTATATATGAATGATTTGTTTGGTACTTTGGAGGTACTATGGTCACATGGCCTAAGAAATAATTCTATTTTTTCACAGTAAATCTCGATATCTATAATATTTATTGGAACCACCTTAGGTTCAAAAATAATAATCTTCATTCAAATATATGTCTTCAAAACATTTAATATATGTATATACTATGCCTTTTTTGATTCTTCTCTGGATTCTTTTTTATAACTCTTCCTATTTAAATATCCATTATTGAGTTAAAACAAATTCATTTAATATATATCAGATTATAAAATTGCAATTTTGTAACCCATTACAGGGATTTTATACTCTCCTCTGATGAATAATAACATCTCTTAGTCATTCTCATGTAATTAATAATGTTCTCCATAAATATCAAATAACTATCACTAGGATTGGAATAGTTTCAGTAGTAATACATTGATCATACGTGACATTAGGTAGTGTAAAGAGCATAGAATACATGATAGATTCATCGGTAGACAAAAATGAATTTCTACCCACCATTTCTAATCCATTATAAGAATCTTGAATCATCCAAATATTCATGCCATGTAACATTGGTAATGTCCCCTTTTAGAGTTCATCATGCTAAACCTCTTTAGAAAATTACCAGTGTCTGTGTCCAGATTAGTACAAATAAATCCACTGGTGAAAAAATCATTATTAATGTCAGTTTCTTTAATTTTTACATCAATTATTATGAAATATTATTAAGGGAGAAATTAAAAATATTTTCATTAACATTGGTCAAAAAACTGACATTTTAAATAAATAATAAAATAGATTTTTTAATGTAATTATTGAATAACTAATGTCTGAAACCCTTTGAGATGAAAGTTTTTTACATTATATATTTATTAACTGGTGTAAAAAAGTATATAAAACATTAGTTATATATTAAATAACATGGAAAACCACAATTAAAAAGCCTTTTCTATGTCAGTTAGTTACTAACTGATGTGAAAAGTGTTCATGATGATGGATTTTTACATCAGTTATAAAATAAATGACTTAAAAATCCATATTCCATGTCCATTATAAAATAAAAAATGTAAAAATGATTGAATATATTTTTGAAAATGGTTATAAAATAACTAATTTAAAAACTATTATTTTGAGAAAAACTAATTCATGTCACCCTACCTCTCCACTGTTGACGAAATCAGAAACAAGGAGATGCCACAAAAAAAGTAACGTACTAGAAATAAGTAGAACCAGTAGAATAACATGTAGAAAAATTACACATTCATAGTTAAAACATTCAAAAATTAAAATATTAACTAAAAAACATAATTTAATCCAAAAAAACTATGAGATACACATTTAAAATTACTATATTCAAAATTACAATATTGACTAGAAACAATATAAAATTCAATAAATCATGTAAAATAATTTGACCATTCTTCTTGAATGTGTGTAACCTCTTGTTCACTATATGTTTGAGGGTCGTCAAATAGCTAAAAATTAAAAGTAATGTAGTTAACATGTTTAATGAATTAAAAAATTAAATTTTACGGAATAACTTATAATGAAATCTAACCTCATAAAACTTAATAATTGCTCCATTTGTAATTATTTCATATATAAATCTTAAAACATAATATCTTCATTCTATGATGAATTCTTGTTTATGATAATTCTTTTTAAAAGATTTGTTCAATGCAAAATATTATTTTTATGTAATACGTCCCAAATATAAAAATAAGAAATGGATTTTCCCTATTACTTGTACATATTTCATCTTTAAACTTTTTTCTTTGTTGTTTTTAGAAAGAAATACTATCCCCTAATAGAAAATAATATGAAGGAAATAAATTTTAAATTAATTATAATATAAACTATTAAAAAAATTAAACATACTTATCTAACATGTTCTTAGAATTTTTTCACACATCACTTTGGATAGTGTATTTCCAGTAAATTTTATTATCCATTAAAAAACACACAACATCCAATGGTCACTAATATAAAATATAATTTAATGTTAGTATTTTTAATGTTAAAATATAAATAACACTTTATCATATATATGTTCCATACCTCTCAACATAAAGAAACTTCCAGCATTGCATAATTAAATTCTGTTCAAATCGTTCAGCAATATAAACTATTATTTATTCCTTATTCAATGTTTGCACTTAAAGTAAAATCAATTGCATGTCCATCAATCCATGTACATATTTTTTTTCATTCTCCTCAAACATTTTATAAGTATTATTAATAAAAATAGATATAAGTATAAATTTACAAGAAATTTAACATAGGGAATTATTAATTTTAGGACATACATGGAAAATACATGATTCACATTGATTCCCAACTTATCTCCAATAATAATATTCATGACATACTTGTTCATAATACCCACATATACTACACTCCCCCAAATATGAGCATCCATTTTAATTTTATAATGACCCACTGAAAAATACGAATATCATGACAATCTATCCAGACTATTATAATAAGTATCTAATGTCATAAACCTTTGAATTATCTTTTGGCTAATAAGTATTTCTTTACCTTTAAAGAGTTACTTTAAATAAATTAATAAATATATTAATATTAAATTGTTAAAAAAATTAATTTAAATAACATAAATGATAAAATATACACACAACTCTATGGTAATGTGTGTCAGAAGTCTATATGGACAAAATAAAATGTGGTTGATAGTTTTTACAACTATCCTCTGGCCATTGTTATGTAAAAGTACTCTAGTTGATATATCTATAATATCCTATATAGTGACCCTATGATACACTAAATCTATCTTTTGATGATTAATTGTATCTCCTATATATTATAACATCCCATTTGCAACTATTTTATAGTGTGGATCGACATCATAAAACTCACAGTATCTAGGAAGTTGTGGAGGAGGGAGTATAAAAGTAGGAAAAAATGGGGTCTACAGGTGGATGTGGAGGATATATAATGGGGTTTCCAGAAGGAGGTGGGGTAGTGGGAGTTGTTGGAGAATGTGGAGGAGTGGGAGTTACAGTTTGAAATTTTCTTCTCATGCCTACAAACAAAGACTATACTGACACTCTGATCTTTTCCTCAATCCTCACATTAGAATTTTGAACTTTTTCTTCTAAAGATTCTATTTTGTTTAAAAAAACACTCCATGTAAGAAGCTGAAGAACTTGGTAACTCTTTTTTCAATGATACATCCACTTGGTATCCTCATACATGATGTAGGTATTAGGGTTTTTCCAATGATACAGATATAATATATTTCCTCCCATCACCTTAAAATACCATCAGTGTGATCTTCTCCCCAAGATAATCCTGTATAAATTATTTGAAATATTCTACAATGATTTAAAGTATACAATAAATTAAATTAACCTAAATAAATAAAATAAAAATCTTATATTCCTCTCATTTACAACCCTCTATTCTTCCATAACATATTTCCACTTTTTTCTCATTTGATCTCCCTACAATTTTTCATGTCCAGATGGATGGGATGGAGGGGAAGCATCTCCAGAGCTTAAAGACTCAACTCTATGTTTTTTTAATTAATTATACATAATTTTTTTTTCTAATAAAGTGTACCCTCACCAAGATAAACTATGAGGGTATACATTTCATTGTTATATCTCTTGAGGAGATATCCTTGATTCCTATAAATCTAAAATAAGAAATTATTAATAGGTAATTAATCAGATCATTAATATAAGAAAACATATAAAAGTTTACATTTGAATATCCAAAAATTATTTTTGTCTTCCACTTTCAAAAAATTGTTTCCATTTTTTATTCATCTATAAAAGATATATATGAAATGGATTTTCATGTTTTATATGCCCCAAAATTAAATTAGATGTGAGGGTTGATTAGAAATCCATTAATATCCTAGGATCCAATGATAAAAATTTCTTTGTTTCCCCTACAGTATTAGGTATATCAAATTTCATCTTCTAATGAAGTGGTAAAACATATTATTCTATAAATATTTCTAGATTAGTCAAACAATAGAAATATAGATATGAAAATGGTCTTCTACAACTAAACTAGTGGGGTTTTCCAACACTTCTCCAATCATTAAAAATAATGATGATTTTCTTTTACCCTGATCTGATACAAAACCATTGGTTTTTTTGCATTTGGACCACTTTTAATATAATTATCATCAATGTCTACTACTATCCTTGTGACTAGTTTTAGATAAAATAATAATTTTGGTAAATGTGTCCAGCCACATTTTATAAACCTTAAACCATTTTTTTCAATTGTAGGAGTACATGAAGAATATTAGGGAACACTAAGAAGAGAATGTGGATGTTCCTCCCCATAGGTATGGTCATGAATATCATCGTCATAATTATATGGTTGATCAAAAAATCGATCCGTCATTATCCTTTAAATCCAAGAAACAAACATTTAGTACACAGATAAAAAAATTACATATTATAATTATAATGTAAACAAAAAATGAAAAAGTATCAAAAAAATAAAACTAAAACATAAAACATTATTATTTATATTTTTTATTGTTAATTAAAATGTTAATAATAGTAATGAAATATTTAATACCATGTAAATGAATAAAAAAATCCGAAATTAGTGTAGGGATATTAAAAATGGTCCATCCTAATAAATCATTTTTACACAAAAGTAATATCTTTTAACATATTTTATTTAAAATAACTATCATTCAACATAATCTATAAATATATAATTTACATTATGGTATACATAGTAAAATAAACAAAACCAAACAAAATAACCAATAATTTCTACGTATTATTTTTAATGCAATTTTAATCAAGAAAAAAATTACAGTATCTAACATTTAATGAAATTAAAAAAAGTAAACTAGAAATAAATACACGTACCTATAATATTAGTAATTTATTAATGGATTCTTTTCCCAAATTACTTCATTATGGTCATTCATTATAGAAAAAACACTGTTTAAAATATCCCCATCATTATTATCTCTTAATCTTTCTATGGAAGTACTGATCTCACATAAATCTGAATCTTCATCCAGTTGATCATCACAAAAATATTTTTTCACTAGTAAAACAATACACCCCTCCACATCGGATTGATCAATAACATAGAAAATATGTTTTCATGTGTTTCCATTATAAAATAATTAGAGGTGTCTTCTAATATATTTAGATTATTAATTTTCACAACAAATTAAGCATGTCTGACACCATTGTTATAGATAAAGGATTTATATTTAAATATTAAAACTTTAATTTTAATGAAATAAGCCTCTGATATTTCACTAATTACTCCATAATATACACTTGATACAAAAATTGTGTTTTTGAATTTAGAACACAAAAAATGCATTGCTTCTGCGAACACCAACACACCAAAATTATGAACTACAATTTTATTGTCCTAATCATTCACATAAAATATATTTCTATTTATGTCATACCCGAAGAATGTTATAAAATTTAAACTTGGACCACCCACTAACCAAATTAATTTATTTGATGTATCTGATCTACCTAGCATGTTATTTTTAAACCACAGAAAAAAATTGTTATGCTCATTCAAAATCCACATTTTTTCTTCTTTGGATAACATTATTTTAACAAATTAATATGAGAAGTTATATATGATTCATAATTATCTATGTCATTCAAAAATTATAAATGTACCTTATTCATTTATTCAGTGAAAAATGATTAGAATTTCAAACCATGAATCTCGTTTCCCCCATTATTAACTTGTTCATGGCGAGATGGAAGAAAACCCATGTGATCCTCTATAGACAAGTAGCTCGAAGAAAACTCCACTACCTCCTCATATATATACATTTCAACAATAGATGCCTCATCTAGATATAGATTCTTAACATACCCCCTTAATATCATTATATACAATTCAAAATGATAAATCAAAAATTGATATATAGGCCCAAAAAAATTTATTTCTGGATATATATGAATTGTTAAATACATCATTATATCAAAAAAAGACAGAATAAAATACATTTCTAATTAAAAAGGTATTAAAATTTCATAATTTTCCAAAATATCCAAATAATCCAGATCAATCACCTTATTATTAATTTAATTGAAAAAACAACAAACATTTATGATTGTCTTTCGGACGTGGACATGCAATATTATATGAAAGTTAACTAGTATAAGTTGGTGTATCATGACATTATAATCATGATATTTCATACCTTTCAACTTCAAATCCTTCAAAGAGACAAATTTTTTTACAATCGATGAATAACCATGTGGTACTTTTATATCACAGACACTGGAAAAGGGTAATTTTATCACTCTTGGATAATGTATGAAATTTGGGGGGGGGGGGGAATGTTCTACATCCATAAAGAGTTGGAGAAAACTCCAAACATTTTCCAATTGATAATAAGTCTAATCTTTGATTCAACTCATCATTATCCTTTACATTAATAGAAAACAATGTTCCAATCAAACTCTCATAGATATTCTTCTCTGTATATATTACATGAATTCTATGTTTTACTTCATGTTATATCCAATATGCTAGCTCAAAAAATATTGACTTTTTCTTCCAAATATGTTTATCATTACTAGATTTATGTGTCTTTCCAATTTGTCACATCATAGTTTTTCACCCCTTAAAAATACTCATCATTGGATAAATATTTTGGCACCATATCTAATTCTTATGATCCATTGAATGCCTTTTTTATTCTTTTATAAGAGTGATCCATAAGAAAAAAAGTTCAATGACCCATGCATATTATTTTCCTCCCATGATGTAACTGATAGTATAATGTTGGTTGTTCAAAAACTGGACACACTTTATTCCCCATTACAATATATCCCAAAAAATTTCTATATGTTTGGAATTTATATATAATGAAAATTATCCCAAAATTCAGTTGAAAATATTCCATATTTTAAGAATCCTATACCCTAATATCATCCTACAATAAGATTTTCAAATAATCAATTAATGGGGAGTAGAAAACATCAATATCATTTCTGGGTTTCTATGGTCCAAATATCATAAAAATCAACATGAAATATTTTCACTTTATACAAAATTCGGTAGATAGGTTATAGAATAACTAAAAAATAGGTGATAAACTAATTTTTTTACTGAGGATTCAATATGGATTAATTCCTTCCATGAAAAACCAATGTATTATGTTTCTAAAATCATTTACGAATGTAGGATATAAATCATCAATTTTTTTTCTACTGTGGAAAATCAAATAGAATACATATTTTCACATCACAAATTTTAACCTCAACATTCCATCTAAACATTTTTTCATCACATGACTTTGAAAATAAACACTTCAAATGAGGAATTATAGGAAGATACCAAAACACCTTGGTATTGATCTCTATAATATACATATCTTCCTATGATTTTTCCTTCAACTTATACTGTGATGTCCTACAATTATGACACTCTCACAGAAATTCATATTATTTTCTATATATCACAGATTCATTCGGAAATGCATGTATTTTCCTGCATCCCAATATCATTAGGAATAGTATTTTCTTGGCCTTATAATGTGTATCTGGAAGATCATTTTCTTTATGAAGAATTTATTTCAATAATTGTAGCAGCTCTATAAAACTATTTTCATCCCATCCATGATTCACCTTCAGGTTAAACAATCTGAACATTAATGATGAAACCGTAAAATCTTTACCACTATGATATAATGTTTTTTCTGTATCTCCATATAGATGCCCAATTGTTAATTATTTCTAAAAAATTAATGATCCAATATCACGAATCATTTCATCAATTTCATCAGAGTTTCCATCGTGAAAATTATCTTCATTAATAGATCTGACATTATCCCCAGTTTTACCATGCTAAATCAAAGGGTGCTAAATATGAATAAAATCATCTAAAATTAAATTATCCTTAATTTAACTACTTTTCAACTTCTTCATATTTAATAATATTAGGCATGACTATAAAAAAATGTCATTTGTGGGGACATTTCATTTATAAAATTCAAAAAAATAGTCAATACCTTCCTCATATTCATCTCTCATTTGATGCGCCATAATCTAACTTCGTCACAATATTACCAATAAAAAATATCAGAATAATACATCTTGTTAAAATAATCCAATTTTAAATTAATTTGAACTATGAAATAACTTTAAACTAACACAATTTTCATAGATAAAACAAAAATATTTATATTTTAAAAAATATAATTGTAAATTCTAAACAATAATGGAATACATGTTTAAATATAAATAATATTTCGTAAAAATAAATTGTTGGAAATAATATTAAAAAGAAAATATATTTAGATAATACATTTTTATATTAACATGAAATATTACATTATTTCAAAGTAATGAAATTTTTAAATATAAAAAAATAAATGCATATTTCAAAATTTTTAAGATAATGTTATTGAGTAATAAGAAAGAAAACAACCATATAAAAATAAAAAAAAATCCCTGGTGTGATAAATTATTAACCCATCAGAACATGAGTTCTTTTAATTCATTTATTATCTCAATTATCTAAAATATTAACCTATATGTTTTTAGGATTGTATAGAATTGAATTTGTTTTATTAATTTCTACTAATTTTGATGGTCACATTTATGGGTTTTAACATTATTATATTGTTTTTTATGGAAAATGGTATCTTAGAAAATGGTCTTGTGAACATGCCTAGAGATGAAATTAGATTATCTTGGTAAGGTTGTATTCAAGTTATGATGAAAGGTTTTTGTTGGGGGCTACATATCTTACATGGAATGCCTCAAACCAGTTCACATTATAAATAGAAACTAGTTTGGTTGGTGGTAAGGCTTCAAGCATGCCTCCACATATTCTAGTGTTTGGAAACTATCAGTGAATGTTTAATGGTTCTATGGTTAGACGAATTTAAACTCTATAAAAGTATTAAATATAGCCTAAAAATAGTAAATGAAATATAGTGGAAATTATACAATAATTAGGATATTATAAAAAATAGTTAAATGATGCAAAAACAATATCATCCACATATATCTCTTAAATATATGACATTCTAATAACTTAATTATCTAGATATACAATTGTTTTGTAGTATCTCAATGATCATATCTTCCATTTATAACACATTAAGATATATCAAAATTGTTGATTGAGTGATAAGGTATGCATATCTAAATAAAAATCAAAATTTAATTTTATCTCCCTCTAATAATTCTTGGAAATAGGTTAAGTAACTAAAGGAAAAACATAGTTGAATAAAAATTCTAGGATTCCAATGATAAAAAAATACTTTGATACTAAACCACATTCAATAATTGATAGTGGAAGATACAATGAATGAAATTCCAAAATGTTTATTTAGCATCTGAGAATGAAAAATGATAAAACAATATCAGGATACTAAACCACCTTCAACTAATAATAGTGAAAACCCATATGAAAAAAATCATAAAAATAGATTTAGGGAATCCGCAAACAACCGTAATGGAATAGTGTGAGGCATGCATGGGAATTTCTTTTCTAAAATATAGATGCACCAATTAAAAACACGATCAATGAAGATGAAAATATGATTTTGGAGGCCATGCGATTAAAGTATCTATTCTAGGGTTCCTGCACAAGAAAGATCGAGTCGCTATTTCTTGAAAGAAAAACATCAAAATAACTTGAAATGTGAGTTCATAAATTTGTTTAATGATTTATCACATCAGTTATTAAATAACTGACATGACAGAGAGATTCTTATTACATTTTTCACACTGGTTCACAAATAATCGATGTGATAAAATAATTTATAATACTGGTTATTATATAACTAATGTGGTAAAGTAATGAAATTGTCTTTTTCAAGTCAGTTATTCTATAACCAACATAAAAAAGTAGGATTTATCATGTCTTTTATAATATAACCAGTGTGATAAATCAATATAATTATTTTTTTGTGTTTATTATAATATAACCAACATGATAACTCAATATTCAGGGCTCTTTTATGTCGGTTATAAAAAAACATAAACAATACCGACATGATAAATAATTTGTGTACCCGTGATCTCTATGAACTATCTCTACAGATCTTCAGACAATGTATATCTGATGCGCCGCCCATGAAGTTCATTTTGAATCAATTATCCACCCATATTTTTATAGAGTGAAGTTTCTAGATATCATTTCTGATAATAATTATTATATTTACGAACAATATAAAAAATTCTACTATGCTCTCACTGATTCTATTATATTCAAAAAATCCATAAATGTACTTTTTGAAAAAAAATCCTCTTAATCACATGATCAATATGGATATTCCATCTTTGAAATTCTTAATCGAAACTAGAAATTGACCATTTAAACAAGTATACCATAGTAGTATCAATTAGAACATAAAAAAAATTATATGTATTATATGTATATCCTTGACTATATCCCCATTACATAATGTGGTTTTGATAACCATTTACTATGTCTCATAATAAGAATGAGCCACAATGGAAAAAAATAATGAAATGGAAAATACCATTGCAACAGGTGAAAATATTTCTTCATATAATATTCCAAGAATTTTCATTTCACCATTTTCAAAAAACTGTTCTTTATAGGTAGACACTCTTCCATTAATGTTATTTTTATTAGAGAAATCCCAATATCAACGTATAGGTCTTATCCATTCATGTGAATCCACCAAGTTGAATGCATGTTTAGTATACATGGTTTCTATTCAAAATTAAATAGATTTCACCCTTTTTTCATAATAAGATCTCTTAATGGACTAACAATACCCAGTAGGTTAATTATATATTAACATTACCTCATTGTACATATCCTTGATAAATCCATATCTGATGAGCTCTTGACAAATAATACCATACCTCCACAGTTCATATGTGTATTTAGTCAATTCTTCTTTTATAACTCTTTGTAAAACCGAATCAGTCTCCATCCCAGGAACACCAACTATTTATTAACATTGAACATCATTATGTTTAAAATTATTCCTACTAAATAAATTTTAATTAAATTCCTTTTCATGTATTATATAAAATCTATCCATAATTTCTTTTACTCAATGGGATTATAAAACCAATATACTTTAGTTTTCTTGGATAATAAAAAAATCATTATCCATAATTGGAGTTATGAGAAGAAAAAAATCATATGTATGTTTTTCATCCTAAAATATTTACATATGAAAACTAGGTTAATTCCCATAACATATATCATATAGTTCCTCAATGAATAGTTTAGATTTAATGTGGATTATTTGAAAAATTATATTATCAAAATCATATCCCATAATGAAATATGGTGGTAACATTTACTCATCATTAATTGAAAAAGGACCAATAATGTATGATTTATTCCCTCAAACAAGCAATTCCATTGTGTTTTATTTGGAGGATGGAGTTATAATAATATTCCAAAATCTCATAGATAATCAATGAATTTCATGTTCATGTATTTGTCACCCCAACCTGATATGGGGATCATAATATTTTTTCCCAATTGATCATATAATTTAATATAAAATACATTAAGACTTTCAAATGTTTAATACTTATGTTTAAATAGAAAAAATATCCAAAAAATGTAATTCATCATTAAATTTACTTAATTTCCTCAAACCACCACATTATTGAGTACACATTAGTCCATATACATATCCGTGAATGAGGTTTAATAGTCCAATGGTTCTTTTACCAATGCTATAAAATGATTCTATTGAAATCATTCATAAAAAAGATGATTTTTAACATTAAAATGATTTATAAGAGAATGATTCGATCAATCCAACTATACGATATCTTTGGATTCATTTCTCATTTATATATTCAAGGAAACAACACTAAATATTGGTGGTACTAAAACCAACGTTAATCAACTTATTTGGGTGTTATAAATTTAATTATCTATAATTACAATGTATAAATCATTTACCATATTTTTTATTCCATAAAACATACCATTTATATATATAACATATATTATTCTTAATAGTGAATGAGAATCCCTTATTTTCAAAATAAGATAAAGAAAGAAAACTTATATTTATGGTGGGAACTTAAAAATAATTCTACAGTTATAGGATTAATCCACTAGGTAAAATAAAATCATAATTTTCAACATCTAAAGAAATAACTCTTACTCCACATCTTACTGAATTAAGTACAAAAAGATATAATTCAATCTTTTTCAATTCTATAATATCTCAATGTCTATGTTTATCAACTGAAATAATTAATAATCACCTGGTATTTAATACCAATGAGTCAGAGTTGGTGGTATTGAGCTATATATAATTTACATTCTGATGCTCAGAATATTTATCCTAAAAAACACATATCAACACTATAAACCAATATATAACTATTTTATTGGTAATACATATATATTAACTCAATATGATTATCCTAAAGTATTCTAACATATAAAATAAAGACATATATAGGGGATGGTATAATTTTTTATAAATTTTTGTTAAATAATTTTAATAAAATTACGCCCATGAAGAATGATTACACCATTTATCTTTTTAGTGAGAAAATATCCATTTTTCTTTACATATTGAGTTTTCATTTCAATTACTCTCACTTATTGGTTATTTATGTTTTGAATCATCATAATAATAATATTTATGATTCTTAGACATCATAGTGAGTAAATATTTTCTTGGATATATAATATGAAAAAAATCAATAATATTCCTATAGTATTCTAACTCATAGGGTATCTAAATTAGGCGAATCCCAAAAAAATCATCTATATAGATCAACAAAAGAAAAACAAGGGGGACCATTCACTAGATGAACCTTCCCAAGGATGATCCAATGTCACACCTTAGTTTATTTTTTCCCCAATCAAATCATGATGCAAAATTATATGTAAAAATATAACTAGTTAGATGATAATGTTCATGAATTTTTTTTCTTTGGATGGAATGTTAAAAATAATGATTAAAGGGTCTTTTAAAATTCTCACCAACTTAATATATATCATATGTATATTAAACTCATAAATATTTTTTCTTATTCAATATTTCTCTTCTCATTTTTAATTCCTTTATGTATGAATTATTCCAATGATTTAGTAATATAATCTCTATTATATGTAACAAATTAATGGGTTTGTACAACATTAATATGTAACTTTTTATAAGTACCACAAGTTTTTTATTAACCCAAAAATAGAATCCAAATGTATCCAAACATATAAAACTGTATAACATGAATTTATTAAGGTATATAAGATTGGTAATCTTTAAATGATCAAGACCATAGTTCCAGATAACCAACCATTCACCTATATTAACAAGGCATAAGCCTCTAGGTTAAAGGGTAGTCAAACCATAGGTCCCTCTTATAAGGCATAATTTAGTCATGATAGAAGGAACATCATGATATCCTTAATACATAATATACAATATAATATTCAATAAATATCCTAAATTTTATAACTAAAAAAATGAGGTCCGGGTAGATGAAATATAAATCATATAGAGTCATACACATCATGTAATGTAAGGTCATATCATCTTTATAGTATAAATTTAACCATATATATTAATCTTATTCTTAAATAATTTATAAACATGAATAATAAAATAATAGAATAATAAATAATCAATTTATTGATATTTCTGAACATGAGAAATCAATATTAAATTCTTATATTTTATTTATGTATTTAAATCCTATTATATAATTCCCAAAACTAATTTTTTTTAAAATATAAAATATAATTAAAAACATCGAAATGTTTTTATTCATCATTTTATTACACTTGTCATATTTTTTTAGTGACACCTAGTCCTAAAATAAGACATATACTAGAGAGAGGTGGTCTTCATTTCAATTATATTATATGATATTTGATTATATAATAAATTATGACTCTTTTTTATATGTATGATTAGAAATATCATATGGTACCAAGAATATTTTACAATATAGAGGAAATTATAACTATTCCATGACACTCTATTTCGAGAATCCATGGGTTTTTATTATATGTTATGATATAATTTATCATAATATATGATATTAAAGAAAAATGTGGTTTATAATTATATCATACATTATGGAATAGATCTATCAAATTCTAAAATATAATAATGTAACGAAATTAAATGTATCATATTTAACGATTCAACCACTTACAAATTAAAATAAATAATTCTTCAAAAACTAGTGAATTAAACATGTTTAATCCTTTAATAACAATGTTTAAATACATATTATTGGTTTTAATGGATTGCTTTAGAATATTTAATAGAAAAAAACCCATGTAATTTCATGATCAATATTCAAGGATAAGATGAGAAAAAAATTATGAAAAAATCATACATGTATAGTATGGCTACCATAGCCTTTTAATGTACAATTAAATTATTTTAATCATAAATATCCATAAAATAACAAGGATCAAAAAATGCCATGTATTTGAAATATTAGGTACGTGATTTGAAATCATGGAACCAAAATAAAAACATATTTAATTTAATCTTCATAATGAGATCCAAACTAACCAAGAGCACATATATCTCCATTGTATAAACTATGGACTTAAACAAAATAGGGATGAGCTAAATATCCCACTAGGGTAATAAACATAGGTATAATGAATAAAAGATGGGATAGAAGGCATAGCCTGATGACATAAAATAATATTGAACGTAAAAAAGAATACAGAATCATAAAATGTGGATCATGGGATCACGTAATCATGGAATAATAGAAATTATGAAACCAAATACCATTTGATATAATCATGAGCCAAGTATGACTTCCTAGACAATTTCACATGGTAGATAAAGCCCCATAAAGGAATCAGTTTTACTGTTTCCCCCAAAAGGGAATTTCATGTGACCAAAAATTACCCAATGCATTAGAGTGCTATCTAGGCACACCCATAATTTCATATTCATGAATATGTGTGCCACATTAATAATAAAACATAATTAATGAATATTATGGTTACCCATCGAAATAAATGTGTATCGTAATCATGCCATATGGAATAACCAATGGGAAAATAAAAATTATGTATAAGAATAAATGGATTAAAATATTACATGGAAATTAATAAGGGGAAAATGGGAATATATATTGATAAATTATGTCCAACTAAATTAGAAAACAAGTAAAAATAGTGTTTATGAATCTTTTAGAAATGAGCAACTTCAGTTTATGTGAAATTTTAAAAAATACTATTTCAAACAGACAAAGGCATAATTGTTTTCATAAAACAAGAAATAAAAGAAATGATAGTTTATCATGATAAAAAATTGATATTTTTTTTTAAAAAATTTATTCTTTATAATTTTTTAAAATTTACTTGAATATAGATTTGATATTTATAAATTCCCATTAACTAGGCTTTCTTGTCAAGAGGAATTAAAAAAGGAACATTATAAGAACAATAATTTCCCCATAAAAGAAATAATAATTTATATATGAACATATTAATGGAAAATAAGTATAGAATTTCGGAGTATTGAATACTAATTATTAAGAATTCGATTATGGTAAAGAGAGAGAAAGCATAAACTGAAGGAAAAAATTGAGGTTTGTGGATAATCCCTTACATTATGCCTGAAATAATTCGTTACATTCTCATAGTGTCTTGGAAAATCAAATTAGATTCATTTATAAATTATTTCAGAACATATTAAAATGTATTTGATTCAATATAATTTTATTAAATTCATTTATGTACTTTTTTATGAGTTATAATATTCAATTTCATTATTTGGGTGTGTTCGTTTCCTCTATTTTCACGATTTGTTCACTTGTAAATATGTATAAAATATCATGTAAAATGAGAATAGTTATCTAGAATTGAAATTATGATTTATTAATGTGATTAACATAGATTAAATGGTCTTATATATATTTTTATTTCCAGAAATTATAATGGTTTATTTGATGAAATGTTAATGATGAACGTTAGATTATTATGGTGAATTTTTCATCATCACAATCTAATTTTTATTATTATTTAATAACATGTGTATTGACCTGGATTAGAATATTATATAAGATTTAACACATATATTATAATATATTATGACAAAAAAATAGTATTATTACCATCCTTCATGAATCAAATGGAAAAATAAAATATATAGTTCCCAGTGGAGGTAAATCCACCCATCATAGAAATTGTTTTAATTTTAAGAATAAAAGTAAGAGTAGATAGATTTAATGATATATTATTCCATTAACTCAATAAATTTAATTATATAAAATATACTAGATTTATCATGGGATTGTTTTATGGTTAGGTTATTATAGGATAAGAAAATAAACAAAATTGAAAAGAAATTTAAAAAATTAAATAGGGTTTTCCTCTTGAGATTCTTCTCCTTGATTTACTCTTTAGGGAAATTGGATTGAAAATTTTCTGTGTATCAATGGATCATATATGTGGGGGTAATACTTGGGATGATTATTCGGTATAATTTGTGAAAGAATCATGGATTTGGAGGTATAAGGGGAAGATTTGGTGAGGGTTAATATTTATGGTGGAAGGAGAGGGGTATTTTTGATTATTTTATTCATATATTTTTATTTTAGCATAGGAATATTATTACTGTCGTTCATTGTTACTAAATACATTAAATAGAGAATGTTTGTTAGATATATTTACCACTTACCACATCCATGACTCAACAATTACTAAAAAATTCATGTCATTTGAAAAACGGTAAAATACCATAAATTACCATATTTAATTCTCCCCCAAAAACTAAACAATATCATAAAATACTAAAAATTAACCCAAACAATTTGTTTATGTTATAAATTCAAAAATAATCTCAATTTTTGAAAAATAATTCTCATTACATGTGAAATTGAATTTTTAATTAAAATCATCATTTATCTAAAAATTACTGATTTTAAAATTATAATTGATTTCATCACGATTGTAAAAATGAATCAATTTATCCTAAATTTATGTTATAATCATAAGACTAGAAAATTTTAAATGATCACTTTATTTTTTAAATTTTTTTATATTAAAACATTATTTTACATATAAAATTGTAACTATAAATTTATATTAAAAAAAACCAATAATTGATTTATTAATTTTATACCATTTACTTAGTTATTCCAAGATAAAAAATATCATATTTTAATTTATATGATTTCAAGAATTTATTTACACATTTATATGTGAGGTTAATATTCTAGTGGATGGGTTATGATTCATAATGATCACATTACTATTCCAACAATCAAGTTATTATTCCATCGGTATAGGTTCTTTAATTTAAAGAAATACCTCTTATTTCATTCATAATTAATTTTTCATGTTTTTATTATGTTATCTACATGTTTTTTTCATTTTATTTTAACTATATAACACATTTATAAGAAGGGAAATTACATTTATAATTTTCATTATTACATTCTTCCTCAGGAAATTTCACCATCAAATTTTCATTTTACATACTAAGGTGAAAACAAGTGAGGGTATTTCTCTTATTCCAATCATTATCTAAAAACGAAAAATAAAATTAGTATGATTTAATACTTACCTAATAGGCATATAAAAGGGAAAAATGAACAAATAATGATAAAATTTTAAATAAAAATAATATACTAAGTTATGATTCCTTAAGATTCAATTTATGTTATTCATGGTGATAGAATTATCCCTAGAGTTATTAATAAAGTGTTTATAATCCCAGTCTCCATAAATAACTAGAAAATTATTTCATAAAAAATATAATGTAACTATCTTTTTTCATCTATTCTTTTCTTATTTCATGTATAACTAGTACTCAATTACAAACAACGGATTGTGAATTCTAGTGTCTTGGGTATATTTGGTACAAGATTATAAATCATGAAACCAAAATAACAAACTACTTTTAATTATATTCTATGATAATATCCTAAATTACCTTTATCTCTTACATATTCGTAGGATAACCAGGGGAAATACATGGACTAATGGATGAGTTAAAAATTATAGAAAGGGAATAAAAATAGTAACAAAGCATAACACATTGGTTAGATGGAATAACTGGATGACAGGAAAAAATATCAAACACGAATAAACATAAGGGACATAACAAGTAGAACATGTGATAATTTATTCATGTAATTATAGGAATGTGGAAACAAAAAATAACTTGACATATTCACGAGTCAAGGATAACAACAGGAACAATTGCACATAGCACACAAAGTCCCATAAATGAACAAGGTTTACTCCCTCTCCCAACATTAAATTCCATGAGACAAAACATTACCCAATGAATTCGTTTAATATATGAGATCAACCATGATAACATGTTAATGGATATGTTTATGACATTAAGAACAAAAAATATTAAATAAACATAAGGGTTACCCACGTAAAGTGATGGGTATTATAATCACATCATATGAAATAACCAATAAGCATATCGTAATGTTGTAGAAGAAATAATGGATTTAAATAGTAATTGTACATTCATATGGGGAAAGTTGTAATATATAAAGATAAATTATTTCTAAATTAAGTAAAATCATGTAAAAAAATGGTGTTTAATAAACTTTTAGAAATGTAAAACATTAGTTCGATTTAAGAGGAAATTTAAAAGATTTTTTAAGAGGAAAATGGATTAATTGTATGCAAAAAACCAGAAATAAAATAATATAGTTTTTAATGATAAAAATTTTATTTAGAAAAAATTTGGTTGATTGAAATTGATTATAGAGTGTACCTGAAAATTGTTAAGAAATTGTGATGTTCCCTTTAATGAGGCTTTCTTATCAAGAGTAATTGAAAAGGGAACCTTATAAAATAATATATTTCCCCATCAAATAATAATAATTGATATAGGAAAATATTCTTGGAAGATACATTGAGAATAAAGGATTAGTACATAAGAATAATTAAAAATTACTTTTTGGTAAATAGAGTGAAACTGTAACCTGAATGAAAATGGAGGTTCTAAGAGATTCCCTTACCTTATGTTTGAAATTATTGTACACTTACGGTTAATTTCCTAGATATTCAAATTAGATTATTTAGTAATTTAATTTATAACATACTAAATATGTATTTGTTTATTTATAATATCATTAACATAATTTATGATCTATTTTATTAGTTATGAAATCTATTTTTTTCTTTGTGAGTGTTGATTTACTAGGTCTTGATGATTGGTTCACATCTATACATGTTTGATATATCATGTAAAATTGGAATAGTTATCCAGAATTGAAATTATATGTTCTTAATGAAATTATAGAATATTAAATGTCCTTATTTACCATTTTGTTTCTATAAAAATAATGGTTTGTTTGAAAAAATGATAATGATGAACGTTAGTTTATTTTGGTGAATTTTCAATCATCATAAACTAGTTTTTATTATTATTTAATATAATGAATATACACTAGTTCCATAACATTAAATAAGGTATAATACATATAATATAATCTATTTAAACAATGATACTAGTTTTATTACTAGCCTTTAAGGCAGTAGAAGAAAATAAAAATGCATAGTCCATAATAGTGGTAAATCGACACATCATAGATGATGATTTTGTTTTTAATATAAAAGGAATATCAAACGGATTTAATGAATGATTATCATAGTAAAATAATAAAATTATAGTATATAAAAGATACAATATTTATCATTCCAATTAGGGATGGGTATATGAGGAGATAATAATAAAATAAAAGAAATTAAAGAAAATGAAATTTGGTTTTAACAATTGAACATATTCTCCTTGAGTGCCTCCTTAGGTAAATTGGGATTGGTGTTTTTTTAGAACAAAGGCTCATATTTTTGGGGAGGATAATTGGGAAGGATATTGTGTATAATTTTGAAAGTTTCAAGGCTTTAAAGGTGTCAGTAGAGGAGGTGGTATTTATAGTGGGAGGAGAGGGTTGTTTTTTATTATTTTAATTTTTTTATTGTTTTGGCTCAAGACTAAAAATAGTTTTGATTTATGTGACTTAATATAGTAAATATACCATTTAAATTCAAGATAGTGTCCACTTACATCATCCATGACTCAACCTAGACTTTAAAATTCAGGTATTTAGAGAAAATATTAAATAGCATAAATTATAGTATTTCACTATTCACGAAAAAACCAACTATTTTAGAAAAATCATAAAAAATCACCCAATTTTTTTATTCAATATATTGTATTCAAAAATTGAATCCATTTTATAAAAATAAATTTCTAAATTTGATGAATTAAATTTTTAATTAAAATCATTATTTATTCGAAAAATACAGATTTTAAAAGTAGAAATTATTTTATAACACATTGAAAAATTAATTAAAGTATAATAAAATTTTATTATAATCATAAGAAAAATAATAAATTATGAATATATTTTTGGAAAATAATTTTTTTATCATTATATTAATTATAAAATTATAAATAAACATTTACATTTTACAAAAATATCATCAGTTAATTTATCATTATTGAACAATTATTTACTTATACCATGATTTAAATATATAATATATTCATTTATATGAAACAAAAATTTTCATTACACATTCATAGGTGGAGTTACTATTTAATTTTCTTTTTTATTATACATAATGGTCACATTAATATTTCAACAGTTATGTCCCTATTACATCAGTATACGTTCTTTAATTTCTAGAAATGACTATAAAATCATTAATTGTCAATTTAAAATGTATTTATTATGTTTTATATGTTATTTTTATGTGATTTATAATATATAACATCATTATTAGAAGGTAAATTCAATTGGTAAAATTTTGGGTCATTAATAGCAGAATCATTTATCATATTTGGAGCATTATTGATGAAAATGACTAAAACATCAAAAAGGTTTCTTTACTTCAATGTTAATCCAATAAACCTCAAATACAATTTCATAACTTTTTGGTTCCAATGTTTTGAATGGGGTGTTAAATCCTTCACTGTGGATTAATTAATGAGTTCATATGAAGAGGAATGTTTGATAAAAATCATTACATAAAAATGATGATCACCACCACTAATAATGTGGGAACCCATTAAATTTTATTGTCCTCCTAGGAACTTATAATCGAACAAATAATACATCAAACAAATATACAATAATCAAATGTAACATTTTAGTTAAATCCCACTGATTGAACAATTGAAAGCATACAGTTAATGTATGACAATACCTGTTTAATCAATTCGTAATGGATTAAACATAAAAATAAAATGTCTGGGATTGATGTGGGAATGCATTCATTCTATTTATGCAATATTAATACATAACATTTTTACTACATTATCATATTCTATATGAAAGAGAAGCTACAGATGTTATTTTATGATACATTATAATCTAACGGGATTATATACATAACATGAATATCGAACCATGTGATTGATGTCAATCGTAAAATATGATTGAATTCTTTTAGTGCATATCCAATATACCCCGATATCTAAATATTTTAATAAATAAATATTTTGATCATCCTTAATACCTATAAAAATTTTAAAACATGGTATGAGCATACAAATCTAAGTAAGGGGCATAAAATAAAGAATGAAACATTTAGGCCTTTGAAAAATATCAAACCATTGAAAAAATGTGATAAGGGTAAAATTTATTAAGATCATGCTATCCTTGAGAGAAATTAAAAGTTCTAAATTAAGAAATTATTTAATAATTAAATGATTACTGTTAAGGAAATAATACTTAAATTTAAAGGCTCACTACACATGTGTTATATATGGTGTCACACGACATGAAATCATTGCTCGTTCCATTGGGATGCTATATAATTCTGGGATCACTCATTTTGTCATCATAAAAGATTCATAAGTGTTCCACATAATTTTTAAAAAAATTGTAAATCCATTAAATATAATAACATAAACATAAAACATAGGTGTTTTATTTTTCTATAGTATGAAATTCAAAATGAATACATTCATTTCAATTCATATTCATAATTATTTTTTTAATCCATAAAAACGATTTTAAAATAATGGATTGACCAATTTCTCATTGGGGGGGAAATGAAAGTGAAACATAGAATACATATAAAGAAGAATTCAAGAAATGAAAAAATATTATCAGAAATTATTAGAGACATTATATTAAATGTATTTAAAACATTTAAATTATAGTTATAAAAGAAGGCATAGTATAATCATGGTAATGTGTGAGTGGAATACTATGATATATAGAAATTAAAATAAATATAATAGAACAGTTAGTCATAATAAATAACCATAATATTATGAAATATTCGGAAAATTTATATATCATATGAAACATGATAAATTAAGAGTATGGATTATGTCCTAAATAAACGAAATTGAGACAAGAATACCCTTACCTAGAGTCCTAAACATCCTCACAATTATTTTATATGACGAATAAAATAATATATTTTAATTGATTAAATGATATAGATATATTTTCATGTTTGTTTTTTGTTTTTTATAATTACAATTTTTTATTCATTTATTAGATTCATGTTTCTATCATTCAGTTTTTTAAGGTTGTTTATTCCAAAGTTCCAATATAGCTCCAGTATAACTGTAACAATCAAAGATCCTTATTTAATAGTTCTAAAATATCTATTATAATAGGATTAACCTGGTTCAGTGTATACTTATTTATTTTTTTACTTTTTATAACATAATAAAAGTAACATATAAAAAATATTCATTAGCCAGGTATTTTTATTTCTCAATGATTTTTTTAAAAAATATTAGTCGAATCACTCATATAGGTGGATGAACAGACCCAAACCTGATTGTATTGAAAATAAATAATAACTATAAAACTATTTGAATTCATATCTTCTAACTATAAAATCAAAATAATCTTAGTTTCATTAAAACTAGTTATACGAAGGCGTAAAGAAATAATATATTGAAAATAAATAAAATAAAAGATGATATGTTGCAAAATTGAATCTTATTTTAAAGATCACATTTGGATGATAACTCATGTAATTCCTTCCCATGATCTAAATCCAATGTATGAGTATAAATAAGGAATATTGTGATATTATATATTATAAACCAAGACTTAGATGTTTTTAAAATTTTGAATTATGTACCCATTTATTAGGTGAACGTAATATAATTTCCATAAATAAAAATAGAGAATAAATATTTAATATAATGAGTTTAGATAACAAAAAATTTATGTATGGATATGCTTATCCTTTATCCTCTTATGTCATGAGGGTTAAATATATATATTTTTGTATATTTAGTTCACTTTATTTGGTATGTTGGGATGGATTAGAAAACCATTTCATCTCAAATCAGAAGATCATTTGGAGTTCTGAAAAAAATTCCCACTGAATGTGATCCTATGGTATTCTATAAAATATCATATATGTAACCACATTCAACGCCTCAATCTAATTTCAAATTACTATTTAACTTCAGTATTATGGATAATTAATTAAAACTATCAATTTCAATACTTATTTATATGATTTTTGAGTTCTTATTTGTATACATCAATTTATTAATTTAAGATTTTTCGTTATTATTTATAATAATTTATTTTATATTTATAATTTAATAAAAAGATTTACTTTTTTTAGAATTATTAGACTTAAATATAAAAATTATATAAATGAATTAGTTTTATATATTAATAAAATAAAAAATGGATTGTTTATTAATTATTAAAACAATTTTTTAATTGTGGTATAGAATTGTATGAATAAAGCAATGAATATCTATGATGTGTAAGAATAACAAAAGGGAAGTGTATGTTATGTTTGTTGAATACATGGTTTTAAAATTAATTTTGGTTTAATAATCTGAACTACAAAAGGATAATAATATTATAATCACATAAGAAGAAACAAAAATTTAAATCCAAATAATTTGGTCAACACTGACCTACATATGAAATAAAAGTAATGGATATAATTTTATATAAATAACTACGTTGTGTTAGTACTTGATATGTCATCAAAGTAGGGTTGTGATTAGTTAAATCATTTCTTACATATGATGAAAATTATATCTGGGTATGTTAGGGGTCATATCTTATTAAACATACACTCACATTAGATTAAATATGTTTAAGAACACGAATAACATTTCTGTTCTTATGTGGGGTTAACAAGGCATTAATGCAGCCCGTTTATGAATGACATGGTGAAATATAATAATTATGACTCCTTGTATAATATTCTCTCATTTAGAAAAATAAATACACAGTATAAATGAATCCTTCCTTTAATACATCAGACTATTCACTTTAAAAATCATATTTAATATATTTTCTTTGTCCAAAATGAAATACATAAGTGTTTCTTTAACAAAATATTCCATGTTTAAGATACTCATTTGTATGATTTTTTACTTAACAATTTTTATTCAATATAAAATATGGGAAACCTGAAATATATATTAAAAAAATAATATTTCAATTAGATAAACATTAAATAGTAAATAAATGTGAATCACCCTAATTAGAGAAAAAATAATTAGATAAATAATTAAACAAACATAACCATCTTTAATTAACTTTCAAAAAACATAAGATTAATATAATAAATTAAACCATATTTTTTTCATTCTTCATTAAAATAGTATATTTATTTTATATATGATTCCATATAACATAAAAAAATATCCCTCAATTTTTTTTATTAAAAATATTTAATTTTGTTAGGAAAATATATTTATCTATTCAATAGATATATTATAGGTCATAATTCAATCATATAAATTCAAAATATATTTCTATTGGATCCTGAAAAATTTGTAATATAATATAAAATATATATACCCTTCAATATATATATATATACACGTATATATATATATCAAATAAATTACTAACTAGAATATAACACTGATTAAAAAAACATAATAATAACTTATCTATTACCTTTTTTGGTGTCATATCATGACTACACCCAATAACCATTTTTTGGTATATAATGACTAATCTCAATGAGGATATTATTCCCTTGAAAATATCAATCCATTTCACTCTCTCATTATATCATTAAAATTAATTTTATATTTCCACTTATTTTTCTTTCATTGTATAATTATTTTTGCTGCAACCATTTTCAAGGGGCTCCATGATGATTCATATTTCAACCTTGGAGTTTTCTAATTTACGTATTTTTATTACCCTATTATACAAGTACTGATATTATAAATTATATTCCCTTATATATATATATTTTATAATAATATTCTTTTATATTATCCTATATTATAATTATTATTATAATTAATAGAATATACTATAAAAAATATAATTTATGAAAAAATAAAATAAATTATAAAACCATGTTTTTACACTACACACACCATGTTCGTTATGAGCGAACATACCATGTAAGATTTCCCAACGTAACCTATTTAAAAAACTGATAAAACAAACCATTACCTACTAGTTTGAACTATAAATATGAACATACCTTTTTATATTGAGTAATGAATAAAACATGGTAATATAATATTCTTATTAATTCTTAATAGAAAATAATAAAAATAATTTAATAAGAAATAAGAGAAAAATGAATTATATTGTGATTGAAAACAAAATATTAGTTGAAACCATACAAGAGTAATGAGGGGATATTTGGGAATAAGATGAACATATTACTTGGTCCTTGTACTATACTATAATAAACCTGATGTATGTAAAAAATAATCTAATAAAGGATACAATATGAACTTGAGTGAGTTTATATAGAAAATATTATAATATACTTTAATCTTTGTGTTACCATACACTAACATGCACCCCCTGATTGGAAATATAAGATAACATACACTAGGTCGGGTGTACTCATAATGCAAGCATGATACATTTCCAAGGATCCAACCTATGCACCCATGTTATTTCATGTGGAATAACTTAATAAAAGTATTTAATAATTATTATATCCTATTTTATCTTTAATTAATTCAAAAATATATTCCTATAAATCATTTTTTATTATAATCCATCATTTTCATAAACCAATTTTCACAGATTCTATGAAAATTCAATAAAGGAATTTCATCAAACATTTTAAGGGAATCCAATTATTCAAAACCAAATTTATGTATTTTCATAAAAATAATTCCATGATTTTTGAAAAATAAAATAACATCATAATTAAAAACTATATTTTTCTTTTATGAATTAAAAATATATTACATTTTTATAATAAATTTTTTTAAAAATTTCGGGGATTCATAGATCATCAATAAAAGAAAGACAAGTATAGTTAACAACCTAAATGAAAAAATATAAATTTTAATGAGTATTAATTAAATAATGACATCCTTTTAAACATATTTATTGTTAAAAAATAGATTCCCAAATATAAAACAACCATAAAATTTATCAAAACACTTGAAATATATACACTCATAGACAAGTAATAGGTTGAATGTGAACCATAAAATTAGGTAAAAAGTCACATAGAGGGATTCCCAAAATCATGAGAGAAAAATTTCCGTGATAAATGTTGTTTCATCCTTAAATGGATAAACTACATTTTGATAAGAACCATAGATGGAAAAAGGGGGTTAAAGGAAGAAGACGACCAAAAAGTCAATTATTATGAGAAATGGGGAGTTACGAAGAACTATTATTGGAGGATCATATATTAACGAATTAGATACTTGAAGAGAAATTAATGATTGATATCTCTCTACCCCTTAAATTGAGAACTTTGGAAAAATGGGGGGAGAGAAGATGTGTCCCCCCTTTTTATCCATTTTATTATAATATTAATTATAACAGAAACAAAAAATATATAAAAAGACTAATATTAACATATATATATAACCAACATTAACTCGTCCAATTTTATTCAGAATAAAAAACTAATAAGAATATAATTTTCATTAATAATTACCCCAAAATTCACAAAACTGACATTAACACAAAAATTTAATGAAAGAATATAAGTCAAATAGTTAAAACATTAGTATTTAATTCCATGGACTTATTAAGAACTTAAAAATAATACAATAATAATCTAAATTTAATTATAACACACATCAAGATGTCTCGATATAAAATTTTAAGGTACTAGTTCAATTTAGGCGAATACATAATTAATAAATATATTGAAAATAATAAATATGGTTGAATTATAATTTCTATTATCATGATGCATTCTTCCTTCCTAAAGTACCCATCTAGTTTTTTAATTTAAAATAAATGAATCTTTTCATTAAATGGTAGATAAATATTCAAAAACTACTTTAGTATATTAAAATATTATTTTCTTATTTGAAAATAACATAAATAAAAATACCACTTTTACCAATGAATTCATTCCCGTATTGGGACTTTCAATCATATAGATTACCAGTATACACATTAATTTTATAAAATGAATACATGTAATATAATTTTTTAACCGATGAGGGTACTCCCCACCATAATTATATACCATATAATTTATTATTCTATATAATATATCAATTTTCTAATTATTAATTAAAACAACCCATAATATTATCATTGGAATTTACCTTCTTATAGTTATTACTTGTAATATAAGCACATACATCACATATAGAAACCAAAAAAACATCATTCTCATTAATAAATATTGTTACAGTAGTTAGAAAATAAACCTACAAGAAATAAAAATATTTCAACAAGATAATAAATAGAATACAAAATAAAATGTTTAGGAATGTTTGGATCTCTTTGATCAACCAAAATGAATGTACTCATGAACAACGCTATAAAAATAAAACATAATTGTAATAAAAAATCTTCATTTTGAAGAAGAAAGTATAAAAAACATTTATAGGAGGTATAAATGAATGAAAAATTAAATAAATAAGATGAATTTATAGGATGTAGTACACCCATATGATGGTTATCAATCTGACCATTGTAATAGTAACATAACATTTGGAATAGTAATCTCTGTATTGAAAAGTTAAACCCACATATGAAAAATATAAAAAAATTTAGCTATCCTATAAAATGAAAATATGATATATTTATATCAAATTACAAGTAAATAATTGTATTAAAAATAATAATTTTGGTTTTTGTATTTTTACAAAACATAATTTTTTCAACCACATTTTTATAATAAAATAATAATTTAAAATAAAATTTATTTACAAAATATGTTATAAAAAATTAATATTATGTTTTATGGTAATTATTATTTAATTCTATTATACCATATAAAAATTTCCAATGGGACATAAAATCAATTGTAATATTAAGTTAGCAATTTTTAAATAAATGATGATTTTACTTAAAATATTAATTTTACATATTTCAAAACATATGTCATTAAATATAGTCCATTTTTAAATCTATATTTCAAGAAATGGTTTGGGTGAATATTTTAGTATTTTTCAAAAATAGTTTTATTTTTTATAGTGAAATACAGTAATTTTTAGAATTTAATATTATAATCCAAATTCCTACCTTTTGGGTCATGGTATATGTATGAACCCATTAGTTTGAACCAAAAACCACTAGTTACTATATTTAGTCACAATAATCAACTATATTTATTTTATTGATCATAAACTATTAATTCTTGAATATTATAATCAAAAAACAACCATCGCCTCCCATTATAAATACCACCCCTCACAAACCCTTAATACCACACCTTATAAGCATTATATATTGTAAATATTATTCAAAATTACATTCCCAATACTATTCCTCATGTTATAATGTTTATTTCCTCCCCAAAATACCAATTTCATGTCCCTTAATGAGGCCCTCAAGGAGAATACATTCAAGAGGTAAAATACTCTATCTTTCTCTATAAATTTATTCTTTATTCTTCCGTATCTTCAGAAAAATATAATAATTTTTCTGATAACTATAGATATATATATATAAATTCACTTTATTATTTTAATGAAATATCCATCATAAAATCCCTTTCATCCTCCATTATTCTAAAAAAGAAGACATCATCCGTGATATGTTGGTTCACTCCCTTCATCGATGATGGGTTATTATTTTCCATTACTTCCTAAAATGAAGGTCATAAAAAAAATACTATGGTTAAATGGTATTTTAATATTTATATGTTTTATGTTCTATAACTAATATATATAAATAATACTAATTAAAATTGAACTAATTTGTGATTATCGGGAAACCCACCAAAAGAAACAACTAATTTATCATTAACATTTTATCAAATGAGTCATCCTCATACCAAAAAAATAATTATATATGTGACCATTTATTCCATTTTATCTGAATAAATACCATATAATTTTTCTTCTATGTTACGATTCCAATTTTACATGAACATCCTTAAATATACAAAAGTGTACCGACCATGAAACCAAGAAATAAATGAACCAACAATGATGAAATTAATAATTATAACTAAATAAATCAACATATATAAACTCAATAAAATTATAATGAATAATATGTATGTGAAATAATTTCATAACAATGTAATTAGTCGATATAATGTTTTTATCATGTAAATTATGTGTCTCTGTAGAACGCATTGAGACATAAGGTAAGAGATCTCTCTGAACCTCCATTTTTTCTTTTAGGTTACACTTTCTTGATCATTATCCCAAAATATTTCTTAATTAATATTTTTTAATTCTCCAAAATTTTATGTATATCTAACACCCATTCTTGTATCTCTCGAATTATCTATCTTTTTGGTAAAATACGTGTTATAGATGGTTCCGTTCTCAGTTCATATCGATATACAAGATCGATTAAAGGGAACTTCTCATATTCTTACCATTTTTCCCACACAGTCCATAAATTGTTTTTAGCCACCAGTAACTTTATAAAATATATATATTTTTCATAAAAAATATTTTAGTTATATTTTGGTTTAATATAAACAATTAGTATATTTTCCTTCTTTAAATACACTTTATTCATTTCCCTAAAAGCCCACTTGATTGGCACACATCTAATATTACCCAGCCACTATATTTATTGTTATCCATTTAGTTGGTCATCATTATTAAAGATATATTCCTATTGTTTCATTTATTAATGTTCATGAATTATTTAAATTCATTCTTTCATGTATAGATTTCTTAAAAACTCTTTTGTTAAGCCTTATAACATGATTACGAAACCCATTTCATTACATGGGTAACCCTTATGACTATTCCTTATGTTTGATTTCATTATGTGGAACACATATTCATGTATAAGATAATATGGTTTCACCTTGATAGTTCTCCAATTAATTGGGTATGGTTATATCATCATGAGACATTATGTATGATATTAGAGAGTAAACCTAATCCATTATGGGACATTGTCCACCATGTGTTAACTTCTTAGAAGTTATCCTTGACTCCTGTTTAGGTAACGTTCTATGTTGTTTCCATATTCATATATTTAAATGATCATAATATTCCATGTTCTTTATGATATCACTCCATATGTTTATTCATGATCCATTCCATTTAGGTTATCATGTAATTCCTTCTAACTCATATTTCATGTTTATTCCCTTATTGTGATACTTTGCTCATCCCATTTTTCTATGTATTCCACAAGTTATCCTATAATGATTTTGGAGAAAAAAGTATGTTAGGAGACCACTATGATTATTAATAATAATTTTTATTCTGGTTTCCTTTTTTCAAAATATGTACCTAGTCTTTCAAAGACACTGGAATTTTTTACCATTATTTTTTATTTAATATATATTTATGGATATAATATTGTATCAATATGTGTAAAAGGATATGGTCACTATAGTTGATATCAGATCATAGTATTATTATTTTTGGGGATTAGGAATTAAAAAAATAAGTAAGAAACCTTTGGGTAATTATATCACCATGGATAACCTTGTTTGAAACATAGGGAATCATAACATAGGGTATATTAATTATTTCTATTTTATCCTTATAGGTTCATGGTTTTCTCTATATATGATATTTATCTAAGTATTAAAGCCCCTGATAAGTTTATTTTTATATTTTATAGATAATGTATGGAAAGAGGATAACCCATATAAACAACCAATGTGATGAGAAATGTGATTATTTTCATAATGAAATTAAATCATTGAGGGTATTGAGATACCAAAACATCATGAAAATATTGGATCAGATGGATAAAGTTATGGATAATATATTGAATCATTTTTAATTAACTCAATCTCCTAAAAAATAGAATGTTGTGGTCAAATAATCTATACAAAAAATGTGTCCTATCAGTAGTGTATATTTTGATCCCCTCGTCATCAAACAATTGATTAACTCCATTGAAATGATATTATCTATCCTATAATGCATATAAGAAGTGGATGTCATATGTTCAGTAAATAATATTTATGGGGAATGAAATCATTGGTGTAAAATGGTCAAAAACATGATGTATAATGAGTATATCTATTCCATGGAATGGTAAGGATTTATTAAAAAAATCAATAATTTTTCCCTAAACTACCCATCATAAGATGAAGAAGGAGTTCCTAAGACTTATGAAAAAAAAGATGAGTCTATTGGGTTTTATGAGGAAGAATTTATAATTCATTCATGATACACCTTTTTATTTTTCATGAAAATACATAGAAAGGATGATCATATTTTTTTGCATATTAAAGATGATTATATGAAAGGAATTGGGTAATAGAGACATGGATATCTATATGGATATTCTTCGTTATTCCCTTAAGGTTGATATGAATAATGGAGACTCTCTGTGGCCTTTTTGGATTGTAGATAAAGAGTAGAAAATGATCTTTATTACTAGATTATCAATGATAAATCCCGTTGAGGAAACAAAATCCACATTTCCATGTGTCAAAATTTTTAGAAAAATGAATCCTAGGAACTATCTAAAGAGAACTATTGGATGATCCAAATGATTAAAATATGGGAAATGGGATGATACTTTACAAAGGGTATTAAAAACCCCAGAAATAAAGAATTATTAATCAAGGTTCTAAGAAAAACTCATCCAGATGTACAATTTCAACTACAAGGAACACTCGAATTATATGATACAATTTCCTATGTTAGGGTTTGTCATAGAAAATCAATGACAACAGCCTCCAAGTACGTATGGAAGTTCATATTATATCAATACTGATGATATGGATCTGAACAAAGATGTGGTAATAGGTACCCTAATTATTTATTAAAAAATAGTAAATGTACTATTTGATTCTAGTTATATGCATTATTTCATATCATTCATGTTTAGTAGAACAATTCAAACAACACCATTATATATAGAGGTTATGTTATCCATAAGAACCTAAAATGGGAAAATTAGTTAACCTAATGTACATATGTCCACCTTGATCAATGTTTGTGGACTAAAACTCATAGAAAATATCATCTTACATCCTTTGGTGAAGTTTAATGCAATATTGGTAGAGGATTTTCTACCAAAATATAAATCCAAAATCAACTATTAAGAAAGATAGATCACTCTTCACATCTTGAGGCATCATCTAATATTATATATGTTTAATGATTTGGGTAAATCTCATTCAGACTCATCATCTCAATTGTGTATATTGTTGCCTTATGATTAATAATATCTACATAAAATAATTAAAAAAAAGGTTATTATCATGATTGAAGACATTCCCATTTTGAGAGACTATACAAATTTATTCCCTGAAGAATTTATTTGTCTTCCTATGGATCAAGAGGATGAGTTCTCAATTGAACATATAACTAGATCTATTCCCACATCAAGGAATCCTTACAGAATTTCCACATTTATTTAGGATAAATGAATAACCAGTTACAAGACAATATGTACACATGTTATATATACCTGAGTTCTCCACTATGGGGTCCACTAATCCTATCAATAAAGAAGAATTATAGATAAATTCCCCCATACATTGATTATCATGATCATAAAAAATCATGGTAAATAACAAGTATCACTGACCATAGATATATAAAGGGTTCAATCAACTATGTGGCGGAAATTATTTCACTAAGGTGGACCTTCAACTGGGATATCACCAATGAATGGGGAAGATGGAAGACATTCCCAGTACTACCTTTAGAAGGAGTTATAGAAACAATGAGTTCATATTGATTCCCATATAACTCAATAATACTCCTGGAAATTTCATTAACATAACGATTAAGGTATTTTTATATCATGTTTGAAAATTTGGTGTAGTCTTAATAGATGGTATTTCAATATACTCCATGTGAATGGAGAATCATGAAGATCATGTGAATATTTTGATAAATCATCTATAAAAGGAAAAAATATATTCAACGTATAGTAAATGTGAGTCCTTGATTGTAGAAGTATCACTCTTAGGGCATGTCATCACTAGAAATTGTATATATATATACCCTTATAAGGCAAAGGAAACTAAGAAGTGGACCATGAAAACATTTGTAATAGAGGGTCATAGCTACCTCGGCCAAGTTGGGTATTAGAAATGATTTGAGAGGAAATTCTCATGACTTTTAAACCCACTAACCATGCTGAGTCATAAGGAAGTAAATTTTATCTAGACAAATGAATTTGATGACTAGTTTAAGGAGTTGAAAAATAGTCTTGTCACTATACTAGTACATAAACGAAAAGAATGTGGGGAAATAATACTGATATATAATGATTCATCAAATAAATTACTATGATTTATACTAATGAAAAATGATATATTGATACATAATGTCACAAGTCAGCTGAATGTCAATGAGAAAAATTATCTCAGGCATGATCTAGAGTTGTTTTCCATGATCTTTAAATTGAAAATTTGCTGGCATTATCTATATGGGGATAAGTGTGAGATATATAATGATTATAAGAGACTAAAATAAATATTCATATAGAGATAGCTTAACATGAACATATAAATATGGCTAGATCTCCTTATGGATTAGGAATTCTCAATCAATTATCATCCATTTAAATTAAATAATTTAGCAGATTATATAAGTATAAAGTATCATGAAACATTGTTAATGATTTGTATTTAGAAGGACCCAGTATTCTTAGACTTGAAAGGGATGAACATGGAAATGAAAATGGAAGTTACATATGTATCCCTTTCTAAAATGACTGATCAACCATCCCTTTTAGAGATGATCAAAGGTGATCAAAGTGATGATTTAGAAATTCAATAAAAGGTGGAATCTAACAGAAATGGGAAATCCCCAGAGTTGTAAATTGATTGGAATGGTGTCATAAGATTTGGTTCACAACTATGTGTACCCTCAAACTATGTACAAATAAATATATTTTTAATGATGCATATAGCTCAATATTCACCTTCCAATAAGGGAGCACAAAGAGGTATTGACATCCTTGAGTGAATTATTTATGGTAAAATATAAATAAGGAGATAATCAAATATTTATTAAAGTTACTAGTATTTTATAAAGTGAAGGATGAAAGTACTACATGTAAGGGGTTGAGAAAACCATTACCTATACCTATATGGAAATGGGGAAAATCATCATGTACTTTTTCATTTGAATTAAAAGGTAATATAGATGAAATAATTCTATAAGGGTTTCTATGGATCATCTAGTTAATACATATCACATCATTCCAATTCTTCAAGACATATCACTCAAGTAACATGCATGGAAATACATCACAGAAGTGGTGAATCTTTATGGAGTACCATTATCGATTGTTTCTTATTGATATATGGGATTTACCAAAATGTTTTGGAGAAGTATCCAATATGATCTAAACAGTAAGATATAATTTTGTATAGATTATCACCTTAAAATTGATGGCCAATATGATAATCCTTTTTAGAAACCAGAAGATATGTTGAGACAAATCTCAATAGACTTTTAAAGGGGATGATATAAACATCTTCCACTAGTGGAGTTTCGTTAAAATAATTGTTTCCACTCAATAATCCAACTGTCGCCATATAATGGACTTTATGTGATGAGATGTAGAGCACTTGAAAAATAGGATAAATCTAGTGAATGTATATTTTTGGGACCTAGAATGGTGGTAGAAATGGTAGAAAAGGTTAAAACCATTCATCATTGCAGTATGGTTGCCCAAAATTTGATAGCAGGGATATACTGATAATAATTGATAGGAAATAAAGTTCCATATTGGAGTCATTGTATTCCTCCATATATCTCCATCAATGAGAGTTATGATATTTGGGAGGAAGGGAGAAATATATAATTGGTACATCAACCCTTTGAGATTTTTATCACATCATAGTTGTGACCTATAGAGTAGAACATCCACTAACCACATCCCAAGTATATGAAATATTCCATGTAACCCTCTTGATAAGGTATATACTAGATCACTCACATGTACTAAATTCATAGGTTATATAGATATAAAATTATCTCTATTATGAGGTGCATTAGATGAAGATCTTGGACCTAGAGATAAGGTTAAACGCAATGTGACTAGTCACCTGGTCCAAGTAATATAGAGGAACCATAAATATGAAGAGTCGGCATGAGAACTATAGGAAGTGATGAAGGAGAAGTAACCTCATCTGTTTTAACCTTATTATGTAAAATGAAATTTCACGGGTGAAATTTCAGAAGGGGTTAGAATGTAACAACAAAAAATTGTTTCAATGGAATTTCCCATATTATAATAATAATTTATAGTATATACACATACATCACATAGAATAACAAAAAAAAGTTATTATCATAAATGAATAATGGTAAATTATTCAGTAAATTAAAATATAATAATTCCATGTATTATAGTGGAACAATTAATTAAATAGAATATAATGAGTATATGAACATTTGGATATAATCAATCTACAAGAATTATTGCACTCATGAGCAATGCTTTAGAAATAAAACATAATATTAATAAAAAATAATTTTTAATATGAAAGTTCAAATGAACTTGATAGAAGGTATAAGTGAATGTTCAATGAATGGAAAAAGAGTCATTTATAGTATGTAGTATACCCATATGACCGTTATGAATATGATTGTTGTAATAGTAACCTAGCCATTTAAATATTAATGTTACCGTTAGGAATAGTAATATCACTATTAGAAAAGTGACATCACCTATAAAAATTTAAAATAATTTTTATAAATATTATTAAATTAAATTATTAAAAACATATATCATGGTACATGTAAATATTTGTTTAAAATTATAAATCAATTGTTTGAATTTTTTATAAAGAATAAATGTTTTAATCGCTATTTTATAATAAATAGAACGATTTAAAATATAAAATATTCACATAAAATCAATTCCTAAATAAATATTGACTTCTTTATTATGAGAATTTTATTTAATGAGACCATAAGTAATTTTCTAAAGGGTCATAAAATTTATTATAAAATTAAAATCTATATTTTTCTAATAGAGGGTGTTTCTAAAAAAAGTAAATTTATCATATTTGGTAAATTATATGGTTACAATGTAGTCAATGTTTTTTTAAATCTATACATCAAAAAATAGTTTGGGAAAATTTTAATATTTTTTAAAAATAGTTGAATTTTTGTGAAAAGTGAAATACAGTATTTTATTGTAATTATCATTATAATCTAAAGACATGTTTTGTTTAGTCTTGGATTATGTAAGAACCCATTTGTTCAAACTCACTTTCACTAGATAATATATTTAGTCACAATAATCAATAATTTGGATAGTATTGAGAAAAAATAATACATTATTGAATATAATAATATTAAAACCCCATATCCCCCTCTTATAAATACCACCATTGACAATACCTTCTATATACACCTTTTAAATTTTTGAGCTTTCCAGTATTATTTCTAAATCCCTTCCCAAGACTCTTCCACATGTCATAGTTTTTCTTTTATCAGAAAAAGACCAACTCCAAGTGCCTTAAGGAGGTTCTCAAGGAGATAACATTCAAGAGGTAAAATCCTCCACCTTTATATTTTCAATTATTTATTTGTTTTACCTTATCATCACCCCTATAAAATGTGAAATGATAAATCTAGTATTATATACACTCTATGATGTTATTTTTTTCTGTAATATATATTATTATATCCCATTAATCCTCAATTTAATCTGAAAATGAAAACTTCATTTGTTATATGTTGGTTCACCACTTTCATGGATGATGAGTTTTTTTCCATTATAACCTTAATGTCTTTTCATAGATACACAAAAGGGAATTGACCATGAAACCATGAAGTGAACTATCCTAGAATGATATAGTTAATCTCTATAACTAATAAAAATTGGATAAAATGAACATAAAAATTTATTATAAATAAAATATATGTGGAATAGGTTATTAATTAATTAATTATTGGATCTAATTTTATTATCCATGACACTAAGTTCAAGTGAAAAATGTATTCAAATATAATGTATGGGGTATTTTTAAACCTACATTTTTTACTTTCAGTTATAATTTATCTCTCTTTACTAAAATGGAATTATTTTTTATTATTATATACTTGTAATAAATTAAAATATTATGTTCCAAACATGTTTATATAGATCAATGTATAATTATTTTTAGAGAGAATACATGTTTTAAAAGGATCTCTTTTCAATTCACCTTGACAAGAAAGCCTGATTAATGGAAAATTTTCTGTTTCTTGTCCATTTTCTTGTTCACTCCATAAAATTTTATAAGATACCAATATTTATCTATAATATCTATTATTATCATAAAAAAACTATTTTAGTTCATTTATGGTTTATACAAACAATTAATACTTTTTGCCTTTTTAAATAGTCTTCACTCTTTCCCCTAATCCACACTTAAGTGAAATATCTCTAATGTTACATATCCTCTCTATTTCTAGTTATCAATTTATATGTACATAATTATTCAATATCTATTATTAATTTTTTCTTTTTTAATTAAAACGAATGATATAAATCGATAATTTCATGTAAAACATTATGGAACAATTTTTTTTATCCCTTATGGAATGATTATGAAAACCATTTCTTTCCATGGGTAACCTTTATGATTATTACATATGTTTTATTTCTTTATATGGAAAATATATGCATGTACCTATTATGATGGGTGTTACAATATATTTATCTAATGCATTGGGTAATTTTTTTGTCTCAGTAGACACAATGAATGAAATTAAGGAGTAAACCTAATCAATTATGGGACTTTTTCCATCATGTGATATCATCTTGATAGTTAGACTGGACTCATGTTTATCTCATGTTATGTGTTGTTTCCATATTTCATTATTTCCATAGTCATATTATTATATGTTCTATATGTTATTAATCCATATTTTAATTATTAATCCATTCCCTCTATGTTATCATGTTATTCCATCTGACCCTTGTTCCAGGTTTATTCCCTTACTCGGATATTTATCTAAAAACATTTTTCTATGTATTCCCTTGGTTATCCAATACATATGTAGGATCGTAGAGGGTGTTAGTATATAATTATAGAGATTAATGTAATTATGTTTTATTTTGGTTTATTTTTTTCTATTTATGTACCTATTATTCTTAATACACCAAGATTTATTATCCATGGTTTTTATTTAATGGGTAATTATTTATAAAAACATTAAAAATATGGTTAAAAGTATAGGGAACCTATATTAATTCATCTAAGTTATAATTAAATAAAAAATTGAAACTATCATTTCATAAAAACTCATATGTACTTATTTTTAAATCATATTTTCTATAAAAAACACCTTTGATTTTTTTCATTCATATATCATTTTTTTCAAAAACATTATGTTATAACTAAATATAATTAACATAAACATAATCTACAGTTCTATATGCATGTCTAAAATTTTCATACAAACATGGAATAAAGTATTATTCATCATATAATTAAATTTTTAAAATTTATAGACCATTTTATAAAAAAATTAAATGATATGGGGTATTATATTGATAAATATCATACATATATAAAAATATTTGATTTGATATCTTTTGGAGCATAAATGGACACACTTATCGAAATTTTTGGAGATTTGAAGTTGGATCACTATTTTAAATTTTATTCAAGGAATTTAAAATTTAATAAGACCAAAAACAAAGAATATAATAATTTATTGTATCAAAAGGGGTTAAGGGTATATTTTCTGGTCGTTTTTTGTAATTCATAAGTATTTTTCATGTTTCCTCAACCACACACCCTACCTATTGAACATTTTTCCCTAGATGGGGTAATTGTTTTTGAATATGAAATGGTAAAATGAACTCCAATTAATGTTGACATAGAAACCCACTACTTCAAAAAACCTAGATACCCATAGGATTATGCATTCTCGGTCAACCTTACACGTGAAATGCCCATGCATGAGCCTGAGGAGCCATATTTTTTTTATTTTTTATAATTAAAACATAAAACATACCCAATACTTTCTATATGTTAAAATACTTCAATAATAGAAGTTTTTAATCCTTTAAAAAATGGTATAGGATTTATAAATCACATACCTTGCTTCACTATGTAAATATATATATTTCAGGGAATTTCTTTTATTAAGTATTCCATTTTTCAATTCTTGAATAAAATAAATCAAAATAAATTCCAAAATTACTATTTCCAAAAACTACACATTTCTAAAACTAGAATTTAAAATTTTTAATCCTTATGAAACCCAAATTGACCAACCATCACAAAACATCAAAAATTCAAAAAATTAAAAAAATTCACAACATATCATAACATTACGTCCCTTAAAATAAAATTAGAGGACACCATCAAAGGCCTTCAAACCAGTAACTCAAATTAATTCAACTAAAATCAACAAAAATATAAAAATTCAAAATTATTTGTTAAGAAATATTAATTTCAGAACTAATTTGAACCAATTTTACATTCTAAAATATCTTCTAAATTATTATAATAAATAAAAAATTATTATATTATTCCAAAAATAATAGATATTGAAGGATATACCTTATTAAAAATCCATTTTAGGAAAACTCACATATCCATAAATGTCCTTTTTCTTTAAAGCACGCTTCCCTTAAATCTTTTTACACACAAACAATTTAAAACCAAAACATAATTTCTAATCCTTAATAATAGAACCACGTGATTTTTTACTAATGAATTTTGAAATATTTTATCAAAATTATAACCACCCTAATACTAATAAATAAATAATTATCAATATAAATTTATATTTAAAACAATATATAACTTCATTAAATAAAAAAATAATATAATATATTTCACAAATATAAAAGGAAGATAACTTATTATATCAAAAAAATGCTTCAAACAAAATTAATAATTGTTTACCTTGAAAATAATTTTGTAATTTAAAACATTCAATAAAAATTTTAAATGGTTCACTGAATAATTACATTTAATTTTAATGGTCACGTATATAAACAATTCATAGTTCTACAATGTTCAAAATTTTTTGTTTTAAATTTAAAATTCATGAAAAATATAGGATTAAATATGGTGTTCAAATTATTACACAAAACCCACAAATAAATGAATAATAACAGAAATATAATGTCAAATTATGATAAAAATAATATAAGAATCATATTTTATAAGATGTTGTAAAATATATACACGAATTAATCATTTATTACCTAACAAGCCTAATTTAAATACAATACCATAAGACTCAAAACCTTGATACTGCATCCAAAAATCAATAATATGAAAAATTACACATAAATAAAAATTAATTAATCAATACTGAAACAAAATTAACATTAACAAAGATATTTTCTTTTATATAATTTTTTAACTAATAAAACCAAAAAATTACTTTTTAACCATGAAATCAACAATTAAATCTCTATAAATCATTCAAGAATCTTTCATATTTAAAATATTCTTTTCATATACTCACCATAGGTCAAAATAATATAACAAATAAATTTACAAATCATGGATAAAGAAAATTTTTCCAAATTTTTCAGAGAAATGGTTTAAATAATTCACTTCTTGTTTCAACCTAATGACCTAAAATTAAAAAATCTTCAATAATGAACTGTGTCATTATGAGTTATGAACTCTTGAGGATACATTAAAATTTTATTTAGTTGACAATTAATTTGGAGAACTAGGTTTTGAAACAAGATGATTCTTATTTGAACACCCTTAATGGGTGTTTTTATGCTTGTATGAATCCTCGGAAACCAACTCATGCCTTCAGTATTTAGTAGGGAATGATAGGCCAATTGAGGTGTGATAGAAACAGAGACTAGTCGATAGGGTATGATGAGTGTTGTTAAGTGGATAGTATTTTAGTAATTTTGGACACTGGATTCCTCACAATATCAATACATTTGGCTTGGTTTTTGGAGATTAATTCATCTATATACTCGTCTACTCCACACTCCCAGAGTCTACTTTAATAAATGGCTGATCTAGAAGAAATGTGTTAGAGAATCGTGATGAAATCCTCTGTTCTTATTCAATCATGGAATCCTTCTTCTTTTTATGGTGGATAATCTCTATAAAATTCATCATAGATGATCCCCACATTAATTTATTGCACTTATGATCCTTTAATGTTTTTTTCTCTTGAATGCTCTTCCATCATGGTGATCTTGGTCAATATTTTGTCATTGGAATGATTTTAGAAATAGAATTAACTAAAAATTCTATCGAATATTGGTAAAATTTTCAATGAATGATGGGAATTTAGATTTACATGGATATAGTATGTCCCATGAATATTAAAATGGTTCATTGATGACCATTTTTATGAATTTACTTCCCTTGATAATCTATTTTTTGGTTTTTCTTCTGTTTAGTTTAATTAAGAATCATGTCATGGTATTCATTTTTTGATTTTTCTAAACTTTGATCCGATAGTGGGTCAGGTGTGTCCTGAAATCTATTTGACGAGGTTTTGGTTAAGTTAAAATATTTATTAAATTTTTTTAATTTTTTAAATTTAATAATTTAAATTTTTTTGTTAATTTTTTGGTATAGAGAATTTTCCTTAAATGAATTTGGAATCAAGGTACATAACATCTATGGGTTGTTGGTTATGGTTTCAACTAGGCCGCGACACCTGGTGAGTTCTTTATCAACTGTGATTTTCTACATTGGTTATAATATTTATTATAAAAATTTAATTAAATATAATTAAGTAATAAATAATTATTTTTTAATTATTACAATGACCTGAACCTCATGGAGTTTTTTGGACTCCGAATGAATATAGGTGGATTATACAAAGTATTTAGTATTTTATGGGATAATAGTTAGATCTATTTGAGTTATGTGGTTATATTTACCTATCATTATGTTTAATGTTTATTTTATTAGGTTATGTTATGTGGAAAACCAATTTTGGGAAGTTTACCTTAAGATTCATGAAATTCCCAGGAATCCAAATTAAAAACCCAATGGGGTATTTTAACTTATTGATCTAATCAATTAAAATGTGTGGCCTAGTACCATGATAAGTTAGTTAATAAATTATTTTTATTAACTAATTAAACAAATATTCGTAAAGAACTGTCATGGGGTTAAAGCCACATAGGACCTTGTGTGTGGGATTATTTTATATCCACAAATGGCCGATCCTTGACAGGTAGTGTATCCCATGAGACTAGTTCTCGATGTTTGGATACATGGAGTGTGTATAACTAGAGAGACCTATTTTGATTCTTGATCACAAGAGTTGTGTGTTTGTGTCCCACGATACCTATATTGATTTTTGGCCACATAATATTTATTTGTGTAACCCCATGGTCCTATAGTTGATGTTTTTTCATATTTGGATTATGATATCTATGACTCTTACATGATATGATATGTTTTTTAATATATCTTCTTGTATTATTTTATAATTTGATGATTTATATTTCCTTTGTATCTTGTATTATATATATTTTTTCTTCTTTCTTCTCTATTTGAGCATATAGGTTGAGACTAGTAGCTTATACCCCAATAGGGATGTGTTAGATGAGAGGTCACTTTGTCTTCGAGTATCCCTTTAAGAGGGTTGTTTCCACCAAGTAATTGTACTATATCACTAAAGGTAATGTGTTAGGATTATAGATAATGTTCTTTTAGTTATGGATCCCAATTAGGAATGGTGGTGGTTCATAGCATCTTAGTGAGCACATGGCCTCTTGACACATTTGTATATATTTTCTTACTTCTGCCTTTATGTATATATTATATTCTTGTGATGTTTATGTATTTACTATTTTGTTTCTAATTATCTCTGATTACCACTTGTACATAAACTACATTTTTTGTTCATGTACAAATCTATGCTGGTGGTTTCTTACTATGTTGAAATCACACCCTGATTAGGCATCCATAGAACATTGGTACCCAAGAAGCCCTCATTTCGTTCAAGTACCAATTGGGTTGAGGCATTTGAATGATCATAAAGTGGGATATCTCACTATAATTCTAGAGACCAAGATGTGATCTTTCCTGTCACGAACCGAATCTGGTCGCCGCCAAAACCGACACCAAACCCAGCCCGTGACATGACCCGAAGGGCATTCCCTATCCCCATGGGCTGGAACAAGTGCCCGGGTATCATTTATTTAGGTTTGGGAATGATTTACCCGAATATGAAGGCATAAACCATTAAAAACAATCAATAAACTGAATCTGAAAAATTTATACCAAATGATGATTAAACAAAACCCAGAACCGAATACATAGGTTTAGAGTCAATACAAAAGGTCAAAATACACAATGGAACAGAAACAAAATAGCCCCATGGACTCCACATGACAAGGGGTCATCACCCCCAAGTCGTCTCCACTACTCCGCCCCAAGGATGAGGACTAACACCCTGAACCGCCATCACCCTTAGCCTTTCCTTTACCTGGGTCAAAAAAAAGGTCTACTTATACCCAAGGGGTGTAAGTAGGGTGTGAGCCTATGCCCAATAGGATACCACCCTATGATTCCAAGGTGCATGCAATACAAGGTGAAAAAGAAAGCAGTTTTAATATGCAATTAAAAGCGGCGACAAATTCCATGAAATGAAACTTTAAATTGAAATCATTTTTCAAGATAAAACTTTCAGAATGTTAACAAATTTAAATAGGAATATTAGGTACTGCATTATAATTCCAAAGACACCCAAATACAAGGGAAAATACCACAAATCCACTGAGAAACAAAACTGGGAACACCGCTAGGCACTAGATAGTCTCAGGCCCCGTGTACCTCGTAACTCAGTGTAATGTAACCATAGTAAAATACTTTCTAGTTCACGAGCCACTAGTACGGATAATACCCATAACCTAGTGGTCCCCAATCATCATCCACATAGTTTAGTTATAGTTGTCGTTTTCCAAATGCTAAGTGAAACAGGGACAAAACCCATCAGGTCCACTAGCCGTACTAGTACAAATCTGCCCCACCTAGGTACCCGGGCTTCCCTCTTTGTGCTCAAACAATTTCAGGATTTAACACATATTAATTTTAATGTAAAACACCACTACTGGTCACATACACCAAATACAGTAGCTATCTCATTTTATACCACTTAAAACACACAACAAACTCTTTGAATTTGAATAAATCAATTTCTCAAAATCTCGTGTAGTTTTGCACACAAAACCCCTTAAGAAACCCACTTGTAAACGATGTTCACAATTGTAAGTTACCAAAACAGTAAAGGCAGCCCAATAAATATCAATTAAAACAACAAATCAATTTTTGGGCATCCCCATGTTAAACAAGAAGTTTTATCTTTGTAAAACCTTCATTTTCACACAAAAGTGGAACCAAAACTTCACTTTCTTTACAAACACAATTAAAACCCATTTTTTGAAGAAATTACCAAAGGGGATAAACAATATAAACAGTATTTTATGCCTTATTACAGATCAATAAAAACAACTAAGTATTTATAGGGAATCCCCAAATAAAAAAACAAAACACTTCTTTGGAAAACCCCCAATTTCACACCAAATTGGCATTTTAAATTCAATTGTAATAGAAACATCATTAGAAACAATTTTTTCAGCAATAATAAAATTATATAAATCTGAAAATATGATAAATATAGCATGATAATTCAAAAATATTGCATCAACATTGGAATCACCTACCAAATCAAATGAATGCATTGAATCCTTTGTGCGAAAACACAAACGCACCACCGCCGCACCTCAAGAAGGGTAGATCAAACCTAAAAATAGAAAATTGGACAAATAAAACCCAAGTTTAAACCTTAGTTTCGAACTCCTACCCACTGGTCATTGTTCACTTCAATAAAAAGGGAGGAAACCCTAAAAATATAGAATGAAACCCTAATCAATTTGAAAGGGGAAAAGAAATGGACAAACTTACTTGAGAAATCTAGAATTAATCTCCACAAAACACAAGTATCTTAAATTTAAAACGGCCAAAATTCAAGGGATGTTCTCACAAGGATAATTAGGTCATTTAGGAATTGTAATGGAGGGAAAAGAGTATGAATTGAGAGAGTTATGATTGAATGAACATACCTCATCAAATCTTCCCGATTTTAGAAACCCTAAGATGTTCATCCCTAAATCGCGATCCTAATAGCTCCGAAGAGGGGGTAAAGAGGCTGGAGGAGCGGCTGGGTGTAAGGGCCGCATATGAGGCTTGGAATCACCGAAAAATGCTTAAATTTGAATATGTTATTAAATAAATAAAATTAATTTTTAAAACTGGATATGGGTTTCCGGGAAGGCCCAATCCCATAAATAAAAACCCAACTAAACCATGGTTATGGATTTCCAAAGGCTCCATATTTAAATTGTAGTGTTAATATATCAAGGGAGGACATTTAGGAGTTGTAATGAGTGAAAAATATTAAAAAATGAATAAGTTATAAAAGAATAAAAATTTATTTTTAAATATGGAATTGGGCTCACGGTTTGGCCCAATCCACGGAAACTCACTTATTCTCTATAAATCCACTGGAAACCCCCAAAACAAAGAATTAATGGAAATTAAAATATATTTAAATTTAAAATAAGCAATGTATGTGACAATTCTCCCCACCATAAAAACTTTCCTCCCCGGAAAGTCACAACATGACCAAATCAACAACCAAACCCAACTGAGAAACCAAGAAGTACTCTCTTGCAAGGTTTCTTCACCCAAAGGCCAAAACACCTCCAGTGATCAATGAAGGAAGGAATACTATCACAAATCAAACATACACCACTTTCCTAAAACCATCAAGAACATTCAGGCTTTATCCCAAATAAAAACCCCTCAAACACAATCTGAACAATACTCAAGAAATTCACCCAAACGAACAACAACTTTGAACAAGGTTACACTTACCTTACTTTAACTAAACCATTGGGTGCTCTCCAGTCCCAATGTTTACTGAAGAATGATGTTGGTATCTAGATAGATCTGAGCGAGACTATCTACACCAACCCAAGACCATTAAAATATCTAAGTTACTGGTACGGGGGGACACAAATACGCTCCCCACCATAAGAGACAACCAATATTGTTTTTGAGACATAATCAAGAGACTAACAGGGGGAGGCCTAAATGGACTCACCGATACAAAGGATATACTTCCATCAGAAATTTACAAATGAAATTATATAAGAATCATAGTGGGTCTCCCCACCATAAGAACCAACCATCTTAACCAACCAGCACTGGCCGGTAAAGAAAGACCCCAAAATTTAAAGAGTTGGGGTGACCATATGGTTAGTTTGCACGGTTTGGGAAGCCATACACTAATAGTTGGGATCCTTCTTTCTGCATGGTTTTCTGGGGCATGGTCACTATTATCTAAGTGAAAATTGTGTTCACAAACAGTGTAGACAAACTTCAAACCTTTCTCTAAAGACTCAGTGGAAACCAAAAGGGGGAGGGAATAACATTGGGTGATGACATGGGCACACGGCCCTCCACCTACTTCCACCGAACATGGACAAAAGAAGAATGATTATGAAACCATAGGTTTAAAATCATCCTAACTTTCATACCGAGGAAATGACGTTGTACAAGGGTTTAAATGGCCCTGTGATTTCCCCTGACTACGAGCCAGCTTCTCTCCGAGACCTATGGCTGGAGCTCAAATGATTGAAGCATCTTTGGCCTCGCAGTTAGGATTTGGAAACCCCATGAACGATAATTCTTCTTTTAATGAAACCAAAAATTACAACGCAATCCCAAATAAGTTTTCCAGACATAACACATTCCAAACTCACTTTACCCGATCCCGATATTTCACTGAAACAAGGGCTAAGAAGATACACACACATCACACCTTGTTTCTTTAGGTGAGAAACAATAGAAGTAAAGAACACAAACACTCACCTTCATCTAAAATGGAAGATTTTGATGTTTTTCCAAGGGAGACATTCTCACAACATAACAGGGACTCTCATAGGATTTCACGACATTCACCTCTATGGTCAATCGAGCACATGACATCATAAGGCATCACCGAACATGACCATTGCGACTGATATAAACAATTCATGGAGAGGGACCTTATACAACATCACCAAACAACACAAAATTCTAGAAAGTGGACACAATATCTTATCGTGACCATATTTCCCACACCGGTGGTTTAACATGAATTAATGCATCAAAGAAACTTTGAAGAACCCAAAGGTCCTCTAAGACACCATCGAGACACTCATCCACACTTACAACCCTAGAACACATCCACCTTCGACGTATCAGGAAACATAAGAAACTAAGGTCTCTGTCAACCTTCCATGAGCACTCTCCCGTTACAAGAGGATCTAAAAATCAAAGAAAGGAAAGGGTGTATACTCAATCTAAAAATCTCAAGAAAAAATATTCCTTATATTGATCAACTGGAGGGTCTTAAAAAGGAAAAACAATCCGGGTTGCACTTTAGTTGTGAACTAACCATTAATGGGGTGTACCTTATCCAACGATTGAACCAAAGGACCCAACCAAGATGGTCTATTGGTCACGATATACCACAATCCAGATCCAAACACATGAAGGGAACCACCACAAAGTCATCCCAAAACATTTTTCAAAAGAGACCACTAATCGTCCCCACAACACAGCTCACCGACCAAACACAAACCCAAAACACAGTTCAAACAAGAGGGGTTCTTGGACTCAAAACATCCCACAACATCAACATTATCAAAAACCCATAATACAAACTATAAGAAACTATTCATCAATACATCATGTTTTTCTTCAAAACTATTTCTTTGAAAACAAACGGTTTTGCAGTAAGCGTATCCACCAATGGTACCCCATGGGCCTCACACATGCATGTTTTTGTGTCACACCGGGCACCCTCCTCATAACCATCCCAACAATCATCCAGTCATGCCATCAACCATCCATCATCCCATATAACCCCATGCATGTGGTCACTCATGGAAATACCAAAGGGTAAAACAAAAATTCCTTCCACTTTTCAAAAACAAAATGCTCAACCAACCCAACCTTTTTCTCAAAACTGCTAACAATGAGATCAAAATCCCAATTCACATCTTACAAAACTATTCATAAGGACAAAAACATAAAAAAAGAACTCACTTTCAAGTTATTCACATCAATTTCAAAACATCTCATCCCATTAAAAAACCCTTTAATCGTTTAGAAAACTATATTGGAAACACTTTTGAAAACCAACTTCAATATGGTTTCTTCTTTCAAAAGAGGTGTAAGCATACTATTTTCCATTTCAAAACAATTCTGAAAATTCAGTTCCACCATTTCATAAATCAAAACATTCCATATTTATTTGAAACACATTTCACAAAAACTTTACAATTCTTAAAACCAAGTCAGTTTATAACCATAGTTCCAAGATTTCAAAACTAAAGAACACAGACAATGCGAGAGGAAACTGGTTTCAGTGGGTGACTTGGACATATGGTTGGCGGCCATATTCCAATCACTTCACTATCACAGAGAGTGTTCTAGGGAATATCCACAGCTCCACATGGCTTGCCAGGCCCTGCGAGCTTACTGAGACCATTAACCCCACTCTCTTTTCATTTCCCCTAACCATCATTAAAACAGGAAAACCAAAGGACATAGATAAATCAAGACTTCCCTAGGAAACTTGAATCCTGTCATGAGGTGTGGTGATCAGGAACACTACCCATAACTATAATACCAAGTCCCTATAATCCAAACTCCATAATATCCTGACTCTTCCCGAAATAACATGACCCAAAGAGTTAACATGAACCTGCTCTGATACCATTTTGTCACGAACCGAATCTGTTCGCCACCAAAACCGGCACCAAACCCAGCCCGTGACATGACCCGAAGGGCGTTACCTATCCCCATGGGCTGGCACAAGTGCCCGAGTATTATTTATTTAGGTTTTGGAACGATTTACCCGAATATGAAGGCATAAACCATTAAAAACAATCAATAAACTGAATCTGAAAAATTTATACCAAACGATGTTTAAACAAAAACCAGAACTGAATACATAGGTTTAGAGTCAATACAAAAGGTCAAAATACACAATGGAATAGAAAAAAAACAACCCCATGGACTCCACATGACAAGGGGTCATCACCCCCAAGTCGTCTCCACTACTCCGCCCCAAGGATGAGGACTAACACCCTGAACCGCCATCACCCTTAGCCTTTCCTTTTCCTGGGTCAAAAAAAAGGTCTACATACACCCAAGGGGTGTAATTAGGGTGTGAGACTAATACCAATAGGATACCACCCTATGATTCCAAGGTGCATGCAATACAAGGAGAAAAAGAAAGCAGTTTTAATATGCAATTAAAAGCGGTGACAAATTCCACGAAATGAAACTTTAAATTGAAAACATTTTTCAAGATAAAACATTCAGAATGTTAACAAATTTAAATAGGAATTTTAGGTACTACATTATAATTCCAAAGACACCCAAATACAAGGGAAAATACCACAAATCCACTGAGCAACAAAACCGGGAACACCGCTAGGCACTAGATAGTCTCGGGCCCCATGTACCTCGTACCTCAGTGTAATGTAACCATAGTAAAATCCTTTCTTGTGCATGAGCCACTAGTAGGGAACATAACCATAACCTAGTCGTCCCCAATCATCATTCACATAGTTTAGTTAGAGTTGTCGTTATCCAAATGGTATGTGAAACAGGGACAAAACCCATCCGGTCCACTAGCCGTACTAGTACAAATCCGCCCCACCTAGGTACCCGGGCTTCCCCCTTTGTGCTCAAACAATTTCAGGATTTAAAACATATCAATTTTAATTTAAAACACTACTACTGGTCACATACACCAAATACAGTAGCTATCTCATTTTATACCACTTAAAACACACAACAAACTCTTTGAATTGGAATAAATCAATTTCTCAAAATCTCGTGTAGTTTTGCACACAAAACCCCTTAAGAAACCCACTTGTACACGATGTTCACAATTGTAAGTTACCAAAACTATAAAGGCAGACCAATAAATATGAATTAAAACAAAAAATCAATTTTTGGGCATCCCCATGTTAAACAAGAAGTTTTATCTTTGTAAAACCTTCATTTTCACACAAAAGTGGAACCAAAACTTCACTTTCTTTACAAACACAATTAAAACCCATTTTTTGCAGCAATTACCAAAGGGGATAAACATTATAAATAGTATTTTATGCCTTATTACAGATCAATAAAAACAACTAAGTATTTATAGGGAATACCCAAATAAATAAACAAAACACTTCTTTGGAAAACCCCCAATTTCACACCAAATTGGCATTTTAAATTCAATTGCAATAGAAACATCATTAGAACCAATTTTTTCAGCAATAATAAAATTATATAAATCTGAAAATATGATAAATACATAATGCTAATACACAAAGATTGCATCAACATTGGAATCACCTACCAAATCAAATGAAACCATTGAATACTTTGTGCAAAAACACAAACGCACCACCGCCGCACCTCAAGAAGGGTAGATCAAACCTAAAAATAGAAAATTGGACCAATAAAACCCAAGTGTAAACCTTAGGTTCTAACTCCTACCCACTGGTCATTGTTAACTTCAATAAAAAGGGAGGACACCCTAAAAAAATAGAATGAAACCCTAATCAGTTTGAAAGGGGAAAAGAAATGGACAAACTTACTTGAGAAATCTATAATGAATCTCCACAAAACACAAGTATATGAAATTTAAAACGGCCAAAACTCAGGGGATGTTCTCAGAAGAATTATTAGGTCATTTAGGAATCGTAATGGGGGGAAAAGAGTATGAATTGAGATAGTTATGATTGAATGAACATACCTCATCAAATCTACCCGATTTTAGAAACCCTAAGATGTTCATACCTAAATCGCGATCCTAAGAGCTCCAAAGAGGGGGTAAAGTGGCTGGAGGAGCGGCTGGGTGTAAGGTCCGTATATGAGGATTAGAATCACCGAAAAATGCTTAAAATTGAATATGTTATTAAATAAATAAAATTAATTTTTAAAACTGGATATGGGCTTCCGGGCAGGCCCAATCCCATAAATAAAAACCCAACTAAACCATGGTTATGGATTTCCAAAGGCTCCATATTTTAATTTTAGTGTTAATATATCAGGGGAGGACATTTAGGGGTTGGAATGAGTGAAAAATATTAAAAAATGAATAAGTTATAAAATAATCAAAATTTATTTTTAAATCTGGAATTGGGCTCACGGTTTGGCCCAATCCACGAAAACTCACATATTCTCTATAAAACCATTGGAAACCCCCAAAACAAAGCATTAATGGAAATTAAAATATATTTAAATTTAATATAAGCTATTTATGTGACATTTCCTGGGATTGGAGTGGATATATTTTAATTTTATTCATTTATATCATATATATAATCATCCCGGTGGATGAGTAGTTACTTGTTTTCAATTGTTATAGTTGTATCTGTCATTTCAAAATTCTAAATTTAATAACAGTGTGTTTTTAGTTATACTATTTCATTGAATATTTAAATTTTACATGTTTATTTATTTATTTCTTATTATTACTCAGATTGAGGGTAAATACCCACACGATTCCACCACAGACACTTGCTGCAAGTCTACAGACTCTGGTGTATGGGGAGGAACCCATGATGTCATGAATTATTCAAGTATAATCCTAGTGATTCGGGTTGGGATTTTAAAAAATGGTATCATAGAATATGATTCATTTTTATAATTTTGGGAGGTTGTATATCAGATACACATTAATGTGTGGAGATTGTGATGAAACTCAGTCATGTGAGTTGCGAACATAGTTTTTTAGGGAATATTAGGTTACAAAGGCATGGTATTAATGTTTCGAAATTTCATATATTTTTATATGATCTCACCTCATGTGAAGCCCATGGATATTGAGGGTTTTTAGTTCTTAATAAATTTGGATCTTAAATATATCAATAAGAATAATATTTTGAATTATATTCTACATGTACTTTTTACATGAAAAATATGTGACCTCGATGCGATTCTACTAACATCAATGGACATAGAATCATAGTGTCAAAAATATGTACTACGTTTTCATATATGAGTTCTTGATGAAATCCCCTCTACTAAAACCCTATATGTGTTTACTTGTGATAGCAGGTCATGTAATACTATGGTGTGGTGTACTTGGGAAATGATGATTATAATGATGAAATTGCAATCTATCTCTATGAACAGGTAATGAAGTGTATCTTTTGGGATTTTTTACAATATTAATTACCTTAAGAAAAAACTTGTGTGAGCATCCATCATGAAGGCCCAATATATTAAGGTACTCACAATGGTCAATGTAGAATTTTCTATAGAGCGTATAGTGATATTTTGTAAAAATCAAACCATGAAAATTGTATGTGATGTCATTAGCCTAAAAGTGTACTAATCATGAAACATATGTTGGGATGTTGCAAGATGATGTCCTATGAGTTTGAAAATATGCAAGACATTTAGAGTGTGATGTGTATGTCAATGTGGAAAAAAATATGACACTGTTTAATAGAAAATCAATATCCCATAATTCTTGAAGGTAACCCCAATGAGGATATTTGATGTAGAGGAACAGTTAAATATAATTACATAGTGTTTATTTTCATTAATGATAATTCAATTAGAGATTGATTAAAAATTAAATGTTTTTATGAAAGGTATTGTAATTATCTTTGTAACCTAGGAGTATAGATCACTTTAAGTGTTAGTACATAATAACCAAGTATGTATTTAAAAGTTCATGTACATTGGTGGCATTAATTGTAGGACCATTGGTTCTCTTACCAATTACTTTGGAATGTGACTCTCACTGGATGTCGAGTGGAGATTTTATGTGGTTTTATCTATGAGGGTAAGAGCATGGGTTGACACTCTGTGGAATAAACTAACACCTGTGTGATATGAGGTGTTAAATTAATATTAATATAAGGGAGTTTCCATTTCTAGATAAGAGCGCTATGAGTTCTTAGGTTTGGATTTGATAGTATATCATTGATGATTTTGGTCCAAGTTTAGCATTTAATTTAGAAACTGATGTTTTATTGCGAATCTTACTGGTGTTGGAATCAAAAGATGGATATGTTCAAAAATTTATTAGTGGTAGAGGTTGATAATGAAAAAATATAGTCATACCATTATATGGTAAAAACGAGTTATTCATTGATGGATATGTCTTGGTTCAAAATAGAGACGTGTATAAGGGAATGATACTTCCCTATGTTATGAGTCTAAAGTATTATTAGTAAAATGAAAAACATTTCATATTTCATGAATGAATCATTCAACATAGTGTAATGTGTTTTGATTAATCCATATTTATGTTATCCTAGGTGACTGACATGATAGTAAAGTCTAAGTAGATGGTTGCATTTTTTCATTGTGTTTTTCGATGGACTAGATATGGATGGGTTTACCAATGTAAGTATTGAAAGGATTAAAATAAGAATATTTATATGGTGGGGATATTTGATCTATTATGGTTGAAGGACTCTATTCTGTTAAGGGTTGGGGTATTATATTAAACTAGATGTTAGTTGATTATGGTGATTATTGAGGATAAATGTGTGATGAAACTAATAATATATGGTTCTATGGTGAATTCATAATTTTGTTTCAATTTGGTACTTTATAGAGAACACTTGATGTGTCATACTTATGAAAAATTAGTACAAACATAGATAGAGTGAGATAATTGGTGAATTGAAACATGATTGAGAGCATTGTGGCTGGTTTAAGTGATTAGTGAACCATCTAGGGAAGAATCCATCAAAGTTGGTTTAGACATCATTAAGTTTTCCTAATCTATTTATTGATTACACTAAGTAATGATGTATCGTAACTAGTGGTTCTAGAGTGTTCGTTGTGTAGTTCATTTACCCATGGTGGCAGTTGGTTGGAAAATTATAAATGGGTGGTTTTTTGTGAACAAAAAATTGGTGAGATGGAATACAACCAAACATATCATATTAGTTGTGGAAGATATTTTTAATAATAGATCATGAAATATATATAATATTCAGCATTATTGGGTTATGTTGGTCAGCTAAGACTCACTGGTTAAGTTCATAAAAAGAAAAAAGGTGAATATATCAGCGTTTAACCCATGTCTCTCATCAAATCAATCATGATGGAATTGAACTACACTGGGTGAGTTTTTGAATAGTGGTAATCATGTTTAGTATGAATATTTATATTGTTGGGGGCATCTCGATGATTTTTAAGGAATCATTTTAGGACAAAATGGTGTGTTTAATTGAACATGTTTGGTGATCATGACCATTATGTTGGAGGAAAATTATATTTTAGACAAAATTCTTATTTTTTCCTTGGTTTCACGTAGTTATAAGTGATGGTAACTCAAAAAATGACCATTGATATTGTTATGTAATTAAATTTATTGATATATTTTTTTAACAAAAATGAGGTATATTGAGAATTGTGTTTCATGTGCTACCAAAATTTCACAAGAATTATAAATTATGTAGTGTGGTGATTGTAAAGACCCATGTCACTATGAGTTATAAACTTCAAATAAAATATGAAATTTGAATTTTTGGGATGGATGGATTAGAGAAACGAGTGTTGAACTGAGGTTCTTCTTGTTCAAGCCCCACTAATGGTTTTTTAACTTGTTTGAAGGCTCCGGTTCTAACTTGATCCTTGTTTTTTAGAGGAGAATGGTATTCTAGCTTGGCTACTACAACAATAATAACATTCTAGTATCCCTCATCAGTTAGTGGGTGTATATATATGTATCTAGGTTTCCAAGAAGGTTTTCTTAACCATGAAGTGGGCCATCAGATAAACAGTGGACCATTACCAGCTACTCGAGAGGGTATAATGGGGGGTTTCTAGTGAATATTCATTTGGAAATTTTCTCCACTAGATCCCAATTTTGATTAACTAGTTTGGATCAATTTTTTGATGTCCATTTAGTTGTGGACTCCTGTCATCCACCCTCCAGGACTATCCTTTAATATGGAGTGGATCCCTGAGTAAATAATTGTGAAATCCTGATTAAATCTTCTAGTGTTCTCCAATTTTGGGAACCTTCATCATTCATAGTGGTATTTCACAATTGAGTTCATCATGGATGATCCTAACAGTAGTTTATAGTCGTTATGGTCCATTTATGTCTTGATTCTATTTAATTACCTTCCATCAAGATGATTGTGGTTATTTTTTCATTAGGTCAATTATATATTGTTAATCATATGACAATTCCATAGTGTCTTAGTATAATTTTCCATGAACAATGGGAATGTGGATCAACATATCTAGAGGATGTCATGTTACGATGAATGTGTGTCATTGATGTACATTTCTATGAGGGTATGTCCCTTGATGACATATTCTTTATTTTTTCTCAATTGGATTAAATTTCCTATTGTTTCATGTAATAAATCTGGGTATTTCTATCTTTTTAGAATTGATATTGTTCCAGTTGTGGATCAAACTCTGTGAAATGATATTGAAACTATGGTACATCACTGGTTGGATTTTTAAAGAGTACAATATAATTATACTAAATTAGAATTTTTTTGATTCCCTTTGTTATGTATTTTCATCAGAATGAATTCAAATGTGGTGACATATATTTTATGGATTGTTGGTCATGGATCTGTCTTTTCAATGAAATCTGGTGAGTTCTTCAACAATTTTTATCTTCACCCTTGGTTATAAGGATTCTTATAAACATTTAAATTTATCTAATTTAATAATAATTAATTATTTTGGAATTATTGGAATTTGTAGAACCTTGTGGTGTTTTTTTTATTCTGAATCAAGCTAGATTCCATGGAAAATAAGTTGGGATATGCTAGAACATGAGTTGGCTTTTTGAGGTAGGTGGTTTTTGTGTACTTGATCCTAATGATAATTATTAGCTTATTGGAATGTGTTTTGGCATCACTACACTCTTAGGGGGCTGAACATGAGATTCTTGTAATTCCCTAAAAACTAAATGGAATACCGATAATTATATTTTAATTGATAGATCTAATAAATTAAAATGGCACACCTGGTTCCATGCAGAGTTATAAAATGAGTGACTTGTCGTAAATAATTATATGAATGTGCCTAATGAATTGAAAAAGGTGCTAGGTTAATGTTAGAACATGCGTGTTCATTGGTTTCTTGGGTGTTGATGGACAAGGATTGATTGGTAGTATATTCTATGATACAAATGTGTGTTTTCTGATGACATAATTAACTATTTAACCAAATTTATGTAATGGTTAACCAAATTTATGTAATTATCCTATGAAAAATAATTAAATTATTCCCCATTATATTTTTTATAATCATAACATCAATCAATGAAATTACATAATTAAATTGAATTACATGTAGTAAAATTGTATAACAAGTACAATTATTTTAACAAAATTTATGGACTAAAATTTAAAATGGATTATATGATTAGTAGTTGTAAAAATCATAAGAGAATATAATTTATGGTTTAAAGTATGGTATGTATTGAGAATCACAATTTAGTTCCAGATTCTAAGAATTATATCATCCCAAGGAGAGGTATTTTAAATCTTTTGATGTTTAAGAGGTATTTTGTATGCTCAACCTAATATTAGTATGAGGTAAAGGTAAACCCTTTTCTAATTTTAGATGCATGTAGATTTTCACACCATGACAGGTTTAGATAACACTTTGATGAGAATGTATTGTGTAAGGGTCATTCTGTATATGAGCTCCTTATAGGGTCTTGGATATTTTTGTGGGTTTTTCACTAATGAAAAGACCCTTGCACTGGAAGTTTGTACCACAATGGAGGGTTTCATGACATTGAGATAACATATACATTAGGATATAGGGACACATATATATTAATGTAGTGATTTTTCATGAGGGGTGACTGGTTATGCCACAATAATTAAGTTATTTGATAAATATGTACCATAGGGGGCATCACAACTTGTAGTACGGAAGAACCACACAATGAGGAAGGGAAATAATCCCATGGGTGTTATGTGTTTCATGGAAAATAGGTGTCATGCCAGAACCCAAAGGGGTATTATCATGTCAATTTTGGATGGTGGTTGAGTCCTCTACCATATATAATGTAATGACCCAAACATTTATAGCTTTAATTTCCTTTTAAAAAATTTAATTTTTTTAGTAATGATGTCAAAGAAAGAACATACAATAGTATGGTAATTTTTTAGTATAAAAATTTATATCCAATCATATTTCAAAATTATTTCACCATATTTACCATTGGTAATATTGTCTTTGTATAGTGACCATTATGATTAATATATATTAATGGTGCTAATAAAATCCAATTGACCTAAATAAAGGATGTCATAGCCTCGACCAGTAGGATCATACCATATTAAACCCATTTCTCAGAACATATAAGGGTGATGGAATCGTTTGGATTTGACGTTGACCATTAACAATATTAGATTCAATAACTAATTGTGGGAAAAGTTAAAGCTTATCAGGATCACGATTCAAACCACATTCGCCAAACCGCCGTAATGAAGTGTCACCATCATGCACCTTACCCTTAAGAATCACATTTATGTAACAAGGGGTTGTAGATCTAGATCTAGCTAATATGAATTTTTTATTTTTATTTTTAATAAAATAATTATATTTTTATCCCTTTTATGTTCACTTTATAAAGGATTATATAATGAGTTCAATAAATAATACATTATGATCTGATGAAACTCATATTATATTTTTAGTAAATATATAGTATCAACCAACACACTCTAATGTGTTTAAAAAATCAAATAAATTTAGTTTTAATAAAAAAAATTACAAATTAATATCTTTTTAAATATAAATTATATAATAATTTTATGAAGTCAAAAAATAATTTTATAAGGGGTAAAAATCATGTACTGTCATGAAAAAACCTTTTTTATAAATAGATATTTTCTATTTAAAAATTTCTATTTTTATATTTAGATAAATATTTTGATAAATTACATATTATTTTTGAAATCATTATTTCAAATATCAGAAATTGTGAATTTTCAATAATTTTCTGAGGTAGTTGAATTTTTGGGAAAAAATCAAATAATATATATATGCGGAATGTATTAAAAAACATAAAAAAATATGAATAGTAATGTGTTAAATAATATAATCATTATAAAAGGAAAAATTTTTGTTTAACATTTAAAATAATTTTTTTGATTTAAATATATTAATTTTATAAACCCTTAATGCATCCTCCAAAACTTTTATTACATTTTATGGTTTTAAAATTAACTCATTATGGATATGACTCACTTCCAGAAAAACAAGTGTTTTATTTTAATGAGTAGGTTCTTATGAATATTATATATTTAAAACCACTCATATTTTGTATATACCTTGTGAAAAAATGCTGGTATGTTTTGATTTTTTGATTATTTTATCATATTCTGTCTAAATCTAATGTTTAGAAAATAATAAGAAATTCCTCTCTATTTTGCTACAATAAACCACTAAACATCCAATTATTATTCATTTAAAAAACTTTTATCATGAATTAATATTCATTTTCCTCTATATATCACACTTATGTGGTTCCAAATCTCTCAATATGCTCCTCCCATACTTTTAAAAGCACCCCCTCAAGGTAATGTATATCTCTCTCTTCTTTTACAATCAACCCCTAAATTGAATTTGTCTGTTAATAATATAAATTTATTATGTTTGAATGAAATTATAAATATCCTTTTACTATCTAATTTATGTTATAATAATTATATGTCATTTACCCCTTGTCATTATAACCTTTACGTGAGTAATTATTATGTCAAGGAAAGGTGATTCACTCTTCATCCTCATTACTCAAGAACGTTATTTAAGTTATGAAATATGATTTCTAATGTTTCTTATTGGTATAAAAATTTACAGATATTTTTAGTTATTTATTACTTCGTATTAATTAAAGACCCCAATTAACTGTCATTAAACTATCCTACGAATCATTATGTACATCTAATATACTATGGAAAATATCATGTGATTTTCCATGCCAAATTTTGTTGTTGTTAATACCCCTAAAAATTTAACAATAATTTTTATTCACCTAGATATAAATATAATTTATTTATTATGTAATTCCATTCATATAACAATCACTCTTGAATCATGAGACTAAAATTGATGAAATGTATCCTTATCTTTTATTATATATGTGGCATAAAAATTCTTGTACAAGATATCAATGTTATAAGGTTACCCAAAATTATATAGCCCTCAAATTCATTGGGGTAATATTTTTATCTCATGAGATACCGTGCATGTTTTAAAATAGTATATCTCAGTTGAACTATGTTATGATTGTAACACCTTTAGTTTTTAAGAGGGGGAAAATTATTTATAGAGTGTATGACACGCTACATCGAGACTAAACGAACCATGACTTTTTAAAATCATTGTACCCTATCTGTTAAATTTGATGTTATGATTAATATTCAATAAATTTTTAAATATACATATTACATAATATTTATAAATTTATGGGTAAATTATTAATAAATAATAACTGAAATTTTAATAAATATATTATTTTGTATAAAAAATATATTTGATTAAACATTATTTTTATTTATTTTTTTATTAAAAATATTATAATGAATTAATATAACAATTAGAAATTATATTATATATATTTACCATTATTTTTTTATTACCACTTCCAATTTATATTTGGCGAAAATTTTGGACATTTTCTGAAATGATTGATTTTTAGTGAATAGTATAAAATACCTATTTTCAATATAGAATCATTTCTTTGGATTAAATGGTGTCATTTAAAAGTTAAATTAAATTTGGTATTTGGTATTAAAGTTAAATATTATAAATTTTATTTATAATAATAAAATCAATTTCATTTAATTGATAAATTTTCAAGATTTTGGTAAATTATTATTTCTATGCTTAAAAATGCTGTTTTCTACAAATAGTTTTATAGTGCATAACATTTATCAATTTTAAATAATTAAAATAAACCCAAGTGAGGAAATATTAAATATATATTTATATATTATATATAATTATATTAATTATAATTTATATAATTTCTCTTAATTTTTATGTATTTAATATAAGATCAATTTCTTCTTCAATGATACATTTCCTGTAAAATTGTTTTTTGTTACATTTTGCGGGATTAATTTTATATTAAATTTAAAAACATTATAGAATTATATTTGATAAAATGGATTATATATTTTTAATTAACATAATTAATATTATATAATTTTTTAACATAATTTTCTTCATAATCAATAGCAAATATAGTAAATATCTTTTACCACAGTTAATGGTAAAATCAGTTTACCAGAAGGATAAGTTAAAGAGATAATGGAGTAACATGTTTAAAAAAAGTCTATTTTTACATTTTTGAGGCTCGGATAGATCATATAACCCCTATAATTCATTTTTATCAAATTGTTTGGAACATGGAATGATATTTTCTTCCCGTTGTTGAATAGTTTTTTGTATTTATAAAAATGTAACTCCCTCTAACTTATAAAGGGGTACCTACAATAGTCACCATTAAAATATTACAAAATCCTATTAGATCGTAAAGAAACTTCAAAAATACATACCTAAATTATCTCCCCAAATACTTGAGGAATTGTTTTAATCATAAATCTAATATACGGAGGATTTAGTTATAATCCTAAATAAGTTGTCCGAAAAAAAGGTATCATTCTTAACTGAGAATAATTGTTTTATTTATTTTTACACCTATTTAATATGATACTAAATAATTATTATATAATTAAATTGGTATCTAAAATAATCTTATATTTTATTATGTTAATTTCATTCACAAAATGTTTCTCCACATTTATTAAATGGGAAAAAAATCATAGTTTTTTTTTGTATAATGGACTACTCCTTCGTGAATAGATGTAATTTTTTTCCATCATTGACATCCCTTACTATAAATGAATATGTATTTAATGTTTATATATTATATTAATGAAAAATTAATCATTATGTAAAATAAATATAACTTATACAATTTTATCTTACTATCGAGTGAAAAATGGTTACATTGTTTGTGTGTATGGCAGACTACCAACCCACAAAGCGATGTGATTTATTTATTTTGTTACCACATTACCTGGATGGTATGTGTATGTTAATTTAAGGAAGTAATTTTATATTTTTTATAAAATTATCCTTATAGGAAAATAATATAACACATAACTTATTTCCATCAGGATTATTGAAAAATGCAGACGTTAAGCATGCATACGTACTACCTACGATCTCTATGAGTATAAAATAGTAATTTTTTTTAAAAAAACCCAATTATTGGTCTACAAGTATAATTTAAGTATAAAAATGATAATTATTTTATGTTCATTATTTTATATATGATTAATTAAAAATATCTTTCACCACAGTCAACTAAACAATGTGATTTTGGTCAAATCATCCGAACATCATAAAAATGTACAACTTGAACTTAAATTATTAAGTAATTGAATATAGAATGTTAAAAAATATAATAAAATCAAGTATAAACTTAAAAAAATTATTAATAAAAAAAATAATTGAAATTTTTTTATTGCTCAAGAAGATAAAAAATGCATTTGATGAATCAGGCACATGGTAAGAGATCACTATAAGCCTCGATTTCCTTTGGAATATGACCATAATATCCATAAATCAAATTATATATCTCTATAAGTTTTTTAGATGATTTTTAATTCAATATATATGCCTCTCAAATATATTCATATATTATTCTACCTTTTTTAATGGGGTAATACATTACTTATGTTCTTTTCTTAAATTTTTCCATTATAAAAAATCCTTTGATTATGGAATGAGGTGGGGTTATGAAACCCATTTTATTAACATGTGAAATTAATATGAAATGCATAATTATTGTTTTATTTTAATTTTCAAACATTAATAAAAATCATGTTATGATAGGTGTTCCCATATATATATATATATCCATTATATTAGGTAAAAAATTAGTCTCATGATGTGTCATGTATGGGATTGGGGAGTAATACTAATCCATTATAGGAATTTTTTCACCTTGCGATATTGTTTAATAAATTAAACATGACTCGTGTTTATGTTATATTATATGTTTCTTCCAAATTTTCTATGTTACCATGATCCTATGATACACTTTTATTTATGATATTATTCTATGTGTTTACATATGAGCCTTCTCTTTTATGATATCTTATTGTACCCTTGAAAAACTCATTATGATTCTATATAATGTTGAATCCCTTATTATGATTTTTAGGTCACCCCTTTATTTGATGTATTCCCCATGTTTTTCTACACAACATTAGAAGTTCAGATAGATTTAGGAGATATTTGGGTCTTAATTAAAGGATGTTTATATTGAAAAATAATGTGATAAAATTTGAAAAGTTTTGGATCACAATATTTATTTTTTATAAGTTATCCTTGAAATATATTTATGATGGATTTTTTGTTTTTTCCACATTCCCATATTTCCAAAATCTTGTCGAATTATATCATGCTTCCAAGTTTATGTTCTTGATTCTCACCCCTCTATTGTAACGTTGATATCCCTATTGAATCACATATAATACTTCACACTATGATATGATCTGATTATTCCCATTACTGGATTTATATATCACCCTCCCATATATTTCCCCAGGATATCCCATGTAGTTTTATAAGAGATATACGATTTTAAGGTTATGTAATGGATTTTATAAATATTGTTCTTGTACCCATGTTTCATGTTAATGTCCTATATACCAAATATTTTAAATAAATCGTCCCTAACAATCTTCTAGGATTGTATTGTGTGTACCTTTATATAATTAATCATGAATTAAATTTCAAAAAAAAAACAAGGTTTGTTGTTGGGTTTTAGTACCATAACCTATAGGGTTAAAGCTTTAATTGGGGTGGGGGAGGGTGACATCATAGCCCATGAAGTCCATGATGCGTCCTTGAATTGTTTTTTAATATATTATTACATATCTTGTTTTTAGTCACCCTACATTTATTTTAAGAGGAGAGTGGGGTTTGTGGGGTTCAATCTTTTGACGCAACACATCTCCTTTCACCCCTCTCCCATCCCCATAAAAAATAGTGGTCCTTATAAGATTATATAGTTGAGTATATGTTATTCCTTTGAATTTATCCTAATATTATTATTATCATGCTATGCCTCTGATTTGGTGTAATTTTGGGATAGAGATGGAGGGATTGATATCAGTTTTACAATATCATGGTTGAATCAAGTCTATAAAATAGGTCTCTTTTTTTGCGTCCGTTGAGAGAATACCATGGGACATTGGCATGTCGTAGCTCTAGGTTTTGTATAGTATACACAGCTTAATGAATTTTTAGTCATTTATGCCTTTTTTGATAAAATTTTACAATTAATAATAATTAGTTTTAATTAGTTATTGTGATTTTATGTTATGAGATAAGAGCCCAGAGGATTATATGGGCTGGGAAGAGTATTCAACAAGATGATATGAATGTAGACACACTTTCTTAATGGGAATAAAAGTTTATTAGGTGGTGGTCCTTGAGCATCTACCAAAATTTTATGAATTTTGTTTTTGTGAATGTGGTCTAAGATCTCTCTACTAATGTGAAACAGATAATTAATTAAATATATTATTCCATAGATCACTTATGGATATAACATAGGTGTTAATGAACAGAAAATACTATTCAACTCTATATTAGAGAGGGGAAACATGATAATTTCATACATATATAATATAAGGTAATTTATGTGAATATTTAATGCATATCCTTAAAAACATAACCATGAATCGCAATGTTATAAAGTTTCAAGAGACTACATATAAAATCATTTTATTTCACAAAATTTCATCTACATTTATAAATAATATATTCTCACATATAAAACCTCCTAGAAATTCCCAATTTAAAAACATTCTTTGTAACCTAGGGAAATCAAACAAAATAAAGAGACTCGATAGATTATAAAAAATTGTAAACAAAAGAGATATAAATCAATTATCATTATTGAGAATAATATAAGTATAAATTTATGATAACATGATCATAAATTACAATAATCAAACATAATAAGTAAAATATCTTCAATCATGAATTATGAAATATTTATTATTCATAATAAATGACACAATTCATAAGTGTTCATATTCATCAATAATCAATAATGAACTGTGATAAAATTTTAAAAGTGTAAGATATATATTTTTTGAAACCCCATAAGAATAAACAGATGTTTCCATTATTAAGGATTCTTACTAATGATATCATGGTGAAATAGGTTCACTCTTCATTACAAAATTTCCTTAGTCAAGGTTCACTACCAAGGATAATATAGTTGATTAGGATTTATCAACATTACATCATTTACATATTCAAGGTTGACTCCCGAGGCTATCATAATGGATACTGTATGTTACTAAACTAGGTTCACTCCCCATTCTAGTCATTATTATCTCGTTAAATATCTGTATTTATGAAATTCATTGAAGAGATATATAATTTGAAGTCCACTCGTCACATTATTAAAGTTAGACTTCTGTTTACTGAAATATCAGAAAATATTCATCATGTCATCATATCATAACCCATGGAAATAAAATAGGTTTCATAAATATTTCATCAAAGCATTGGTCCTGAAAAAAATCATAAATGTTTCTCTGTAAATTAATTATATCATGTAAAAGATATGAGTTTCATTGACTAATACAAAAAAAAATTATCATCATAATACATCTGGATAACAAATTTGAATGGTATCATAAGATAATATCTTTAGTGAAGAATAATAATCCATAAAGTATATTGACATGGATAACAAATACCTTTAAAATGCCATTCATATCATTATTTGAAAACATGAGGAAATATAGTTTTATTTTTATAGTTTTTTAAATAAAAATTCATAACATATTGAAATACTATTTCCATTGAAAATAGAAAAGGATATTTAAATAGGAACCATTAAGTAAAATAATGGCTAGGATGGTAGGAAAATCTATTACTTTCATAAACATTAAAATAAATAAATCCATTCAGACTTTTGTAAAAAGTAAAAAATGAGTTGATCTAAAATCTATTAGAATGATTCCATTCAAAAACTTTTTAAATAAATTAAATGGTAGTTAAAATGACCTTTATAAAAAATCTCAAGTATAGTTATGAAATTTAAGTAAACCAATTTCTACGATTATGGAAATGGAATAAAAATTTCATCAACTAAAGAAGAAATATAGTCTGAATTTCATTAAAAGAAATTTTTCATCATTTTAATTACCAATGAAAGAAAAATCGAACTAATATAAAAAAATATAAACAATAATAGGAGAATTAAATATATGCAGCCTAAATATTAATTTCAATAAAATTTCTCAAAATGTAAATATAAAAAAGAAAATTTTAAATAGAAATATGATTATAACATAATAAGTTACCTAAAGATTAAACCTTCTTTTTAAATATTCAAATATAAAATCTAATAAATATATATAATTTATTAATTTAATACAAAACTGTATTCATGCATAACATAATATGTATCATTCATTAATAATACTGAATAACCGTTTTATTAGATTTTTTTTCATTAGAATGAACATTTCGGAAAAAAATGGTCCATTTTCAGTGCATGGTTTTTTTTCAATGTGTCCATTAATATTAATTTATAAATTTTGAGTAATCCATTTATAAAAAATTTCTCCATTAGAATAGACATTTGGGTGAGAACTGATCTATTTGAAATATATGGATTGGTTTGATGTTTCAAGTACTTTCAAATTGGTCATTGTTTCATTATCTTCTGAAATTAAAAATGGAATATCTATCATATTAATTCATCAAATATAGTTTTATAATTATTCGTATAAAGTGGTGATGAAAAATTCATAACATCATTTCCTGGAGGTTGTATCCCACACATACGCATGAGTGATGTTATCAATTTACAACGAATTTATTGGCACATAAGTATATATGATATTATAATTCCAAAAGAATAAGTATGTCATAAATATAATATATAAAAATTACAGCTATCAATAAAAACCACCTATGAATTATGTTGATGAAAAAATAATCATATCTCGGCATAGAGGCTATAATCCACATGAATGCATGAGTGATAAATTCATTTCCCATTTGATAGAAAATAGTTAACAAATTGTTTATCCATCATAATAATATAAATTATGTATAATTAATATAATTAATTCAAATATTTATAATTTATACCATATATTTATGGGATTCAGGAGAATAAATAAAATTGAATGTACTCAGTTAAGAGTTATACCTCTTCATCAAGAAACCACCTTTAGATTAAACCTTAAGAATTAAAATATTGGTATTAAGATAAATCCATTACACCTATTAAATGTGTATAGATGTAATTAAGGTATTAATGTTTGATTTTTTTGATAAATAAAGCTTATCATGTGTGAAGAAGAATGATATAAGGTATCATTTTATAATGGAGGGAGAGGATATAGTTGGAATCTCTAAAAAAAGAAAAATATAATAATGTCTTACTGTAGTAAAGGGTCTAAAAAATCATGAATATAAAAAAATAATGAATTATAATGTCTAAATATAATCAAAAATCAAATTAAATATAATTTTTTGCGGTATTATAATCATTATATGTTTGGTTGACCCTCGCTAACTCATTTTAACATTTACCAGGGCAACACATTTTTACTATTTCTACAATTCAATATGATAAAAATTTAAGTTGAAATTATTAATCTATTTTTATTATTATGAAAAAAAAATTTAAATAAATTTTATGAGATTTAATTTATTTATGTGGAATAAATTCATTTTATATAAGTGTGCAAAACTCAATTTAACCATTTTTCGGAAAATGAATTTCTAAGCATAAAATTGGGTATACATTCATTCCCTTCCATGTAATAGCTATTAGATGAATGGTAAAATATTGTATTGATTATATTATTTAAAATTTTACTTATTATTATTCATATTTATAAATTAATTTAATTTGAAAGATAAATAAAATTATTCCCACAAAGATATTTTTTAGAAAAACATCTCTTTTCAAATGAAAATGATTTTATTTTAATTTATAACCAATTAAAAACCATTGAATTAATTTTATACATATGTTAAAAGTAATGTTTCATAATTTATTTTGTCTTATTCATACATTGCAATCCAATTTGAAGGAAATAATTTTCAAAATTTATAATTCCATAGAATATCATGGTTTGTTTCATCTCATTGGTGCGTATAAACCATTCCATCAAAGAAATTAAATTTAATTAAACATAAATATATCATAAAACATCAAGATTTTACTTTTGGTATGAATTACTAATGTACATGTAAATTATTATAATAACATTTTATTAGATATATAGACCCTAGAGGTATACTATTTAGATGAACAGAACATTGTAGACCTTGGGATAGGTGAACATAGCCCTCTCCGTGTATGGGGTGAAATGATATAGTAGTTCTACTTGATATAGGATAGATGGATAATTTAGATACCATATATCAATTTGTAATGTTGAATAGATTTTGGGGAAAGGGTACCTACACCATGGGTATGTGAGTACCCAAGTTGGTATACCCTGGAATGGATTATGGAAAGGTTGGGAGAGAGAAGTTGTCCTAGTTGAATTGAAGGTGAGATATTTTATATGCCATATAACAATTTTTATTTTTTTATTTCAATTATTATGAGACAAATAAGGTCATGATGTCATAATAATGATGTTGAGGAACTCTATTCCCTATGATAGATATGACCACACACTGTATTCAAATAGTAGTTTGTAGTGATCTTGTAGGATTTTCTAGCTTTTGTGCCACCTAGGGAAAATTGGGGAGTACCTCAGCATCAAGTTGTCCCTGGGAAGGTTCAGTGTATAGAGGATTGTTCAATGATATATTTTATGCATACAGTTTGAGAATAAATTGCTTTCTTCAGTGGTTAACAAAGGAACCTTTTGATGGATTTGGGTGATTTTCCAACCCGTGTGAGGTTTATGAGTTTAATATTTGATTCTAGGGAAGATATCCATTCCCCACTAAAATTATACAACAACCTAGATTACAATAAAATGAAATTCCTTTTAATATTGTCGATATAAATATTGGGTGATGATATATTCCCCTAAATTGTATTATGAGAGTGGTGTAATTCCCCTAATATATTATATGATGATATATTACTAAAGGGGTATCAGTCCACATGAAATGAGATATGAGATGTTACATAAGGGTCATTATTATCCCTAATAAGATATATGAGGTATTATAGATGTTGAGTCATTACCCTCAATTTGATATATGAGATATTACTATAGGGATTTCATTCACCACAAATATGATATATACTATATTTTATGAGAGGATAACTATTCACACTGATATGAGATATTATTCGAGGGGAACCATCCCCCCCTCCCACCCGATTTGATATATATGAGATTTTATAGTAGTGGGATTATTCCCCTATATATGATCTGTGAGATATTATGAGTGGGGATTCCCCCCCCTCGATGTGATATAGGAATAGATATTATGAGAAGTGATCCATTCCCCACGATATTTTATATGAATACGGTGTGGGGAACCATTCCCCCAGAAAGAATTATATGTGGGGTATTATTTTCCCTAATATATTATGAGATGGTTTAATGGGAGAGTTCCATCCCTTATTTTTAATAAACATTCATAGTGGTGAGGATTCAAATTTTTTTAATCCCTTGGGTATAAGTATGTGATATTCTCTATGACATTAGACACTAGATGATGAAAGAATTTTCAATATCACGTGTCACTATAGAACTCAATGATCAATAATAATTATTTATGTCACTTTTAAAATTATTTTATTATGATGATCGTATCACATTTTATATACACTTCATTTATCAATTATTTCAATATAATTGTTGATGGTGGCCTATATTTTTTTTCACAACCAACTATGGAAGCTTTGGAACATTGGTGCCCACGAAAATCACTTGATCATTGGTTCATGTAAGGAAGAGTCATAGTGTTACATGATTGATAATGATAACATGGATGATATTTATATATGAGGATCAAAGATTATAGTGAATCCATATTACATTTTTATAATTTATTTATTTTTATATGTTACCATCTTTGTGAATGATCAATGGGTTTTAATATTTTATTAATACACTTCATGTTTTATAGAATATAAATTTTTATCTATTTTTGTGTACTATGATTATTTATTTTGGATGACTTTTGTAATTTTTTTATTTTCCCTCTTTTTTATGAGGATCGTGTCTCTACAAAATAACACATTACATAATCCCTATTATTCTATAGTCTTTTCATACAAGGAAGTGAGACTCAGGTTACAAGGTACTTTAATCTAGTTACTATTGAGTAAACTAGGTTGGGGACATTAAAATGTTGTATCATAACCATTTTTTATTTTTTTCATATTCGGAATATTGTAGACATATAATAGAAATTCAAAAAAATATTTTTATAGACATCATACATGTGAATTATGAAACACATTTTTTATGGTAATCCAAGGTTCCTAGGATTATGGGATTTCTATTGGGAGTATTCATGTTATAGTGTGGATATTTATTCAAAAATGATTTCTATATTTGAGCATGTTAGTATGAATTTTCTACAATGATTATTCGGGGAAATAGACCTACGTATATGTCTCATATTTGGTACAATGGATTCAAAAGAAATTAAAATGTGTGTATGTGATTGATTTTATGGATTGAAAATGGTTTCATCATTTAAAGTGACGCAAATAAATATATTGTCTTCATATATAAATTGTTAGTGGAATTATACCAAGAAAAATGGTATTTTTTTATGACACATCATGTGGATCCCATGTGCAATGTTCTCTAACAGTGTCTACACAGTCCCTATATGTCAAGGATGTATAGTAACCTTTTTTGGATAGTAAAATTAATAGATTCATTAGTTATGGTACATTTTTTGTTGTTGTTATGCTATTTTTGTTAATTAGAGTGTAAAAATTTACATATATAGTGTTTTTTCATATAGATCTATGGTGTAATCCCACTCAAATGAACGATTTTACTATTTTTAGTTGATAGGAATCATTATTTGATGATTCCATTACATGTAAATGGATGTGACTTGGTCCTTGACTAGTTATTATGTCATATAGATACCCAATGGGGATGGGTGATCTGGAGTTGGTGATTGACTTATCAGGGGATGTCTGATGTGTATTTGTGACATATGATTTTTCACGAGGAGGAAAATTCCCTTAGAGGTTAGAGGAAAGGCATGTAATATTCCTTGATCATTCTTAATGTAAATCACTTTGAATGCTTTAGTGTCAAAAACTAGTTTTTGAGGGAACGATCATATAAATTCCAAGAGTTGTTGATTTAGGATGTGTCATTTGATGAGTTGGTGGATAATGGTCCTATATTGTTGGATATGGGATGGTTTGAATGTATCTAGGTACATTTGATTTTTTAAAATGATGCATGATTCATGGTTGATTGTGTGGTTGTCCATATCATAAATGAGATGCCTTGGGAAACAAATATTTATTTTGGGTAGATGAGATCAACATATTTTGTATCGTTGTTAGCTATGTGGGTGAGTGAACCAATTTTTTGGGATTTTGAGAACATGATATCCTTAGTCGGTTTTGGTGAATGGGTTTTATGAATATTTACAGATATTGGCTTTAAATGAGATTGTGATGGAAAATGGAAAAAACCTATTAAATGGTTCTTAGATGTTCACTAAACCAAGGCATATGATAGTAAATATAATCATATATTTACAGAAAATTATCAATACATTTTGAATGTGTGCATGAAGTAACATGAAGCTCTATTGGAATTCCAGATCAGTTATAGGATCATGTATAGGTCTGTTGGGAATTTTCTAGGTTTTGAAAATGTAATAGGTTCAATTATGTCTATATAGTTCATAATTTCCATAGTAATTTTAGTTATTAGAGGAGATTCATAGGATTTTAATGGGCTACATTAAGTGATCACACATAAGGTATGATTAAGGATTTGGTGTGACATTTTTGTTCATTGAGAGTTGAGAAGTGATGGGATCAATGAGGTGCTTATGGGCATGGTTGAACAATACATTTTTAAGCATTATAGATGTCCTTATATGGTAGGAAGAGAAAAAATAGTTGTATTATATTCTTATATTATGGTTGATCAATAATGTTTCTTGATAAGTGTTTCCTGGGTTGGGATGAGTGTGGATTGATAGGAGAGACACATGTGTGATAATTAAATTTCTCTAGAACTTCACCCAACAATTAGTATAAGTTAATCCACATGGTGAGGGATATATTATTTTCTATTATAGAATATAATATTCATTATAGATGTAATTTTAGAAAATGACAAGGATGGTGTTCCTTATAAATTAGGGATAGCGATCATTTTTTTGGTGCATGGGTATTAGTGTAACTATCACATATGGTCATTATATGTGTAAATGAATGAATCATTTATATTTAGATAATAATTTTAGTTTAGTAAGAATAGGATATTGATATTATTATAATGTGGAGAAAAATATTTGATATAATGGTTTGAACCTCAGGTTGGGAGGGTCTTAGATATGGTGAGATAGTCCGGTTGAAGGTCAAGATATAACTAAAATATAGTTTAGTTGATGGATAAAATTTTATACTGTTTCATGGTTTTTACAAAATTTTGGATTCATAAACCATGTTCGATAGAGACTATGTGTTGGAATTGATATCGAGATAGATTTGTGCATGATCTATGATTGATTCAAATTTGGGGTGTTATAGTGATCATGGTGAGAGTATGATGGTTGTTTTATATTGTTGAGTAATCAAAAATGGAATTAAAAATTGTAAGGTTCTATACATTAGAATGATTATTTAGGTTATCGATAATTCTTGTTGGGTTTAAGACATCATAATTTGGAGAAGTGGCGATGCATCAATGGGAGAGGGTGATCATCTTCATGAAAGGTTGGCTAGACCAGGACTGACCAGTGTTTTGTATGAATTGGGTGTGTTGAGGGGGGGGGGGGACATTGAGTGTGTAAATGGTTCAGTGGTAATGCATTTTATATAGAAAATTATTATATTGGGGGAGAACTATAGATCTTAATCAACCATTAAAAGTTGAATTTTATAGAATTTAGAACTATAGTCTTTGATAATAATTAATGGAAGACACCTAGGAGTCTTGTTAAATATTAGTGTGGTTGAGCATCATCTCTATTTTTGTTGTAGTGAAATGAAGATGTAAAATGTTTTTAATTAGTATTTTATCAATATGTTTTAATTTTAATATCAAAATCTCATTTGACATTCTAGCATAGAATGTGGTGATTTACTGGTGAATCTATGGTATTGGAAATTTAAGATTAATGGTTGAAGGACTACTATGAATTATTAATGATGGGAAGATTAAGGGTTGTGACATGTAATGAGTTATGATATTAATAATAGTGAAAATTATAAAAATATTTATCCAGAGAAGGGGATACTAGAATTAATATTTGGATTCCAAGAATTGGATCAACACAAAGTGGATTTTTTATTTCTTTCATGGCTTGGTGGGTGTTCCGGGTACTCAGAAGAATTTCAAAACTGGTTTGATGAAAAAACTTTTCTTATTTTAGCTGAAGGTGGCATGTGGCACCAAAATGGTTGAGGGTAATTCCATGATTATAGTTGAGTGGGTGAGGGTCATTATATGAATAAGGAATTTGTGAATTTAGGAAGGGTTTTTGGGGTTTCACTAATAGAAGGACCCTTAGAAAGGTAATCATATTTCAGAAGAGGGAGTCACACAAGAGAGATGAATCATAAATTGGTATCTAATTACCCTTAAATATTGTATTCCAGAATATTTACTTTGGAACATTAATCACATTATTATTTAATTCTATAATGGGTTCTTTAGTTGGGAGAATAGATGATATACACTATATAGAAGGGAGTCTATGCCTTTGGGGCATGGAGATTTCATGGAAAAGAGAAATAGTTCCTCCAACCATAGGGGTAACACCAAAATAGCCTTTAGATGGGTTTTGATCCTACAATATTGTAGAAATCACACTACAATCCATATGGGTCAGACTACAATAGATTTATCAATGGATGATGAGACCTATGTCTGGGGGAAATTAAGGCTATAACCCAGGAGGGCCAGGATGTGACCCAACATCATCCCAATTTTTTTTAACTAGGTTAGACCAATATTTTTACATGGATTCAACTTTGGTATTAGGTCTAGAGTGGAGTATGTATAGTGTGATGTTTGGTAATCCCATATCTAGTACATCCCTCTCTTAATACCCCTTAGATAGGGATAGTCCATGGATAATTTTGTAGTGGATTACATGTATTTCTTTCCTCATTATCCTTCCACCCTTTTTTCATTTCATCAAACATGGTTTTGTGCGGTTTGAGGTTTGGTATTGATGTAGATCCCTCTAGAGCATAGTAAAATTGAGACAATATGATGTGGTATTTTTTAGTGGGTGTGTTTGGATAACACCATGTGATTTTGGCATGTCATCACTCAAGGATTCAATTAGAAAATTATACTTAGTGATTTTTAGGTGGATATTCCAATTGGATTAAATTGAATAATTAATAAAATTTAGTTACAAATAATTATTGTGATGTTATGGGTTGAAATAATAGCTCAAATGATGGTATGATAAAGTATGAGTCTTGGATGTGTTTAGGTAGTGGTGACCAATCTTTCATAATGGAAATATATCCTTATGATGTTAGTTTTCCATGAACATCTCTATGATGTTTAAGCATCATGTTTATGATGATGTGGTGTGTAGTGTACTCACTGGTGTCTTAATGAACATTAATTAAATAACTTTATCTTAAAATTAAAATGTATAGAGTGTAGGTTTCAAGGGACATAATAGACCATTGAAATATAAGTAGAGGTCCTAGTATCTGATGATAATATATATGGTTATAAATAGGTGTGATGAGATATGTAGACACAATAGGGGTATCAAGGATATGAATAGAAAATTGCAGACCCTTGGATAGTTTCATTAGTCCTCTCCATGTAATGGTCAGTGACATATTAGATATGTGGGTATAAATAAATGACTTGTATAAACCTATGATAACATAAGGAATATGAGATAGTTGATAAGATAATGAGGTGGGAGTGTCTTCCCCATGGGTATATTATCACATATGTGGGAATACACTAGGTATGGGTAAGGATAAGTTTAATATTAGTGGATAAACTAGTTAACTTAGAGGTGATATGGGATCTATATGATCTCTCAAGAATTCTTCCTTCCATGCATTACCTATGAGGTTAATGAGTCCATGATGCAATCATGGTGATGATGTAGTATACTATACCCTCTGAGTGATGGGATCAATCCCAATAGTTAGGTATAGGAGATAAAATACCCTATAGTATGTTAAGATATTAGTGTGACCTTGGGGAATATTGTGGGTGAGATATTCTCATGCTAAATATAGGGAAGTTAATTGATCATAATAAAATACAGTTACAACCCTTTATGCATCTGGTGTAGATAATATGTTTTATTCTTGAGTGGAAGACCTAGTAATTATGTGATATGTTTGGGAAAGTGGCTAATCTGTGTGAGATAAATGTAGAGAATATGTGATTATAGGGTAAGGAACACCCCCACCCCCGCTCATATTATACGGTGAGATGTAGTAGGGCTAGGTTCCACCCACTGATGCTATTGATATGCTTACATGATGGGGGAATAGATTCTACTGGTACTTTATTGGTGTAAGTGAACCATTAACCCAAATATAATATAGTATGAGAAATTATTATAGGGTCTTTATTCCCCCGGAAATAGGATATGATGTATTAATAGTGGTGGTCCATTCCCCCCAAAATGATATTGGGATATTATGGGAGGGAAAACATTCCCCTCAATATAATATATGAGATATTACTAGAGGGGATATATTCCATTAAATATAATATATATGATATATTAATAGAAAATATAAATTCACACTCATATGATATATTAGATATTATTGGATGGGAGACATTACCCTCGATAAGTTACATATTTTATATTATTAAAGGGGAGACATTCCCCTAGATGTGAGATATAATATATTATGGGTAGATAACCATTCCACCAATTTGATATATATTGTGATATTTTGGGTGGGGATTCATTCCATGTGAGGGGAGATATTTCCCCTGATAGAATTATTGGAGGGGTTCCATTCCCAATGATATATTATAAGAATCTTATAGGGGAGGGTTCTTTTATCTCTCATGTTTAATAAAAGTTATGTTTATTATACAGAAGTATTTAAATAGCCCCTCATATAGAATTTTGTGATATTATAAAATAAATTCAGAACTAGATGAAGTGGGTATACTATATCACAGGTGTCATATTTAAACCCAATAATCCATATTCAATATTAATTTCACTTTTACACTTTATCTTATTATGTTGGGAATATATCATTTCCCATACACGTTTTTTTATGGTTATGTTATTAAAACATTGATGGTGGGATAATCTTTTTTACTCACTCCGTACTAAATATTCCATATTACTTTTGTACCTAATAAGATCTCATGATCAGAGGTTCAGTTAGGTTAGAGTACCAATGATACATGATTGATATGGACAAATTTAATGGAGTTTAAATGTGAGGCTTAGGGATGGAAATAGATAATGAATTTATTTTATTGGATTTTATTTATAAATATGTTTGTCCCAGTGGGTGATCAGTGGGGAATATGCTTGTATGAAAATATTTCATTTTTTATAGAATATATATGTTAATTATTTTATAATTGATTGGATTATGAATTATGGATGTTGTGTGGTTATTTATATTATTGATTCAATCTTATATGAGGTTATATTATCTCCTCCACAATACGTTGGACCATCATTTCTATATGAGATCCTCTATGATATGGGGAGGATTCCATGAGGTTATATACTCTTTCTGTCCTGTCACTATTGATTGAAATAGGACAACAAATGTAACAGCCCAAGATTTTATGAAAAATATTCTTTTTAATTTCACTAATGTTTTGTGTTGTACGCTACACCAAAAGGAGCTTGCACAAAACGCATCCTTGACTTGCCTTGCATTACACGCAATCACAACCTTCCTCGATAGCGTGTGTAGTACGCAATACTAAGTTTCACGAAACAACGATATGCTATTAAAATATTATTAAAACTAGACGTTATGAATAGTAATAACCACTTTTTAAAATTTTAGAAATTTTAGCTCTCAAAATGGACTTCATTTTTGTATTTGGAGTATCGAATTTAGCCTATGGTGAAATTTTGGTACTTTTCAGATAACTTTCATATTTTGCTGAATAGTGAAAATTACTAAATTATAATTAAAAAACAACTTTTTTAATTGAAATAATTAATAGTGATAAATTATTAATTTGAGTGGTTTTAAAGTATATTTAGAATATATTTTTACAATTTAATACAATGTTGGTCATTGGATGTAATTTCACATTTAAACAAGACATAATCAAGTGTCAATCTTTTGATAGATATAGTTTCTTAAAAAAAACACGCTATTTGTTTTAACAGCGGGATTTAATTATAAATTTAATTAATGCAACTTCTATGTTATGAATTTGGTAAAATAGACTTCATTTTTGAATTCGGAATATGAAATATAGCTTAGGATGAAATTTTGGCATTGTTATGAAAAACATCAATTTTTGATGAATAGTGAAACTACTAAGTGGTAGTTAAAAAAATTGAATTTTTCATAAAACTTAATTTTACCGCTTCTGTGAATGGAATTTCAAAAATCCAAGAGACACGGTTGATGTCAGTAAGTAAAATGTGGTTCAATGAGATGAAAATAATTTTTGGTTAATAGTAACTTTTTACTTTTATTTACCACGGTTAAAAGTAAATAGGGTAATTAAGGGTAAAAATGATATTATTATTACCCTAAAAAATGTCCTAATTCTATTGGACAAGTGTATCTCGACCAAAAACAACCTTAAGTGTAAAATATTATCATTTAGGCTAACTTGGATTAGATTAGGACATTTATTATTATTTAATTCAAAGAAGAGTTAAAAGAATTAAAATCAAAGTTTATTTACTAAAACATTTTTAATATAGGATTATACATAAGATAAATTCGATTGTAAATATTAATTAGAAAGATAAAAAATATTTCCTACATAACGGTATTTTATTTGTAATTCTTAGACATCAAATAATCTAATTTATTTATGACACAAAGATGATGCAGTAATTATCTTATTAATGAAATATTGACATAATTGGTGTTATAAACACCAAAATAAATGTCATTTGAGACTTTTTATGAATTTCACTAATTTTCTAGGTTACTATGATACATTAGTGTAGATTTAATCAACTTTATTCGAACATATAATTCTGTTATGACTTTCAAAAAAATCATATATCAAATAGTGTCAAAATTGACACAAAATAGTTTTTAAATCAAATATTATATTATTAATTTTTATTTTATTCCTAAAAATCTAAGTATCGGCCAAATGACTTATATAAGGATATATATATTAATAATAAACAATTTGGGGTTTGTTTGGCATGTTATAGTAAGTGTATTAACCTTATAGTGAAAGAAAACAAAAAGACACGGTAAAAGTTAAATTATTTAACTTAGAGTTAAATCTAATTGATAATGTTAAAATAATACCCTAAACTTGTCTAAATCCTATTGGTTGATAGTATTTCGACCCATACCCACTTTAGCTTCGAAATAAGACCCTTTGGAACTATTATAAACCGATTTTGACTTTAATATAAAATAATATTTTGAGATATTCCAAAGGTGCCCCTCTCCTCCCTTATAAAAGGGCACCTCCTCCCCCTCCTCCTCACACCAATTTGAGCACTCAAGCTCGGCCAACCCCTGCCAAAATCCCTTCTCCACTTCCCTAGAATAATCCTATAAGTCCTAGTCTTCTTCAAAGACCAATCTTAGTTCCCTAAGTGGAGGATTCAAAGAGGCATTTCAAAGAAGAGGTAATAACCATTACCGATCTTTTAAATTTCTTTCTTCTTCAACTTATTCTTCTTTAGTTGTTTCATAAAAAAGTAATAACATCAGTAATACTTACATACTGATATGTTATTATAAATATGAAACAACCCCAATTCATCTTCTATCCATCCTACGGAAAAATGAAAGCACCGTGCGTGCATACGTACGGAATACCGTCTCCACGCCGTGGTGTAATCTATTTTTCCACCATCACTTTACAAGGATGGGTATAATGGTGTAATGAGTTACTATTTATGATTATTATAAAGTAATATTGATACTGAAATAATATATATATACTCCAATACAGTTCCACGATCATAGGAACGATATCATCACTCATGCGTAAGTACGGAATACCGTCTCCATGATGTGATGTGACTCGTTCTACATGATCATCATTACATAGTAATTATATAAATGAATTGAATGAATAAATATTATATATGTTACACTAATACCATTATGTATATAAGGTATCTATAACCTTAAAAGAAGAATAAGAATGTATTCGGCAAAACACACATAAGAACAAAAGGCAATAAAGACCCGAGTAACAAGTAACAATGAAATATTACTAACAAGAAGCTAAGAATATGACCATATATGATATCATATCAATATGTATGATTCTGGAATAAGTCAATAACATTATTTAAACCATTATACAGGAGCTTCGGACACGTACAAAGCAAATCGGACCTAAGGTAAGGGAAATATCACAATCTCATTTTTATCCGAGATTGTTTATACTTTGGTATTTACTGGGGTTTATTTTATCATCCACGTCCATGTTCCCTCAATATGTAATATTGTTTCCATCCAATTAAAATAGTTTAAATCCAATTTGACCCTTCGGTGAGTTTTTAGTAAAGAATATGAAAGGAATATTTTGTCATTTTTTCGTACGAGGTACTTTTTTACTTTTCCGACAAAAGTACGAAAGAATGTTTTTTTAACTTATACGGCATGAATGGATTTTTAAAACATTATTTCCAAGAATCTTACTTTACAAGTTTTCAAGTTTATTTTTAATAAACTTATTTTATTTTAAAGTTGTATGACATGTTATGAAAGGAAAAATGTTTTTGAAGAAGAAAGGATATTTTCCTCAAGAATGGAGTTCAAGTGTTTTATCAAAATTATTTTCCATCTAAGATAATAAAGGGTTCTGTTTTTATCCCTATTATTACATTGATTTGATCATATTGTGATGGAATTATTTTTATGAATTCCTTTATCTTATATGAATTGATTTATGATGTCATGATGTTTGAAGAATCCCATTTTTGTTACATGTGTTATGCGATGATGTATGTTTTATGATTATGTGGAACACATAAGAAAGGATTCATTATAAGATGGGTGGGACCTATATCTCCCTCCAATGAATTGGGTAATGATTTTATATCTCATGATATAGACATGGATGGAACGGTAGGTTATACCGGTTCAGTGAAACAGGACTGAAACGAGGGTGACTCGATTCAGAAAGGGACTTTGTCCACTAAGATAGTCTTGGCAATGAGTCTTGGCTAACAAGAAATGATTCTCTATGATTATGTGTGTATGCCACAAAGTTTCATGTTTTATGTTATGATTATTGTGATTACATTTCACTGTCATGATTTATCCCATGTTATGAAATTATGATCTCTTTTGCAGGTTAAGATTTCCAAAAAGTTATGTGCTTGTGTATACGATGAGATTTATATTTCTTTTGTTTACCCTTACTGATCATTTGAGCTCACCCTTTTATGTTTTATTTTCCCTAGGATATAAAGAAAGGTTTTAGGTAAAAAAAGGGGAAGATCTTTATGGGAGATATTGGAGATCTTTCACCACGATTAGAAGATTACGTTCTGAGTTTCCAAAGACACTAAACTATTACGATCCTTGTGTGTGTATTTTTTGTTATGTACTAAGTATTCCGCAAATGTAATGTAATGTCAATGTACGCCAAGCTTCGGGTCTCTACAGTTGGTATCAGAGGAAAGGTTTAGTCAACCTTTGGAAACTAGGATGCGAGAACTTTAGTGAGATCCCTCGAGTTATTTCTAAGGTATGTCTAGGGATGTCCCTAAGGTTAAGTATACGTATAGGTTATAGTCCTAGAATTGCGCTAATGATCTTAGAATTAAACCTAAGATGTTATATATTGAAGGTACTCCCCCTTTATTATGTTGTTTTCCCTAGCATGATTTTTGCCTCTCACACTATTTTTTTTGGGTTTTAGACGATGGCTGGAACCCGAAGGAACCGTGTTGATCAATGCAATGGACAATGCAATGATTGCCCTCCTGAACAAACAAATGTTATGGGAGATGGAGTGAAAAATCTTATTGCTATACTTACACAAGTTATGAATCATTCTGGACTTCCAAATGAGCAGAGAAGGGAACAATATTCTATTGAGTCCTTCATGAGGAAACATCCACCTTCTTTCAGTGGGTCTTCTGATCCACTTGTGGCTGAACAATGGATCAGTACTACTGAAAAGATATTTTCAGTTCTTTAATGTTCTGAACATGATAAAGTCATCTTAGTAGTATATCGTTTGGAAGGTGAAGCTGATCAATGGTGGAATCTTATCAAGAATACGAGGCCAAGAGATGAAATTGAGTCCATGGAATGGGACGAGTTCAAGAACTTGTTTTTCAGTAAGTACTTCCCTCGTATTCTTCGAACAATGATAGAGAAAGATTTTCTTGAAAATGAAGAAAAGGGATGATGAATCTGTTGGTACCTATGAAGCAAATTTTACAAGACTTGCAAGGTAAGCTTCTGGTATTATCATCCAACCTGAAAGTAAAGTTGATCGATTTTTCAGTGGCTAAAAACCAAGTCTTCGAAGGGCATTAGATATAAGAGACTTCAGTAGCTATGGAGAAATTGTGCGTTGTGCTATCAAGGGAGAAATGGAAGTTGGTGTTACATATCAATCTCATGGTTTTGACAAGAAACGAAAGATGGAGTTCAAGGAGAAATCTCCGAATAATGGTGAAAAGAAGATGAATGTTTCCTTATGCACAAAGTGTGGAAAGAAGCATGGTGGATATTGTCTTAAAGGGACTAGAAAATATTTTGAGTGTGGAAAATAAGGTCATCGAGCAGCTGAGTGTCGAAGTAAGGGAAAAAGGGTTTCTAATGATGTGAATAAAGAAAACACTGCAGAGAACGCACCACCAACACTTCAATGCTTCAAGTGCAAGGAAATGGGGAATTATGCTAATAAATTCCCTAATCCAAGGGTTAGTGATGATCAACATGAACAACCACTGAAGGCAAAGGACAAAGGGAAGTCACATGCGATCACTATTGGCGATGTTGAATATGACAACGATGTGGTGGAATGATTAAGTGTTTATGTAATGGGATTCCAAAATAATGTTGTATCATAAATTATTGGAATATTTATGTATTGGTCTAATGTGGTATTCAAAGTGATTGAGATATTTTTGGAAATAAGATGATATGCGCATAATGAAGAGAAAAAGAGAAAACAAAATGTTTAAAAGTATTCATGAGCTCATGATTGATATAAGGACTAAGTGATATCAGGGTTTGAGTATATAGAATTTTGAGGATTTTGGAATGTGTAAAGTGTTAACTTTTAACTGCATTCAAGTTTTCACTAAGGTTCAATGGGTATTCAAGAGAATAAATGATTAAGGACTTTGAATGTTTGGAATGTGACCAACAAAAAATATCTTATGATATATGGGATTCAACAATGGTATTAAATATCTGGTAATCATTTTCACTATGTTATGAGAGTGGACTGCAGTATTATGGATAAGCCTAAAGATTTGAAATGGATTATGTTGGACATAAGTTAGTATTGTTTAAGGATAGAAGTTTTTTTCGATATTATTGATGGGATGTTATAGTAATATAGTTTTAGAAAAAAGACAACCTGCAGGACGGGCGACAACCCATCGCGTCGGACAAGGCTGTGGGAATCGAACCCACAACCGAAGTGCGACTGGCCTTTATTACCTACCACTGGCCTACAGGAAGTCTCTGTTTAGTATAAACTAGTTTTATTTTATTAAGCAGTACGATATATAAAGTATAAGTCCATTTTAGGAACCATATATGATTAATCTCACTATAGAATGACTTATTTATATTTAATAACTTTTTCTAACCTTTTTGTTTGAGACAGATGGAATGACCCGTCATTCTATCACATGATCTGCTAACACTTCACGAATAACAAATTCAACTTCATTTATTTAAGAGATGAAGTGAAAATTGTTAAAGGCACGAACAACAGTGAGATTGTACCAAAATAAAGTAAGTATTTATTCTAATTCAAATTCTTTAACTTTAGGGAAACGATCTTGAAAACCAAAAATGTTGTCCTAGTGCTCTTATATCTGATAAATCAGATGGTACCTTAGATCGTCACAAATATATGGCTTTGTGATTGTTGGCTATTTCATAGCCATGTTCTCTACCACTCTCCATCAGAACATGATGGTTATATTTTTCTTCCATATCCATATTTTCACCTATGTGGAAACCCCAGTGATTAGTTTATTTGGGTAACCGTTAAGTTTCATACTTTTGTTTTTAAATATTGTTTTTGGTATTCCTTTTTACGATGTGGGTTTCTATTAATGAAACTTTCGAATTGTAAACCATTTATAACCCCGACGAATTTCGAGGGCAAAATTCATTTTAAGGGGGGTAGAATGTAACAGCCCAAGATTTTATGAAAAATATTCTTTTTAATTTCACTAATGTTTTGTGTTGTAAGCTACACCAAAAGGATCTTGCACAACACGCATCCTTCACTTGCCTTGCATTACACGCAATCGCAACCTTCCTCGATAGCGTGTGTAGTACGCAATACTGAGTTTCACAAAACAACAATATGCTATTAAAATATTATTAAAACTAGCCGTTATGAATAGTAATAACCACTTTTTAAAATTTTAGAAATTTTAGCTCTCAAAGTGGACTTCATTTTTGGATTCGGAGTATCGAATTTAGCCTAAGGTGAAATTTTGGTACTTTTCGGATAACCTTCATATTTTGATGAATAGAGAAAATTACTAAATTATAATTAAAAAACAACTTTTTTAATCGAAATAATTAATAGTGATAAATTATTAATTTGAGTGGTTTTAAAGTATATTTAGAATATATTTTTACAATTTAATACAATGTTGGTCATTGGATGTAATTTCACATTTAAACCAGACATAATCAAGTGTCAATCTTTTGATAGATATAGTTTCTTAAAAAAAACACGATATTTGTTTTAACAGCGGGATTTAATTATAAAATTAATTAATTCAACTTCTATGTTATGAATTTGGTAAAATAGAATTCATTTTTGAATTCGGAATATGAAATATAGCTTAGGATGAAATTTTGGCATTGTTCTGAAAAACATCAATTTTTGATGAATAGTGAAACTACTAAGTGGTAGTTAAAAAAACTGAATTTTTCATAAAACATAATTTTACCGCTTCTGTGAATGGAATTTCAAAAATCCGAGAGACACGGTTGATGTCAGTAAGTAAAATGTGGTTCAATGAGATGAAAATAATTTTTGGTGAATAGTAACTTTTTACTTTTATTTACCACGGTTAAAAGTAAATAGGGTAATTAAGGGTAAAAATGATATTATTATTACCCTAACACATGTCCTAATTCTATTGGACAAATGTATCTCGACCAAAAACAACCTTAAGTGTAAAATATTATCATTTAGGCCCACTTGGATTAGATTAGGACATTTATTATTATTTAATTCAAAGAAGAGTTAAAAGAGTTAAAATCAATGTTTATTTACTAAAACATTTTTAATATAGGGTTATACATAAGATAAATTCGATTGTAAATATTCATTATAAAGATAAAAATATTTCCTACATAACGGTATTTTATTTGTAATTTTTAGACATCAAATAATCTAATTTATTTATGACACAAAGATGATGTAGTAATTATCTTATTAATGAAATATTGACATAATTGGTGTTATAAACACCAAAATAAATGTCATTTGAGACTTTTTATGAATTTAACTAATTTTATAGGTTACTATGATATATTAGTGTTGATTTAATCAACTTTATTCGAACATATAATTCTTCTATGACTTGCACAAAAATCATATATCAAATAGTGTCAAAATTGACACAAAATAGTTTTTAAATCAAATATTATATTATTAATTGTTATTTTATTCCAAAAAATCTAAGGTTAGGAAAAATGACTTAGATAAGGATATATATATTAATAATAAACAATTTGGGGTTCTTTTGGCATGTTATAGTAAGTGTATTAACCTTATAGTGAACGAAAACAAAAAGACACGGTAAAAGTTAAATTATTTAACTTAGAGTTAAATCAAATTGATAAGGTTAAAATAATACCCTAAACTTGTCTAAATCCTATTGGTTGATAGTATTTAGACCCATCCCCACTTTAGCTTCGAAATAAGACCCTTTGGAACCATTATAAACCGATTTTGACTTTAATATAAAATAATATTTTGAGATATTCCAAAGGTGCCCCTCTCCTCCCTTATAAAAGGGCACCTCCTCCCCCTCCTCCTCACACCAATTTGAGCACTCAAGCTCGGCCAAACCCTGCCAAAACCCCTTCTCAACTTCCCCAGAATAATCCTAGAGGTCCTGGTCTTCTTCAAAGACCAATCTTAGTTCCCTAAGTGGAGGATTCAAAGAGGCGTTTCAAAGAAGAGGTAATAACCATTACCGATCTTTTCAATTTATTTCTTCTTCAACTTCTTCTTCTTTAGTTGTTTCATAACAAAGTAATAACATCAGTATTACTTACATACTGATATGTTATTATAAATATGAAACAACCCTAATTCACCTTCTATCAATCCTACGGAAAAATGAAATCACCGCGCGTGCGTACGTACAGAATACCGTCTCCACGCCGTGGTGTAATCTATTTTTCCACCATCACATTACAAGGATGGGTATAATGGTGTAATGAGTAACTATTTATGATTATTATAAATTAATATTGATACTGAAATAGTATATATATACTCCAATACAGTTCCACGCTCATAGGAACGATATCATCACTCATGCGTACGTACGGAATACCATCTCCACGATGTGATGCGACTCGTTCTACATGATCATCATTACATAGTAATTATATAAATGAATTGAATGAATAAATATGATATATGTTACACTAATACAATTCTGGATATAAGTTATCTATAACCGTAAAAGAAGAATAAGAATGTATTCGGAAAAACACACATAACAACAAAAGGCAATAAAGACCCGAGTAACAAGTAACAATGAAATATTACTAACAAGAAGCTAAGAATATGACCATATATGATATCATATCAATATTTATGATTCTGGAATAAGTCAATAACATTATTTAAACCATTATACAGGAGCTTCGGACACGTACAAAGCAAATCGGACCTAAGGTAAGGGAAATATCACAATCTCATTTTTATCCGAGATTGTTTATACTTTGGTATTTACTGGGGTTTATTTTATCATCCACATCCATGTTCCCTCAATATGTAATATTGTTTCCATCCACTTAAAATAGTTTAAATCCAATTTGACCCTTCTGTGAGTTTTTAGTAAAGAATATGAAAGGAATCTTTTGTCATTTTTTTCGTACAAGGTACTTTTTGTCTTTTCCGACAAAAGTACGAAAGAATGTTTTTTTAACTTATACGGCATGAATGGATTTTTAAAACATTATTTCCAAGAAGCTTCCTTTACAAGTTTTCAAGTTTATTTTTAATAAACTTATTTTATTTTAAAGTTGTATGACATGTTATGAAAGGAAAAAAAAATTGAAGAAGAAAGGATATTTTCCTCAAGAATGGAGTTCAAGTGTTTTATCAAAATTATTTTCCATATAAGATAATAAAGGGTTCTGTTTTTATCCCTATTATTACATTGATTTGATCATGTTGTGATGGAATTATTTTTATCAATTCCTTTATCTTATATGAATTGATTTATGATGTCATGATGTTTGAAGAATCCCATTTTTGTTACATGTGTTATGCGATGATGTATGTTTTATGATTATGTGGCACACATAAGAAAGGATTAATTATAAGATGGTTGGGACCTATATCTCCCTCCAATGCATTGGGTAAAGATTTTATATCTCATGAGATAGAAATGGATGGAACGTTAGGTTATACCGGTTCAGTGAAACAGGACTGAAACGAGGGTGACTCGATTCAGAAAGGGACTTTGTCCACTAAGATAGTCTTGGCAATGAGTTTTGGCTAACAAGAAATGATTCTCTATGATTATGTGTGTATGCCACAAAGTTTCATGTTTTAAGTTATGATTATTGTGATTACATTTCACTGCCATGATTTATCCCATGTTATGAAATTATGATCTCTTTTGCAGGTTAAGATTTCCAAAAAGTTATGTGCTTGTGTATACGATGAGATTTATATTTCTTTTGTTTACCATTACTGAGCATTTGAGCTCACCCTTTTATGTTTTCTTTTCCCCAGGATATAAAGAAACGTTTTAGGTAAAAAAAGGGGGACGATCTTTATGGTAGATATTGGAGATCTTTCACCACGATTAGATGATTACGTTCCGAGTTTCCAAAGACACTAAACTATTACGATCCTTGTGTGTGTATTTTTTGTTATGTACTAAGTATTCCGCAAATGTAATGTAATTTCAATGTACGTCAAGCTTTGGGTATCTACAACAAACCCACCAAAAAATAAACTAAATATATTAATTAAAAATAAATATCATGAAATCATTTATAAATATTCAAAAATAAATCATAAAAAATATATCTTTCATCCATCAGGGTTCTTAGAGTGAGATATACCTTGAGAGGGGTTGAATAAAGTTATACCATACATATCCAATTTAAATACCTTCTCAGTTTTACCACACCACCCTAAAAAATCATGTAAACTCGCCCTTTATGGTCACTTATTTTACTCTTGATATTAAATGGGAATATTATTCAATTAACTTAACTAACACTTTTCATCAGATATTCTTTATGTTTTATAAAAAAATTTTGGTGTGAAAGAATAATGTAAATAGGACACAAATTATGTACATGTTTCACCCACATTGGTTTACAACATTGAGAAAAAAATTGATGATGTTTCAACACATATAAAAAATATAATATCACTAATATTCTTGGCAAGGTCACTCATTTTGGGGTTCACTCCCCAAAAATGAATAGGGGAAGCACAATACTTCTGATGGATCACTCCATCAAGCTTATTTCACAATACTCATTGATGAATAGGGGATCACCTTTGCATGGTTTTTATAACTATGGGTCTCTTAAACTACATCAATTTAACGATCAAAGAAAATATAGATTGGTTTCCTTAAAATAATCTACTCTACTTCACAAACCTATTTTCATCTCATCTTTGAAAATATTTTTTTATAATTACAATGAAACATTTTGAATTTCTCTATCTAGATTAGTTCCTAGAACTTCTTCCCACATTACTTTTTCACTGAATTCCGCTTCCACTTGTTCATTATATATAGGTTTAGTGAGTTCCAATCTATTATTACTCTAACATTATATCCCACTTTCAAATTTCAATATTTTTCTTACTTTGAATATCACATATTAAATTCTCATTATTTTCAATACCTATAAATAATGTCAATATCTCTTTATAAAATAGACATATAATCTTCCAAATACATTAGAAATCAATCACCCCATTATATGGCCTAAATAAATACTATTACTCTCCCATTAACTTCTCATGATCTCCATTAATAAATAATCAACATATAACTACTTTCTGGATCAATTCCCCTATCCATTATCTTGTAGATTAAATATTATATAATACATTTGGGTATTTCTAAAATCTCCCTTCAATTTATGTTATAGTCATTGAAAAAAATCAGGACCATGATTATATAATCAAAAAATTACTATTCAATCATCTTATTATCTAGAAAATATCGATCGATAATGTCCCTAGCTGAAATTATAACTAAAACACCTTACTCACAAACATCACAGTGTGCCATTTTTCAATTTCTATGAGATAATCCTTTTGATGTTCCTATATAGAAGACACATTATCATTTTTCAATTTTCATATAAAAATATATTGTTTTCAAATGATGACTATAACAAAAAATACCACCATGCATATTTTGGGTTCATCATTTCTCATAGGTAGAATGTTATCTCAAAACACCCATTAAAATGAAGAAATTATTTGGAGTCTTCTTTTATGTCATAGTTTATTTTAGTCCTCCATAGCTTCATCCATGACAATTTTGGGTTCACCATTTCTCATAGGTGATACTCCACCTCAAAAATCCATTTTCAATAAAATAGTGACAAACCCCTAGCCTTTTTGAATAAAACACAAGTAGTTATTCAACAATGTACACCTTTTATGGTTGTTTTTTCTATCGTAAAACATTCAGACTTCTAGAAGGTGCATCCTCTAGATCTCAGTCTCTAAAATATATGTGGATGTGATTCATGATTTTAGTCAGTTAAACTAAAACTCCACCATGGGGACCACCATCATGTGGTCCATTTTAGGAATCCTATATAGGGAAATTCTAATAAAAAATTACATCTTCCATGGCTTGGACTTTAAAAAGTATGCCTCTATCACTTTTTGGTCTTTATCTTTACTATGGTGGATTATGTTCAAATGATTCATGCTTCTAGATCCATTCAACACATGAATTTGAAAAAAAAATATTCATTATTACGTATCAGAAAATACAACATAAATCAATCATGATCATTGTTAACAATCTTAGAAGAATCAGCTCATCTTCCATAAGCTATTTGTCTTCTTGAATCAACACTTATGGTCAATAAATCTAACTCAACCCTTTTGGTTTATAATTGTACCCTTTTATATTTTCTTGAAGATAAATGATACATTATTTAATATAATGAATCTTCCCATTACATCATAAAACATTCTCACAATTATTTCTATTGAAATAATAACATCCGCTATCCTCCTTATTGAAAATCAAAAAAATTTCCAAACATGATAAAAAATTAATCATCAATTCCATTCCCCTATGGGATACTAGATCTCCCCATTTTTAAATAAGGATATCCAATGTCACCACTAATTCCCCTTTGTATTTTTTTCTCTCTTTTATCTTTGTTCTAAATAGTATTCCCTTAAAAGATTAGGAAGAAACTCTTATAAAGATGAATTCACCTTTTTTGGAATATAAGAGGTCTTCCCTATGGGATATAATTTTCCATTTGATGATAGTGGAAACTTATTCATATATTCTCCATCCCACCCTATGAAAACTAAACTTCATCACTTTTCATCAGCCGCTTGTTTATTTTCTATTTGATGTGATTTTCATTATTAAAAATAAAATTCTAGTAGGGATTCCCATTTCTAGAATCTCATTTCTCACAAAACAATACTTTCTCAAGAGAATAAATGAATTAATATACTAGATGGAACATGAGATGTCAGAAAATCTTCTAAGAATATTAATCTTACCCTCTCTACAAGAGATAATATTTCTTACAAACTATTCCATGGTTCTCCAAATCACTCAGGAGCCCCAATGATAATAAATAAACCTTAAAAATTATAATATCTTAAAATAACATGTGATATCTATAACACTATAACAAAAAAATAATTTGATGATAATAAGTAATGAACAACATGTGAGGAGAATAACACTTAGGATCAATTGATATCGTTTTGTAAGAGTTGAATCATGGTACATATTGATATTTTAATACTCTTCAAATGAAGCAATATTCTCTTATGAGGCCTAACAGCCTTTAAAAAACATCATAAACATTCCTAGATTCTTCGTCAATTCACCTAGATTATTGGTGCTAAAAATAGGTATATAAATTTTGTAAATATCTTCAACCCCAAGTCAATTTATAGAATACTATTTTGAATAAATTTAATTTCTTTTAGAACAAGTGTTACACGCAATAATGAGTTCAAACGAAGCACAATAATATTTATATATTACTATTAAATATGGTAATTGAGAACTAGCCATTAAACATAGTGGTGTGGGTAAGAATAAAAAAAATAGTAAGTATATTTTTTATATAAATAAAACATATTGAAAAAATTGAGATGAATTTTTCATAAAGCCATTATATATTTTGAAAAAACAATTTTCTAAAAAATGATTCTATTGATTTTTAGTAAAATAATAATATAACTATTTTTTAAATCTTTTTGAATTTTTTTTTAAAATAAAATTCTTTTTTAATCAAATAGTGTTATTTATTTTTGTTAATTTTTTTGTATTTGTTTGAAAATTCATTTCTTTGTTAATTATAATAAATTCTATTTTTAATTGAAAATTATTATTTCATTTAAAGAATTAATAAAAAAATATTTTGTTATGAAATTGTATTGAAATTAAAATTAGATCAATTATGTTATAATTTAACCAATATAAGTCATTATAATTAATTTTACACTGAATATTGATATAAAAGACATTTTATACTTTTGAAATATTTCTCTTTGGAATATCTCTTTATTATTGTGTCTACTGGTTGAATTTTAAATTATATTCTTCCACATATAAGAATTGAATTTGGTAAAATGGACTGAACATTTATAATATTAATAATAAATATTATCTATTAAGTTAAATTAATTTTTTCATTAATTAATTGTGAAAAATTTAAAAATTAATTACCACAAATAATGATAAAATGGATTTAGTGGGGGTTAAACTAAATGAATATGTGGTAAAATGAACAATATAATTTTCTGAAACTTATTTTATTGAAATATATTGACCTTTTCATCTATATTACATGAGAATAACCCAATTATTATCATTTTTAATGTGAAAAATGTGTATTCACTTAACATATTTCAAAAATTCCATGTGTGTCCTCTCCCTCACTTCTAAAAGGCAACCTCTCTCTTATCATATTCACACATCCAAAACACATTTATTTGGACAATACCTTCCCCAGTAACTTCCAATATTATCTCCCCTCATCAAAGAATCGTTGGTTTGGTCATAATGTTAACCTATGAAGGTTTTCGTGAAATCCAAATGAAGTTTTCTAAAGAAGATGTTGTTTTAATTTGTATGAAGGAAGTCCAGAAATAAGGTAAGAAATTTTGGTCTGAAATTTAATTATTTGGGATATAAGAAATTTTATACATCATGTAGTTGGGGTTTGGATTAGTGGTAAACACCCCTTAAATCTACATGAAAAATGGGGGTTCAAAACCCATTGGGCGCAGGGTACTGTAGTGTACTGTAGCAGTGGCGAGCACTGTAGCGGCGGCAGGGCACTGTAGCGGTGGCAGAGTACTATAGCGGTGGTGGGTACTGTGCAGTACTGTAGCAGTGTAGGTACTATAGCAGTTCTATTCACAGAATGGGCTTCGGGTAAAAAAAAAGGGTCTACGGGCCATGTAATGGGCTAAATGCCCACTGGGCCTTCGGGATATGTAATGGGTCTCCCTCTACCCAGTTAAAAGAGGTCTTTTCTTTCCTTTAGTAATAAATGAGGCTTCGGCCCCAACCTTTAAAAAAAATTATACATCAAAATTATTTTACGTGGTGTATATAATTTTTTTTATAAGTTATATCATCAAAAAATTGATTTTCATGATTGTTAATTTTCATATGATGTTAATATTTAATACTGATTATAATTCAATAGATACAAATGTTTTAAAGATTTTATGTTACAATCCAATCATTTTTTGGGTTTTTTTATTATGTTTCTAATGATGAAATATTAAGATCTACCTCCAAATAAGCTAAGGACTTTTCCTCTCCCTGGTTTATATCTTGAGAAAACATGTTTTCCATTTATTTTCATCTCTTTATGTACTCAAGAGTTTAAAAAAGTGTTTGTATTTAAAATTTACATTATTTCTCTCTTCATCCAAAACCCCTTTATATAACATATCCATAATTTCTAAAAATGATATATATTTTTAAAAAAATATATAAATGAATTATTTAAGACAGTTTTACCCATTCTAGTATTTTTATAATGTGTTTTAAATGAAATATTCAATTCAATTTCCTAACAAGGAATGTTTTTATTTTATTGATAACATGAAATGAATCTTTGTTTTGAAATATATGACATGAAAAAACTGTATCGCTGTATTTATCACCAAATATTTTAAATCATCCATTATACATTTCCAAGGATATTTTCAATGAAAATGATTTTTTAATGATTTATTCTTACAAATATGTTTTCTAAATAATATATGATATTTACCTCAAGAAACACATTAAATGATACATAAATATTCATTTATATGTTTATAGGGGTGTTTCAAAAGAAAAAAAATATGATTTTTTAGGTGTTAAAAAGTAGTTTACATACTAGAAAAGAAATTTTTTTCAATAAATGTTTTAAGTGATATTTCAAAATCATTTTCTATCAAAGATTAAGTCCTTTGATATTACTTATTCTTTACTATTAACATGATCTGATGATACTATTCTATTTATTTTTTCAAATGGTTTATTCTTAAGATGAATTTTTTTTATGAATTTCATTTCTCTTCTGCGAGTTATACCGTGAAAAAATGAATATGAAACTAAATTAATTTTAAATGTGTTATGATATGTTAAAAGTGTGAAATTATTATGAAAGTAATTACAGTTTCACAAGTCATTCTATCATGCAATGCTTACGAAAATCATTTATATTCATAGGTTCTGATATAATGAATTTTTTTTGGTCTTTTAACACACATATGTGTGATTTTAGTTTTGTGAATGATGAGACCCACATATCCATCCAAAGAATTGATTAATAATTATTATCTCATCAGATAAATATTCATAGAATTGGGAGTGAACCTAGTTCTATAATGATGTTTTTCCACTATGGAAGTCTTGGGTGTGAGCCTTCACTACCATGACAGTTTTGGGAGAGGACCCATTCTACTATGATGTCCTTGTAAATTATCATTGATTAATATGGAAATGGTTTTATACGATTATGTGTATTACACAATTACATATCTTATGTTAATTTCGTTCACTCATCGATCATGTTCTTTGATTTCCTTATGATTCATGTATTTCGAAATTCCAATCATTATTTTATGATTCATTATTTTAACCTTTGATATGAAGGGTATTATTTTCATATGTTATTATCTTTTTCTCACACTATTATGATCATGTTATGTTAATGTATTTCATTTTTTTTAAAATTATTGATCATTTGATCTCACCCATTCTTATTTTTTTTCTCAAGTAATGATTTTATGTATTACGTGTGATATATCTATGAAGGGTGTGAGTTATGATGAACAATGTGGGAGATGATGTAGACAACTTTTGAACTATTTGTTTATGTTTCCAAGATTCGAATGGAACTATACATTTATTATCCTCCAAAATGTGTTTTTGAATTGTAATGAATATTCATCTAAAAATGTAATATATATATATATATATATAAATCATGGGTCCTTATAGTTATTATCAAAGGATAGGTTTCATTTACCTTTTGGAAACTTGGATGAGAAAAGTTTAGTGAGATATCAAAGGATAACCCTAATTATAGGGTAATATCTTAATGTTTTAGTAAAGAATATATTGTGCGGTTCACCAAGAAATAAATCCCCTTATTGATACTATAAGTAGAAGTGTTTTTGGAAAATATATACATAGTGGTAATAACTCCATAAAAGTAATGACTTGGTTGACTCGAGAATTACCTAGTACATGAAATTATTAGTTACTACACAACTGGTGCGACATGCCTAGGGGATATGATTTAGCTTATTTAAATTTTCTATATGAACCATAATGAAGGATTTGAATACAAGAAAAAAAATTAATAACATTGGTTAATCCTTCAGTATCATGGATTTAAAAAAAGGTATATTGATTTACAAATACAATAACTGATTTATTAAACTATGAATTTTTCCAGTTTTTTTTAATTTTTCACACAATTATTTTGGTTTTATTCGATGTATGGATCCTGAATGAAAATTATAAATGCAGAATAAATCAGAAAATGAAATTAGTTTCCTCCTGTGTAACAGAAAATTTTGGGATATGGAATGAAATATCAAATTTCTTGGCTTATAGAAATCTCTCAAGATATAAATCATGCAGAAATACCAAACTAGAAAAAGAGGGAACAAAATTATTGTTAGCCTCACATGAGGAATCACACACCATATTTTAGTGGTTCTGTTGATATTTTTGTAGCATAAAAATCAATCAATACCCCAAAAAAGGTATTTTCTGTTATCTAGTGCTCAATATATGAAATATTTATTTTAATTTCAATCATTTGAAAGGTTAATTGGATTAATGGAGTATTTTCATTAATATTATAATGGAAAAATAATAAATTTTAATCCTTAGAGTGGGATGAGTTTAAGATATTTTTTTAAAATAATCAATTCCTTCACATTCATTGTATAAAATTATAGAGGGAATTCCATGAGCTAAAAAAGAAGGATTTGAAATCATATATTACCTATGAGATACATATTACAAGTCCTAACTGGTGTGATTATGGAATTATTATCCAAAACCAAATTTAAGGTTGATCAATTCTTCAATGTATCAAAAACGTTTCTCCGAATGGTGTTATCCATAATGGAATGCAGTACTAATAAATGGAGAATTATATGTTTTCTCAAAGAGGAAATAGATATTAGAGTTACCCATAAATCATTTAATTTTTTATAATTAATGTAAATAAAAAAGTTTGACGGAAACAATAGAACATTTTAGAGATGATTTTGATCTTTACATCATGCTTGAAGTGTGGTTGGAAACTTATGAGAAACTATATTGAGGGTAATTGTAATTGTTTTATGTTTTTAAATTAATTTCATTGGGATGTTAAATTCTAATGTGACATGAAAGGGATTGATAATGATGTAAATATTGTGAAAGCATCATCTAATACACTACTCACACTCTAGTTCTCTAAATGCATGGACTATGGGAATTATGTTATATAGTTACCAAATATGAAGGTTTATGATGATGATCAACTCAAAAAACATCATAAGCTAGGAGAAAAATGAAAATATCAATAGATCATTATTTCTGATGAGGGGTATGATACCAATGTCGTGAATGGTGTAATGACCATTGTTTTTATTATGATTCAAATTGTTTTTTTTCTTCTTAAATAATTTTTAACTTAGTAAATGTTACCTATGTCCTCTAGATGGTATTGGGAGTATCCGTGTCATTTTCAGATCCTAGATACCTAGAAAATGGAAAAAATGGGCCTACGCTATTAGCATACATGTAATGATAACGATGTGGCTCAACCATGGAGAGAACTGGTTGCTCAAGAGAGGCCACACAATTTGTCAACAATAGTGCAAGAAAGGCCACATTCCCATGTATAATTGAAAATATTTATTATAGTTCCTTTTCTAATGGAATGTACATAGTTAGGTAAAGCTTGCACCTAGCCCATGTATTTGGAGGTTATTAAACAATTGAGGTAGCTTTTTTGGTGCATGGTCTGGACAAATAAGTGACCAAACCATGCATCCCTGTTTTAAGGGTTGATTTTATGAATTTATTGATGAAAATTTTAAACCCTTTCCATTTTTTTTATTCTTTTCCAATAGAGAGAACTCCGTATTTTATCATGTGAGAGCCCCTCCTCATGCTCTCCACCTAGTCATTGTAATTTATCCTCTATCTCGTTTTTATATACATCATTGTTGGTCACATTTGATCTTAAATAGTAATCTTACTAATCATTATCTTCTAATCATATTTTTTCTTCCCATATCTTACAATATTTTGGTGAGATATTATATTCCCTATTTTCAGTTTATTCATTCATTCTTCTACTTTTATCTTTTCATATTTGAATTAAATAAAGATATATGATGAGTTGTATACTATATATCTAATGTATCTGGTATACAAATTTTCAATCAATGTATAGGGGTTTCTATAGATTATTTGTTGTGATTTATTCTATATTTTCGGCATGTTTAATTAAAATGTGTTAATTATATTTAATTAATTATTTCATGGTTAATTAATCATTTAAATTGTGTTAAATTCTTATAGGATTCATAACTCAATGAATAAAACACCATATGGTGTGATAAATTTAATTTTCCTCTTTTATATGAATCTTTAATAGACCAAACACCATTTAAGTGTTCAACATGACTGGGAATTACAATCCTCTATGCTTTATTAATCAAATTTCATGATTACAGAACACAAAAGTGTGTGGAAAGGCCATTCCATATGTTAGATTTATAAATATGAATTATATAAACTCTTGAACCTTGGTTAAATTGTGTTAATATGTTATTCATTCTTAGTGGTAATTCCCCATGTTTATTATTATTATTTCTTTATTACTGGTTATTAAAAAATGTGTGAAGGACTTGTTGATCATGACATTTTATGATACCTTACATTGGGTGATGAGAATGATGTCTAACACTATTATACATTTATTTTTGGTAATGGGAATGAATTTCCTTATTACTAAATATTGGGTTTTAGGTCTTGATGAATCTCCCCACAATCTTGAGTGACAAGCATAGTGTCTCACATTCATATGAGATTTAGGGTCATTGCCCTTGATAGATCCAATGGATTTCTAGACTAGCTATGGACTCCTGAGTTTTTCCTCAGATCTTTCTTGAACATAGTATCCATGTATACATCTATAAATTTCCTCACTTATATAGTACATATTCACGTATACATGTATATATATCAAATTATTATACATATGGTTACTAATCAGAATCATTATGGTTTACGCCAAAATAGGATGATCCAGCCAGGTGTCTTAGAAGAACCATATATAGAAATTGTATATTCTTAATAATTTTTTATTATTCATTTATATATTCACAATTCTAGGTAGTGGAGACTGTTTGGGGTGGTTTCCTACAGAGTATATCTCACACCCTACATGGGATTCCCTTGGTACTTGAGAAGATATCATGACTGCAGGTGTGGATGAGGGAATAAACCATTTCTTGGGGCCTTTATATGTTTATCTTATATATTGGTACATCGGAGTATTGGACTAAGAATATACTCTTAATACTATTGAAGCTATCTTTTGGAATTATTTTTATTTTTATATAGAATAATTTATATGTTTGTATTATGTATCTCATGTCCCCCCTTTTTATATCATCATTCCATAAAATCATTTCAGATATTAAATAGACTATGGATTGTAATTATTTTTATAATAGTTTAGTTATTTACCCTTAAATAGTCATTTATTATACCTTCTTATGAAGTTAAATTTTTATATTATGATTCTATTGTTGTCAGTTTATTTATTTTTACTACTTTTTAACTTTGATATGAGGGTATAGTCTCCCCAATGTACCACATTATACCCTCAATTATAGTCAATATCCTATGACCTATGAGGAGTTATGCATGAGGAAATATTACCCAAAAGCACCGGGAAAAGGATAATTGGATCTCAGGTCAGGACATTACAATGTGGTATGAGAGGTGTTTATTTTATTTGGTCTTACTATATTAGTATTATACAGAAGTATATAATGTAATGGATTTTGGAAATGAGCATCCTCTTGGGAAGAGCTAACCCATGTGTAGGGGAAACCCAAATTACCTAGTATTAGTTCTTTCAATTCTATTTTCACCTGTTAAAAGTGAAACTACTTTATCACTAGGTGTCACACATGTTTTTTATGTTATTCATGTTAATATTACCATTTTTATAGAATTTTTTTTCATTACACTATTAATATAAATAACTAGAATCTCATACATAATTATTGGAACTTTAGGACTAGTATGTCATTTATTTTTCTATACCACATCTTTTTTAGGCATTCATTTTCTTACTACATATATTTTATTTCCATGAATCTTATATATGGATTATTCTAACATATCTTGTAGGGATAATATAGCTATATTAAGTAATGTTCCTACAATAATATAAATTGGTTTTTCATTCATAGACTAGCGATTACATGTTAATTGGATAATTATACCATGTTTTGGGTTCTAGGCCTAATAGTTCTATAGTATATAGTAATGTTTTTGGATTGATTTACTTGAATGAGAAATGTGCTTTATAAAGAAATTAATGAATTAAATCATGAATTTGATTTATGTAATCAAATCATTGAAAATGATATAATACATCCTCATACTATATATAATGGTTAGGTTGCAGTTAAATGACATGATAATTGAAATTTATAAGATGTGTGACTTTTATAATTGGAAATGGAAACACATCAATCTAGACCATGATATATATCTATATAATTATATAAAATTGTATGAACTAAAATAAAATTAAATTTATAAATTAAATGGTTACCAATAAGTGGGATTCCAATTGCAAATTAAATAGTGTTTTCCTCTATACCTTGTAATGGAAACATTATATATCTGAAACAATATCATGTTATATGATACCTGGACCCAAACCCAACCATAGTTGTGTGAATTTGGGAGTGTATCTTACATTATTATATTCTTTTATGGGTTTTCCTCACCGCATTGACCATGCCTTTGGTGAATGTATAGAGGTGTGACTATTTCTATTGGAAGGATGTGTGTCTTTTCATTTATAGCTCTATAAAATTATCAACTGCTAAATTATTTTCGGAGGAATACACTCGGAATTATAGAATATTTTCACCATCATAGAATCAATTAGTATTCTAGGATGGTGGAGAAAACCATACACCAGTGGTGGTGTGACATGATCTACCAGTGAAAGCATCTGTAGTGCCAACTATGGAACCACCTACTATTCCTGATATGAGAACCCATGCCTAGTTTGGAGAAGGATTCATCATATGATGTAGAATATGAGAGGGGTTTCACAAACTACACTGACTATGGTAGAGTTTACTTAGAAGTTTTAGTAGGAGTAGCCTCACACCTTTTCATGGGATGGATAAAGGCATGCTTAAAATTAATGGTAGGGGGATATTATTTGTATATACAAGAATTTACAGATACCATGATAGAGTGGATTCAAGATCACTGCTTATATGCTATGTTGTTCTGCCAAGAAATGGTGGGATGTCATTACCAGGTAGACCAATATTGATACATAATATGGGTAGACATATATACGGTATTCTATGATTACGTTTTCCCACATACATTGTGAGATGACATGATGAGACAATTAATGAACTTTAAGTGTGGATCCTTGTCTGGGATGGTTTATTCATTTCTTTTTACTGAGCTAGAAAATTTCATATCGATATTATATGGTGATGATCTTATGTATGAATGGGAATTTGAGGATTGGAATGTGTACACAATTCGATCATAGGTTAATATATTACAATTTACCACTATTTCGTGGATATTCAACCATGACCTCAGCACTAAGAAGAATTTGAGGGTAAATAATTGTTAGAATAAGAGTGATTCATCAGCCATAGATGCTAATATTTTTTTAATAGAAGGAAGTAGTGTTTTTGGGTTTCTCACAAGTGTATCTGTAGTCAGATTTCTCATAGTGAAGTAATTATTATATATCTGTAGTAAAATAATATAGTAATCCAAAAAAATTATATTATGCTTGACCCAATGGTCTGTATAGTTTGCAGTAGGATGGGGAATATCCTATGCATCTGTAATAATTTTCTACAAGTTCCTAGAAAGAGGGAGTCTATACCTACCCCATACTATGGAGTAGGGCCAATAGTATCTCTACAAGGATTCATTTGGAATACCACTAGACATTCAGGTCAAGGAGGTGTTCAAGGAAGAGGTAATTAGAATTGAGAATTATAGTTCTAGTAGAGCGGGCCTTTCAAGGTTGTTAGGTTGTGGCATAGGGCCATAGTAAGGTATAGTTACATGAAATGAACCGTATTACATATGAGTCAAGGACCGAACCTTCTACAATTCAAGGAACTATTCTAGAAACCTCTACTTTAGTGTTATATTTACTTGACATAGGAATGTATCATTGTTTTATATCGATGGAAACATGTTAGATTTTTAGCCTTGATATAATGAACTTTTGTGGAATTATGACACTCTATACCCCATTAGGTATCTAAAAAGAAATTTTTTTCTGATACAAGTACCCTTGAGAAAGTTAGATACATATTTTTATGGAAACAATCCTTCATCGAAATGAACGGGTTTGATGTAATTATCGAAAAAGGATGGTTCATTCATTATTTATCCTACATTAAATTTTTTCATCAAAGGAGAATGATAACATTACTAGAGGGATGTAGACATATTCACAAGGGGAATGAGATGTCGATGAATCTATAGCTAGTATTTATCATCAGAGGCTGGTAAAAGTGAAAACCTAGATCATGAGTATTTTATTAGATGATTATGGGATATGAACTATTGTTTTACATTATATTTTGGAAAATTTTAAGGACATATTCCCTAAAATATTATCTAGACTACCTTCAGTGGTATAGATGGGATTCACCATTGAGCTAATTCTTGGATTTTGACATGTGTTTATTCCTCTATATAAAATATCACCTACAAAGCTTCTAGAGATAAGGAAACTATCAAAATACCACGAAGATAAGGGTTTTATGTACCATTGAACTTCTCCATGGGGTTAACCATTCCATCATTAAAATAATATGGTTTATACCATAAGAATTTGGGTTGACTCCAAACGTTTTAACCAACTTATGGAAAATAAATATTCTCTACATCCTTGAATAAAAGACATATTTGATCTGCTCTGAAGATTGAAGGTGTTTTCAAAGATTGATTTTAGTTCAAGATATCATTTGGTTCATGTAAGGTCTTCATAAATACCTAATATAGTTTTCTGGCTCATTTTCAGACTTTTTGAGTACTTGTTAAATCTATTCGATCTCATGATTAAACTAGTTGATTTTATTTATATGAAGAATTTGGATTTCCACTCAAATTTAGATTCATCAGTGGCCGTGTGGATGAAATATTGTAGTATTATTACTCATTACGTGACCATTACCAATATCTTTATATCATTTTGAATAAATTGAGAGGGAACCATCTTTATGATATGCTCGTAAAATTCCTCTTTTGGACTGAAAACGTCCACTTCATGGTTTATATCTTCTTAGAGTAATTTTTATTAGTAGACTTAGAGAAGGTGGTAGATTTAGTGTCCTTATAGTAATCCAATAACATCTTTGACATAAAAAGTTTCATGGGGATAGTTAGGTATTATATACACATCATCTAGGATTTTTCATGCCTAGATGAACCTAATATAGGATTGAATAAGAAGCATGTGAAATTTGTGAGGTAAGAATCTTGTAAAGAATCCATTCATGAATTGATTGGACGATTGACTTCAGTAACGATTCTGATTTTTCCATATTCAATATGAAGGTAAATTATTTATTGGGACACATTAGGTATTAGGCTTGGAGTAGTTCTGAAGCATGAAGCATGAGTCATTACATATGGATCTCATCATTGGAGGCTTCCCAAGTGGAATTTCCTAACATGTAAACCCTATATAGAATATATGATTCATGATTTATGTTATTTTAGACATTTTTTTCTTATGGATGATTTTGTGGTATAAAATAAACACCACAGAATCATGTAAATATTGCATAGCATGATTTGAATCTTTGGTATAGAATATGGGATGAATATCTATAGTCATGCGATTTTAATGTTACTTATATGCCAAGAAGTAGAAAGTCTTAGTTGATTATATGAGCATGAAGACTCGAACAAATATAGTTTACAAGGCAAGTTAGGAGTGGAAGCTCAAGGACATGTTTTCAGAGATGCACGTTGATGTTTAAGAGGATATTTTGAAAATATCCTCTTAACTATAAAACTGACCTATACCCTTTTGGAATTGGTGATAAGGAGGAAACTCATAGATCCCAACGGCTTAGTCCGATGGTGAAGTATCTTAGATGAAGATTCATCTCCTATTAGGAACATGGATGAGTATTGGACCTTATGATATCATTGGTGTGTCTGGGTCCCAATAGAAATTAAAGGGGAAATGACATGGGAATATCATGCCTTAGTTTGGGTGGTACATCCCGATTCCACCAAGATGTATCAATACTTATGGCACTAGTATTGGTGGCCTAGTATGAAATAATAGATAAGATTCCTTATCACCCAGTGTTCCACTTGTCAAAAGGAAAAGATGCAGCATTAGTGATAAACAAGACTTTTATTGACATTTTCTATTATTAAGTGGAAGTGAGATGATTCTTCATATAATTTTTGAACAGTTTCTATAAATCACCTCGAGGTAATGATATAGCATGGGAAATTGTTTATCGATTGAATATGCTCACACACTTCTTACCATTTTGGGATACATTCTCAGTAGATGAGATAGGTAGGATCTTTGTTTGGGAGGTCATACAACATCATAAAGCTCCTTGTACTATCATATATGAGAGGGAATCAGAATTCATGTCTTGATTCTAGAAGAGGTTTCATAAGGCCTTGGGTACATTGTTTCTCTTCTGTATGACTTATCACCCTTAGACCGATGAATAGACCGATCAAATGATTCAAGTGATAAAGGACATGCTCTATGCATGTGTCTTTATCTTTTGGGGTTCTTGGGAGAAACACATGCCTGTATTTCTATTAACTGATAATAATATCTTTCCACCTATCATTTGAATGGATTTTTACTAGGAATTATATTATAGGCCTTGATAATCACCTATGTCAAGGTTAGTGGTAGGGGTATCTTTTCTCATACCATGTAACAACTAGGAGACATTAGAGTAGGTCTTGTTTATTAATAAGAACATGATGAAATATCAGTCTAGACAGTGGTTATATTCTAGTTTATTCCAATGACTACATTAATTTGATGTTGGGGATCATGTTTTATTGCATGTTTCGCTTAAGTTGTTCCATTAACGAATTCCAATGTTGTGTAAGCTTTCACCTCAATTTCCTGGACCCTTGGAGGTTTGGGAGAGAATTAGGCCAATATTTTACTCCTTATCAGTTCCTTACATATATTTATATATGAACTATGTCTTCTACATCTCCCAGCATGGCCATTACTATCTATACCGAACACATTATTTAAAATATAATGAAGTTGAGTTAGATATGGATTGTTCCTGAGAGGAGTATCTGATGATTATCATTGATCATAGCCTAAAGACACTCTGAGTTAGTTTAGTTCCTTTAGTGTGGGTGTTGTAGCTGCATGTAATATTATAGGATGAGACTAGGGAGAGGGAATCTGACATACAATCCCAGTTGCTGGATCTTTTCTCAAATGACTTCTCTTTAGCCTATGATGGAAAAACCGGGGATGAGTTCCTTCAAAGAGGGGAGTTTTTAATGACCTCTGTTTTAATAAAGTTACAACTCATTTTTTCAGATCAAATAAATTTTTTATATTGGTAAAAGTAACCTATGTCCAAAATATTGTCTTAGGAGCCTCTGAGTCATGTTCAGAGACCAATGTTTTAGAATTTGGACAAATAGAGTGGGCCATATGGCAAGATAACATTCAGTTCTAACCATAAAACTCAACCATGTGGGGTAATTTTTTCTCAAGATAGGACATGTGTTTTGTCTATAACCATATGATCCATTTCATATTCCCATGTTGAATTATATACATTTATGATAGATTATTTTCACATAGATTGAACATTGTTATGAAAACTGTGCACCTATCCCATGCGAGGGGTTGTTCATGGATATTAGAGGCATCACATTTGGAGAAAGTCTAGTCCAAACATGTGGTCAAAACATACAACCTAGTTTTTAATGGTAGATTTTATGTTTTTACCCCTGAAATGTTTTAATCCCTTTCTATTATTTTTCATCATCTCTAGTGGATAGAACTTACTCTTTTCTCCCATGAGAGCTCCTCCTCAAGCTCTATACCAAGTCTTTGTTATTTCTCCTCCATTCAGTCTCTATTTCCATCATCTTTAGTCACATTAGATCCACAATGGTATGATCCATAATCCCATTTCTTTTTATCTTATTTTAACTTCCCATATCATGAGATGTTTTTGTGCAAGCTCATACGCCCTTTTTTTGTAATTGGTCCATTCTTATAATCTCTTATATGTTTCTTCAAATCAATGGTTAATACCTGAAAAGTGGTCTTATACGGGCCTATTGTAGGTGGTCTATCAATTTTCACTCAATTCAGAATTGTTATTATTTTATCTAGATTATGTTATTGGGAAATAATTTTTTCACGCTTCCTTAAAATGTGTTAAAACTATTTAATAAATTCTTCATGTTCAGTTACTCCTTTAGACAATATTGAATTGTTATAGGATTCCAAACTCATTCATTTAAACCCATTAGCGTCTTCTAAATTGAATAAACAAATCTTATATAAATATTCAATTATGAAAACAATTTCTAAGTGTTCATATTGAACAGGAATTAAAATATTGCATTATTTATTAATAAAATGTTTTAACTAAAGAATTTATAGCAGGTGGTAATTCCATTCAATATATTATATTTATAAATTTCAATTATATGAAATTTACATCAATTGTTAAATTTTGGTAATGAATTTTTCATTATAAGAGGTAATTCTTCATGTTTATTATTATTAGAAAGACATGGTTTGAGGTTGTTGAACTGTGGTTAAGGGACTTATTGATCATGAAATTTATTTCATCCTTATATTGGGCAAGGGAAATAACCACACACACCATTACACTTTTATTTTCAATATGGGCATAAAATTCAACATTCCTCTATATCTAGTGTTACACATGAGGAATCACCCCACTAACTTATGTCTCCCTTTCATAAATGATTCATTGCTAGTACCCTTGCTAGTTCCATTGGCTAATTTTACTATTTATGGATGCCTAAGTTATGATTGGGGTCCAGTTAAAACATAGTATATGTATATGTTCCTATAAATGTCCTCATAAATATATAGTGAATATACATGTCTACATGTACATATATATGGTTATTATACACATGGCTAATAATCAGATCCATTTTGGTCTATGCCGAAGCAGGTAGATCTCACCAGGTGTTTTATTAGAACATGAGTTATATGGTATTTAGTATTCATCATTATTTTTATTCATTTATATAATAATAATTCTATGTTATCTTAATTGGCCACATTATTCTAAAACCTATTGGTGGTGGCCTACATACATTATCTCAAACCCTGATCAGTTCGCCCTTGGTACTCGAGTAGACATCATGACTGTAGGTGTGGATAAGGGTGAGTTCCATATTATGGAGGCTTGAAATGATAATCTGGAATCTTTGATCAGGGGAGTAGAGGACTCATCCTAAGTTTGTGATGCTATTAGATCTATATTTTGGACTTTTTGTATTATTGTATAGTACGATGTACACAACTGTACTATTAATCTACAGTTTACCCTTTTCGTATATCCGTGTTATATTACATTATTTTGGAAATGACTCAACAGATAGCTTCAAATTTTTATTAATTTTTTTTATTTACACATCCATAGTTATTTATATTATTTATTTATGTTATTCCATGTTTTATATTATGATTCAAATATTTTCTGTTTATTTATTATTACTACTATTCCACTTTTATATGAGGGTGTATTCTCTACACTATATCACATTGGACCCTCATTTATAATCATGGTCATTTTGAGTATGAAGAGGTGTTCTTGAGGCCATGTGACCCACCGGCTCCGGGCATGGGTTATGTGGATCCCGAGTTAAGAAGTTACAAAAGGTACACTTACTATCAACTATAGAATTTATAATGAGTTATTTTACTCTGGATATACTCATTATTTCATATATAATGAACTTTAAAAGGGTATCATGGTTCCACCTAACTGATTATATGAAGAATTAATAGTGAAAACCCATAATGATATGATAATTTCATCTCATGTATATGATTCATCTCCAATTGAAATTTACAGAAATTTGATTCCTACATATCTTGTTATTCTACCTATAGTTGAATTAGCATTATCTTATGTATGGATATGATTTCTATACATAAATACCACATTATTTTTTTAGGATGAGGATTTGTGTTTGATATTTCATACCAACATTTGTTATTATGTCAGTGTGATAATAAATATGAACATTTGATAGAAATTACATCAATTTTATGGGTTTTGATTCTAATTAAATAGGGGTTTTTATCATATATGGTTGGGGAGAAACTCAATATTAATTATATTCCTATTGTTCAATAGTTTTTTGATGTTATTACAGAAGTGTTGACTATTCTTACACTGAATCATAAAGTTGGGTTTTCAATAAAATTCACAGCTTTATCTTAATCTATTTCAATTAATCCCTATTGAATGTCCTTGATTGATTTACATGAAATAAAGAATAAAATATAGAAGAATATTTAAAATGGACTCATTCATCCAATTGTTTCAATATGGGTAATATATATTCTAATTTTCAAAAAAATTAATTGATTCATTTTTTCATTGATTATCAGTAGTTAACCAAGATCAATGTCTATAATAAGTATCATACACCCTATATTGATGGTTTTTTATCAACTCTGTGGAGATCAATACTTTTCTACAATTATCCTTAACACTAGATATCATCAATTGATGTTCAAAGAGGAGGATATAACCAAGAACCCATTATGTATAAGGTATGGATACTATGGGTATATAGTGATTCCATGTATTCATTTTAATCCCCCTATTGTCTTTGTGGATTTAATTAATAGAGTATCATCATATTACAGTGATTGGAATGTGTTATTACTTATAGAAGATGTTTTTATCTATTCAAAGATAAAGTCAGATAGTGGAGAAAATTTATAATTATATTGAAGACCCTAATGGGTGAGATTTTATATGAAAATTTTTATAAATTTTTAATTTTCCCTTTAAAAGTATTCATTTTTGGTACATATAATAACATATGAGGGTATAATGGTGCATCCATAAAATACATTGGTAATTGAATGTTTGCTCAGTCTTACCGTATTGACTGATATCCAAAGTTATACAGGTTTGGCTAGATATTATCGGTGGCTTGTTGAGAATTTTTAATGACTATCTAATCAACTCAACAATTTAACTCTAAAGGGATATAAGTTTCTTTTAAAAAAATTAATGTGAGGAAATTTTCATGTAACTAAAGAAAAGATTAGTCAATACACCTTTTAATACATTACCATGTAATGGACAATGGTTTTTAATCTGTAGTGATTCTCACAAGATGGTATTGGGATGAATTTATATACATAATGGCATAATTATTTTTTAAATGTCACTAAAATAGAAGGTTCATGTGAAAAATTACCCAACTCATAATTTTCAGTTAGTAGTGGAAATTTATAAAATAATGTTATGGAGGATTTATATTTATTGATAAAAGTGCTATGTATATACTAATCATAAAATATTTTAGTATATATTACCATAAAAGGAGTTGAATATGCACCTGATAAGATGGTTAGAGCTGATTAATGATTATTACTGATCTATACATTACCACAATTGAAAATCTAATAAGGTGGTAAATGGTTTGAGTCAAAAGAGTCATGATATATTATCCATGATGTAGATTATAAAAGATAAAATATTCCTATATTTAAAAATGATGGATCTATGAATAATTAATGAGGTGTGGGGTTATATATTTCTCACATGGGTGTTAAACAATTTATCCAAGTGAAGATTAAATAGGCATAGAAAGAAGATATAGATCTGTAAAATAGTATATAAAATGCTACTATGTTTAACATTGATTTTCAGGGAATCATAATGTTCTGGAACTGTGTCTGCGTTCCATCCAAAAGAGGTTTGAGGAAGTAGTTGTTATTGTAGGCTCATAGTTCTTCATTCTATATTCCTCATGGAACTAAGAAAGATGTATATATATTTGAAAAAGTATTTTTGGTAGAATGTCACGAAGAATGATATATTAGAATTTTTATCTCAATTCATATTAGGTTAGAAAGATAAGGATAAGGTAAAAAATCCTATAGGGAAGTTACATTAATTTACCATAACAAAATTAATATTGGAAAATAATTCCTTGTAATTTGTCATCTAATTCCACAAAATTTATAAGGTGAACAATGTTAAATGGGTTGTAGTCAACCACCATAAAAATTATAAACATTTTATCACTATCTGTGAAGATTTATCTTTATATCTATTTTCTATGATACACATTAAATAGTTTGTTAGGGTATATGGAGTACCATATTAAATTATGTCTGATCGAGACTTGAGATTTATAATGAAGATCTAGAGAAGTATTCATTAAGATCTTGATATAGAGTTTAGTTTTAGAACTGTTTACTATCCTCAAAATTATGTTCAGTCTATGATTAAAATTCAAACCCTATAGGATATGATGAGATATTTTTATTTGGATTTCAAATGTGATTGGTATCAACACCATCCTTAAGTTGAGTTATCATACAATAATTGATTTCACATTAGTATTCAGGTGGATCCTTATGAATACATCTATAAAAAAAGCATATAGATCCAACATGGTAAATTGTTGTTTGAGAATGAAATCTTATGGGACCTGATATAAATAATGAAATGGAATAGAGTTTGAGGTCCATTAAAAACACATTAAGGAAGAACCAATTCAACATAAAATTGATAGTGATAATCATTTATGGGATCTAGAAATTGAAATTGGTGAAAAGGTTTTTATATGAATTTATAAAAAAAATATCGTTTTGATATTTGAATATAATGGAAAACAAATCTGTTGGTATATAATTCCATTTGAAATTCATTATAGTATCATGATGGTATCCTATCTATTGATGCTTCTAGAAAACCTTTTTCAATTCTATGATGTTATATATATATATATATCTCTATTGAGGAAGTACATACCAAACCATGCAATTATAATGATATCAGATTTCATACCAGAAGAGAATGATATTTCTAATTAGTTACAACCTTGGTGATTCAATATTTTTGAGATAAATATTAATGAAACAAGACCATTCAACTGGTTAATTGTTTTTGTGAAACCCCTATCTTGAGGAACTTAACATGCTGAGATTTTATGGGATAAACTAATTTAATTTATTTGATTTCTTGTGTGGTCTCTACACCAAGATTATCTTATGTGATACACAACATGTTATTAGCTTGTAGTAAATGAAAATATAATCTAGTATTGTGTTTCACACATTTTCTATTTCTTTTGATATAATTCTTTTTACAAAACACTGAAAATAGATTTTGTTGAATGTATAAATGGAATATGTTTGGATTATATTATATGTAATAACAAATGAGGCTTTCACTACACCCAACACTAACTTGTCTTGTTTTACACACAAGAGAGACCTTCCTTGACAGCTTTCATCGTATGCAATACCAAATTTAACTAAACAATGATATATTATTAAAATATTATTATTTAAAGGGATATAAACCATCCATTTTAAATATTATTAACTAAAATTTAAATTTTATTTAACATTATCATTCATGATACCCATTTTATATAAAATTATATAAGAACAAAATCAATTTTTTGGATAAAAGTAGTATTTTTCACAAAATGACTTTTTACCACCATTTGAGGGAGAACCCATTTTGAATCTAGTTTTTAACATGTTTATAAGTTAAATTTGAAAAAAATAATGTTATTATTTGGAAGTGGGACATAGAAATATATTTTTTTTGAATTTTCTGAATTTTTTTATAAAATTTATATTTTAATTAATAGTGAAACAAACTATAATTTAATTCAATACTACATATTCATCTAAGTTATTTATATAGTTATATTATCTTTTTAATTGGTTTTAAAGTTTAATTAGATTATTTTATTATTATTTAATCCATTTTCTATAAATGGATGTAATTTCACTATTAAATTGGACTTAAACACATGACAATCATAGGATAGTTGTTACTTATAAAAATCCACATTTTGGTTTAAACAATGAAAAATAATTTTGAAATTAATTACTCCAACTTAAGGGTTTTGAATTCGGAAAAATAGATTCCATACATGGAATCATAATGTTAAAATTTTTAAATATGTACCTGTTATTTTTGGACATTTTTAATAGTTACTTCAATAAATATTTAATTTACCATGGTTAAAGGGTACATATGGTAAATAAGTGTAACAAATTATATAATAATAATATTAAACTGCCCTAACACATGTCCTCATCCTATTAAATGAGTTATTTCCAACCATGGCTATCCTTTGGTCTATTTTTGGACCCTATGGAAGCACTTATAAGTGAAAATGAAATTTTATATGAATTAATTTAATGTAAAGAGAAATATGAAATAAACATGTATCTTCATAATAAAATAATTTTCATATGTGGTTATACAGAATATAAATTCCACTATAAATAATAATTGGAAAAATAAAAAATTTCCTACATCATGGTATTTTATTTATAATTTTTAGACACTAAATAAATATATTTATTTATGACACAATTATGATGTAATGATAACCATATTAATGAGTGATTTATATAAATGAGATTATAAATGATAAAATAAATTTATTTCAAACATTTTAATGCCATACATGAATTTTATGGATGATTATGACTTTTTATCTTATAATTAATGATGTTTTTAGAAATAATAATGTTGTTATATATTTTAAAAAATTAATGATATATACAGTATAAAAATTGACATAAATGAGTTTTTAAAACAAATAATATTTTATTAAATGATATAATAGTACTAAAAATATAATATTCAGTGAACTAACATTGATAATGTCGAACATGTCACTAATGAACCACTTGAACTTTGATTGGAATTTGATAGTAACTATATAAACCATATAGTATGAATATACAATAAGACATGGTAATAATTAAATTAGCTAACAAAGGGTTAAATCTAAATGACAATGTTAAATTTGATACCTAAACATGTATAAAACATATTGGATGAGAGTATTTAAAATAATACTCAACTTATCATCCTATTAAATTTTTTTAGGACCTTATGAATCTAAAAATAAATTTATAACTAAATAATGTTATATGATTTTTCCTAAAGTAACCCTTACCTCTCTTATAAAAGGGAATGTCCCATTGTCTGTAACTCACACCTCTAAAGTATTTTAGTTCGGCCAAAACATGCCCATTTCACTTAAAAAACTCCCTCAAATCATTATAGAGGCCTAATATTGGGTAGAGAGACATCCTAAATAGAAATTTTGTTCAAATTAAAAGGAAACATCCAAAGAAGAAGAGTTTCAGAAACATACATAGAGTATCAGACCTAAGGTAATGGATAATTTTTTAATATAATTTTCATCAGAGATTGTTTATATGTAAGTATTTACTAGGTTTATATTTATCATAAATTTTTTTTAAAATGTTTTCATAAAATGTTTACTATTCTCCTATGTATGTTTAATGTCATTTTACCCATTTTTGACTTTTTTATATGGCATGGAAGGAAAATATATAATGTTTACCATATAAGGTAATTTTTTAAATATCTAGAAAAACTACAAGGAGAATGTTTTTTTAACTTATACGGCATGAAAAAGTTTTTACACATTCAGAATTCATTATTTACATGAATATTTCTCTACATGTTTACAAGTGTATTTTCAACTAAAAACTTTTCTTTTAATATTTAATGACATTTTGAGAAAATAAATGTTTTTGAAAAAGAAAGGATATTTTCCTCAAGAAGTATGTTAATGTGTTTTATTAAAATTATTTTCCATCTATGATGACATAGTTTTATGTTTCTATACATAATATTACTTTTATTTGACTGTGTTTATGATGGATTTATTTTTATGAAATACATTTATATTATATGGATTTTGATGGAATGATGTTTAAATCCCCATTTTATATCATGGGTTGTGCTATGATGAATGATTTAGGTTTTATAGAACATGTAAGAATGAATTCATTATAAGTTGGGTGGGTCCTATATCTCCCTCCAATAAATTGGGTAAATATTTATATCTCATGAGATATACATTTCCATAATAGCAAGTAAATCCAGTTTAGCAATACATGGCTAAAACAACAAGTAAAACCAGTTCAATAATGGACTTTTTCCACTATCATGGTATTGGTCGTAATTCCTTGGATATTATTGAAACCATATTATGTTCTTAATAATTCTCAAAAATTACATGTTTTATTTTAATGTTATTCTATCATTTTTAATGTTCTTTTATGATCTATGCCTTATGTACTGGAAATATTTATTTCATGACTCATGATTTTGATATTTAATCTTTATGTATATGTTCTTATATTATAACGATTATGGTATGTTTTATGTTCTCAATGGTTGCCATTACTAAGCATTTCAACTCACCCTTTTTATGTTTTCTTTTAAAAATGATATAAATAAAGGTTTTAGGTTGGAAAAATAATGTGAAAGATAATTATGGGAGATGTTTAAGATCTTTCACTAAGCTAGAATAATGTGTTCGGTTTTTTCAGAAGCACTAAACTAATACATTATTTGGGCGTTGATTTGTGTCATGTTTTAGGTATTCCAAAAATGAAATTTAATGTCTTTGTACATCAATATTGTTCCATTAGAATTGGTATCAGAGTAGTGTTTTAATCAAACTTTGGAAACTATTATACAAAAACATTAGTGAGTTCCCTAGATATATTTCAAAGGTATGTCTAGAGATGTCTCTAAGAGTATGTATTACTATAGTTTAAAGTCCTAGAAATATGGTAACAATCATGAATAACCAAATATTAAACCTAATATGTTAGTTATTGAATATAATCCCCCTTGACTATATTTTTTTCCTAGTATGGTTTCCGACACTGACAATATTCATTTTGGCTTTTAGAAAATGGCTGGAAATAAGAGGATTCATGTTAACGGAGAATATAATGGGAAATAGAATGATATTATCCGCGAGGAACCTAATTAAATGGGAGTTGGAAGGAAAATAATAATAATTATTCTTAATCAGCAATATTATAGTATGATCAATAATCTCACCTTTGGTGAGTGTCCTAAAGAAGATAATAAGAGAAATATGGAATTTCATGGTGATCATAGAGGAATGAAAGTTCATTTTCCCCATGTAAATGATATGGGAAGAGGAATCAAGGAGAATTTATCGAATGAACATTAAGATGATTTGGGTGTAAAAGATAAGGACGCAAAGCCTGTAATTGCAAAGGAAATGATTCAGTTAACACAATGGATAAGTATAATGGTATTGATAAAACAACAACAACGGTTAAATGTTTAAAATGTAAAATGTATGAGTATTATGAAAATAATTTTTCTATGGTAAACTATAATGAAGAGAATCATAATAATTATATTTATATTATTTATACTGATGACAATGAAGATACTACAAACAATATATGAAATGGCAGAAGTGTTGAGGAATAAAATGATTATGCTCGGTCAATGGTTTAAGAAGATAGTGGAATGATTTCATGTTTTTCTAGAATAATATTTGGTACAATAAAATAAACAAACATATAAGGATTGTTACACTATTGTTTTTTCCTTAAGTATTTGAAAGTATATTTGGAATGGTAATGGTAACATGTAAAATTTAGTATGATATTATTGGTAGACACTTGATATGTTAACAATATTGAGATTTGGAGATTATGTGTTTTTTGAAAGTATTAATGATTTAAAGACTGATATTAGGACATAGTGATATCCTGGTTTGAGTATATTGAATTATTAGTATTCTTTGTTTGTGGAAAGAGTTATCTTTTGACAAAATTCATGTTTCCAATAAAGTTTTATAATAATTCATGGTTCAAGAGAATACATGATTAAGGTATTCACATGTTTGGAATGTGATAACCAAGAACTACCTTATGAGATATGTGAGAAAAATGTTAAGAATATTTAGTTCATCTATTTAGGATGTTTTATATTTTCAATTTTTGGAAGAACTATAATGTTATTATTTTATGGATAGTATAAGTTATATTCGGGTATAAAATAGTATAATCTCAATATAGGTGGCCTTATGCATATTTGATTACATGTGATAACATTTTCATTGAGACAGATAGAATGAACTATAATTCTATGACATGATTTGAGATCACTTAAATAATTAAAAATTCATCTTCAATTTGTTAAAAAATAGATTAAGTGGAAATTATTCACAACACGAACAACAGTGAGATTGTACCAAAATCATTTAAGTATTTATTCTCATGCAAAATTATTCAAATTTTGGAAAACGATATTTAAACCAAAATTTTTATCCTATTAAATTCTTATCATATTAATGGTACGTTCTATTAAATCATCATAGATTTTTTTATTTTGAATAGATAACTCTCTCCAAACCTTATTCCTTATCACTGTCTATCAGAACATGATGGTTAGCTTTCTCTTCCATATCCATGTTTTCACTTCGCACATATGATCTCCTGTGTGAAAACCCAGTGATGAGTTACTATGGTTAAACATTATGTTTCTATCATTCCTTTTTAAAATTATTTTTTAGTATTCCTTTCAAATATGTGGGATTTTATGAATGAAACATGCAAGTAGTAAACTATTTCTTATTCTGATGAATTTTGAGGTAGAAATTCATTTTAAGGGGGCATAAAGTAATTAACATATATTTTATAAGATATATTCTTTTAATTTATTTGATTTCATAAATTTTACACTACACCAAGATCATCTTTCACTATGCCCAACTTCGTTTTATCTTGTAGTATACTCAACAGTATTCTTGGCTTCTTTTGCACACAATTTGATGTACTTTTGATATAATTCATTTAATGAAACACTGAGTATAGATTATGTTCAATTTATATATGAACTATGTTTAGATTATGTTATACTCAACACAAAATAATATTTCACTACACGCAACATTGACTTGTCTTGCGTTACACGAAAGAGAATCCTTCCTCGAAAGCCTCTGTTGTACGTGATACCGAGTATCACTAAACAACAATATATTATATAAATATTATTATTTAATGGTATATAAACTATCGATTATAAATAGTATTAAATAAATTTTTTATATAACATTATCATTCATCTTACACATTTTCTAAAACATGATTTGATATCATAATGAATTTTTTAGATAAAAGAAATATTTTTCACAAAATGTTGTTTTTTCGCGTATTGATGAAACAATCATTTTAAATCTATTTTTTTCAAACATTCATAAGTTAACAATGAAAAAATTAACTTTTTATTTAGAAGCATGACCTAAAAATTTTATTTTGTCTATTTTTTGGTATTTTCCTACTGAAATTCATATTTTAATGAATAGTGAAAAATACTTCATTGTAATTGAAAACTAACTTTTCATATAATTTATTTATTGAGTTATATTATATTTTTAATTGATTTTAAAAATTAATTGAATTATTTTTTTATCATTTTATCCAATTTTGGTAATTAGAAGTAATTTCACTTTTAAATTGGACTTAAACACATGTAAATATTTTGATAATTATTAATTCTTAAAAACATTCTTTTTTACAATAGAAATTAATTTTAAATTAATTACTGAAACATATGTGTTTTGAAATTTAAAAAATAGATTCCAGATTTTGAATCACAAGGTTAAAATTCTATAAATAGGTACCTTTTATTTTTAGACCTTATTAATAGTAACTTCAGTAAATATTTTATTTACCATGGTTAAAGGGTAAATCTGGAAAAATAAGGCTAAAAAATAATATTATAATAATATTAAACTACTGTAACACATGTCCTAATAAAATAAAATGAGATATTTATGACCATGAGAATCCTTGGTCAATTTTGAGACCCCATGGAACCTATTGTATGTGAAAAAGACATTTTATAAGAATGAATTTAAAGTGAAGACAGATATTACATAGACTTGTATATTATTAATAAAAAAATTTAATATGGGGTTATATATAAGAACAATTCAACTATAAATAGTAACTGGAAAAAGAAAAATAATTATCACATAATGGTATTTTATTTATATTATTTAAAAACCAAAAAAATAACGTTATTTATGGCAGAATGATGATGTAGTAATCACATTATTAATAAATGATTTAAAGAAATGATATCATAAGTGTTTAAATAAATTTATTTTGAACTTTTTATGACCTAAAGTAGTTTTACTGCTTATTATGACTTGTTTTATTATAATTAATGAATTTTTACCAAAAGATTCATGTTTTTATGGATTTTTAAAGTGAATGATATGAATAGTATAAAAATTAACATAAATGAGTTTCTAAAGAAATACAATTTTATTAAATGATATAATAGTCCAAAAAAATTTATATTCGTCCAAATGACCTAGATAATGATTAATATTTCCTTAATGAACCACTTTAAGTTGGATTCGTATTTTATAGTAACTATATTAACCATAAATTATAAATATACAAGAAGACATGGTAAGAGATAAATTAGTTAACTATGGGCTAATACTAAAAGGTAAGGTTAGATTTGGGACCTAAACATGTCTAAAACATATTGGTAGAGAGTATTTCGAACCGTCCTCAACTTTTCTATTAATTAAATGTGTTTTGGGATTTTTTAAACCAAAAATAATTTTATAATAAATAACATTTTAATATTTTTCCTAAAGTACCGATCACCTCTCATATAAAAGGGCCCCACACTTTTTTATTAACTCACACCACTAAAACCTTTTTGTTCAGCCTAAACCTACCAATGTCTCCTCCCAACCTCCCCCACTTAATAATAGTGGCCTAGTATTGGGAAAAGATCCATCCTAAGGATCCATTTTTTCAAATCAAAATGAAACACCCGACGAAGAGGAGTTTCTTACACGTACGAAGAGTATCAGAACTAAGGTGTGGGATAATTGTTCAATAGCATTTATATCCGATATTTTTTATACCTAAGTTTTTACTAGGGTTATATTTTTCATCCATGTTTTCTAAAAATGTTTTGATAATATTTTTACTATTTTTCTATATATGTTTAAATTCAATTTTTCCTATTTTTTGACGTTTTGTACATGGCATGGATGGAATATTTCTCTTGTTTACCATATGAGGTAATTTTTGACATTTTTGGAAAAGTACAAGGATAATTTTTTTATATTATATAGAATGAATGAGTGTTGGAATTTGTATACTATGATGGCCTAGGTAGAAATGACTAGTATACAACAGAAATCATATTATGTGTTGATTATTTTTCCACAATTAAATATTTTATGTCAGTTATATTACATCATCGTTAATGTTTCTTTGTGATATATTCCTTACGTAGTGCCAAGATTTATATCATGTCTCCAGATTTAGATATTTTAACATTATGTTTAGGTTTTTACATTCAAATGTTTATGATTTGTTTTATGTTCTCAATGTTTACCTTTACTCAGCCTTTGAGCTCACCCTTTTTATGTTTTATTTTCCCTAGGATATAAATATTAGTTTTTAGGTAGGAAATATAATGGGGTATTTTATTATGGTAGATATTGAAGATATTTCCCTCAGATATAAGTATGTGTTTTGGGTTTAAAATACACAACATTAATATGGTTTTTGGGCGTTGGTTTTTTTCATGTATTAAGTATTCTACAAAAGAAATTTAATGTCCATGTACTTAATGCTTGGGTGGTTAGAAGGAAGCTAGCTGGGAACCCTAAGACATAATCAGACAAAAGCATCCTTTATATATTTTACCCAATTTATGTAATTTTTTGGGTTGAATTTAATATTATGGGGGGTATTATGTAACCAAAAAATATTTTGTAAAATCTATTTTTTCCATAAATTTAATTTCTTTTATAGCTTGGATTACATGCAATACGAGTTCTAACGAACCATAATATTCTATTTATATTAATATGTAACATATTATTATGAAATAACTAATAAAAATGTAAGTATTAATATTAATAAAATATTTTAAATATTAATTTTAATGATTTTATATAAATAAAACATATTGATAAAAAATTACATAATATATGGTATTTTCATTCTATGATTCAGAAATATTATTTCCCAATAAACATTTTTATTTCATTTTGTAAACAAATAGTAAATGTAATTTTTTTAAATTTCATAAAATTTATCTAAGAAAATTAGATTTTTCTTGTATTCAACATTTAAATATTATTGTATGTTAAATTTTTTGGATTTTTCTGAAAATAATAATTTTTTATGAATATTGAAAAATATTAGTTCTTATTGAAAACCCCAATTTTTTAATGAATTTTAAATGTTACACTTTATTTTTAAATGGTTATAAATATTAGTCTAATTACACAACAACTAAACCAACATCGATCATTGAAATAAATTTTATGAAAAATTTGGATATAAAATATTTTTAGGCTTTTTAATATTTTCACTTTGGAAAACTTTTTTCATCATGTTTATGGGTTCAGTTTTGAATTTAATTATGCCACTTCTATGAATTTAATAAGGGGATGTTTAATATATATTTTTAATCACCATAATTAATATTATTTAATAAGTTGAACTTAAATTTTGACCATAATGAATTGTGAAAACAAAAATAAAATTAATGACCCAGTTAAGGTTAAAATGAGTTTATCAGGTGTTAAACAAAAATAATAAGAGGTCAGAATACCTTGAAACCCATCCAATGTCAACTTCCAGACCATATTTTTTAAAAAAAACATCTAATTTAGATAATGGAACATTAGGATCCTTTTTAATGATAAAAATACATTTACAATCTATTCATTTGAAAAAGTTTGTGTGTGTCATCTCCCCGACTTATAAAAGGATACCCCTCTCATCTCCTCTTCACGCCTCCAACAACCATTTTTTCATCCATTAACTCCTCAAATTGATTTCATACATCCATAAACTCTAAAAATAACACTATATTTTTTATTAATCTATCCTGTGATGTCTATTTGTGTAAACTGAAATAAGTTCTCTGAATAAGAGGATGATCGAACGTGTATGAAGGATATCGAGACTTAAGGATTGAATTATTTTCTCAAATTGACTTCATTGGTACATAGGATATGTTATTCAACAATATTGTTTTATGAGGGTTATATATCTCTCTTTTACAATTTAAATCAATAATATCATTATTTTCATTATTTTTTGTTTTTTATTTGATGTTAATATTTAATGGTGCATACAATTCCAGACATACCAATGTGGTAATGATTTTATTTTAGAATCTCAAAATGTATTGAGATTGATTTATATTCTGTTTCTGATATTGAAATATGCTGATCCAACTCCCAAGAAAACCATGACTTTTTTTCTCCTTTGAATATGTATTTAGAATTTTTTTTTAATCACATTATAAACTCTTGAGTTAAAAAGAATGTTTTCTATGAAAAAGAATCATTATTTATATCTTCAGTCAAAAAAACCTTTTTGACAATATCCATATTTTATAAAAATGATTTAAAAAATGTTTCATAATTATCCATATTATTTATTAAATTCATTTTTACCCTTGTTTGACATTTTTCAACGCATTTTAAAAAGGAATCTTCATATCATCTTCCATACCTAGCGTATATAGATTTTAATAAAAATATGAAATAAATCATAGTTTTAAAATATATAAAATGAATAGAATTTTTTACTAGCATAAACACCCAATGGTTTAAAACATCATATATAATTTTCAAAGTTTCTTTTAATATAATATTATTTTAATGTTTTTAATTTTTCTAAAAAATAATTTTCAAAGTGAAAAGGATATCTTCCTTTAAATTTTTTTAAATGATATTTAAAGATCCTTTATATGTTTTTAGTTAAATTTTCAAAGAAAATGATTTGTTCAATGTTTTAGGTTTCAAAAACATTTTTTTAAGTATAAAGTATGTTTTCCTATATAAATGTTCCAATTGATCTTTCAAAATCATTTTCTATTTAAGATGACTTCCTCTGAGTTTACATATTCTCTATATGGGAAATGATCTAAGGATAACATTATAATTAATTATTTGATTGTTTTATGCATATAATGAAAATATTTTAATGAAACCCAATTATATTCCACTGGTTATTCCATGATAAAAATCATAATAAACCCACAACTTATTCTATGGATTATGCTCTCAAGAAATGATGAAATAATTATAAAACCTATTCAATTATTGTGGTTATGTTATGATGAAATTATTATGAAACCCATTTCATTTCATGTGTTGTAATATGTTGAAGTTTTTTTTATTTTTTAACAAATTTTTATTATTTTCATTATGTTTTTGGTGGGACCTATAACTCTCTCCAATTAATAAGGTAATGATTGATATCTCGTGATTTAAAATGGACTTGAGTTGGGAGTGAATCCAATTTTGTAATGAAATTTGTCTACTGTGATAGTCTTAAGAGTGAACCTTAACTACTATGATAGTTCAAGAAGTGAACTCATTCTACTGGTATTATTGGAAATGATCCTTGAATACTATGAAACTGATTTTAAACTCTTATGTGTATGCCACAATATCATCTTATATGTTAATGTTATGCTATCACGAATTATAATCCTTGATTTAATTATGGTTCATGACTTACGAACTACCAATATTTATACCATTACTCAAGATTTTAATCATTGATATACATGGTATGATTTTAGTATGCTATTATCATGTTCTCATACCCATCTACTCATGTTATTTTTACAAATTTCCCTTATTTAACCTTTCTAAGGATATTATCACACTATTTCATAAGTTTCTTTTCGATACGATATGAATATAGTAATGACATGTGAGATGTCTAATAAGGGTAATGCTTACGAGAAAATAAGTGATAGATGTTGTAAAACTCTTATGAACCAATTTTTTCAGTTTCATGGTTTCCAAAGGAACAATTCCTTTATAATCCTTAGATGACTATTTTTATAATGTAATTAATATTTATCTAAAAATATTTAATATCTATGTATGAAAATCTTGGGTCATTAAAATATATCATCAATATTAGTGTAATTTGTAATCCAATATGTCATTACATATAATACCAGATGTTATTGAAGAATATATATGAATATTTGATTCATCCATCCCATTGTTTTCAATCTTCTATTTACATGGATACAATTTGACACCACCTACTTCATATTTATCAGACTTTTTATAAACTCTATGATAAGTGATTTTCTAGAAAAAACAGCCCATGTACCATGCCACCCCTTAATAAAACACCTCATTATGAGAAGATAGTGACCAAAAACTACATGTAGATAGGGGTACCTCGAGATTCATCAATTAATGGAACCGAGCTAGTCAATAGAGACAAAAAATTCACCTTAAAATATTCATTTCCCTTCCATCAAATTTTGAGATGGAATGTCATCATCTTAATGAAAATATTTTTTTCATCATGGTCTGCTCTCGAAACTATCTTCTCAAACACTTTTACAAAAACTATTCTTTTTATTAAACTTCACATAAAAAATTTATTTCCTAGATGTAAACTTTTTTCTCCTTCTTTCACATGAACTTATCAACAGTTGTGGAATTTTTTAAACATTAAAAAAATTATAATATTGTTTTATTTTTTATGATATTCTTTCCAAATTCATTCTCCATTAAAGGAATCTTCTTCTTAAATTTAACTCTATACATTAACTATTATTTGTGATACCATAGAGGTATACCACCTTTTTTATAGACAAATATACCATCCTAGAATATATATTACTCATAATTAGATTATCTATCACTTGTTCTTCCACAACTATCAAAGATGGTATAACTCCCTACTTTTTTTCTTGAATTTATTTATTTCCTCCCCATAGTTTTATTTTGAGTGAATATATTTTGTTGTTGGATTCAACCTTCTAGAGGGTGATTTTTTCTATAAGGCACTAAACCTGTATTACAAATAGAATTACCATTCAATGGATATGCTATTTTATCATAATTCATATGGGTAGAGTGTCTCCTTTGAGCATATTTTCTCTTCAATTGATTCTTACAGCTAAAATTCATTTCCATGTGACTAATTCTATAAAAAATAAAACTTATAGCATGATAATCATAGATCATTTGATCATTTCTTGAATGTTATAGAACTTTTTATGTTATAATTTTATTTTTGGGATTTTTGGATTCGAAACACTTAATCGTAATGTTCTAAAGTCATCTATAGTAGTGGAATTTTTATGCCACCTTCCATTTTGGGTCCTTCCTTCCAAATTTATCCTAGAACTTATATTATTCTATTCCATATTTCATACCCAGAATCTTTATTACTATTAATTATTTTAATGGATGAATTTTTATCTTCTCATTTAAGGTGATTATTCTCCCCTCGAGTTCTATGATCATCTCATTTTTTGTATTTAAATTTTTATCGATTTATTTTGAATGTTCTGTAGAATTCATTCGTATTGTTACTATTTTATCAAGATATGTTTTTAGTTGAATGATTCTTCCTTTTCTAACCTTTTATATATCTATCTTCATGACTATTTATAATGAAATATCTTCCAGAATATCTCTTTTTTTTATGATATTGAAACATATTTTATTTATGATGAAATTGTAGGGCAATTATATTCTATCTGTCCACTTTTTCTTCAACGATATATCTTCAATAATTACACAATAAACAACATTCTAGACATTATGTTTTTAACCTTCTATTTTAAGGCTGGTATATCCTATTTCCCACTACATGAACACCATCTACATTTTAGACGTGATGTTGTTTCCACCAATTTATCACTTCTTACTTTTATATATATAATATAGTCTATGTAACTAAATACTTTATTTACACTAGTATTATAATTATATATAGAAATTGAATTCTTTACCTTGATTGAAATGATCATTATTCTGGATATCTTATTTTTTGTTTTTACATCATTCATAAGGATATTTTTATTTTTAATATTTTTATTCCTAGATGAATCTTCTAGGGACCACCACATTTATATAGAAAATTTTAAATCAAAAATCCCCTTTTATACATTTTATCTAAGTTCCTTGTTTAGCGTATATTTTATTAATTCATCAATATCAATATTCCATTTTCCTATCTCAAAGATAATGATATTTCGGGTCATAATAAAAATTCCAACATGAAAAACATATATAGGGACTCAAATAGAATCTTTAATGTAGGAAATAAACTAAAATTTTAAAATCATGAAATTATTACCATAAAATAATGAATACTTCATAATAGATTCATTTTTTCTTCTAATACTTCAGATCATGTCTAATAAATAATAAATATAATAAAAAATAAACCTATCATTAGGAGACCCCCTATTAGTCACCAATGATCATACTATGAGATATACTCTAAGAGGGGGTGCATCAGGGTACATAATGATTAACTAATTTAAAAACTTTTTAGTTTTATGTCTCACATAAATAACAAATATAGTCCTAAAAAACGTTAGGGTCACTTGTTATTCTATATACATTAAATGTTGATATGATTCATTTCACATTACTTACCCTTTTTATTGGGTATTCATTAGGATGATTCCCCTCTTTTGGTTTTCATTTATAACTAAAATAATACATACCAAATTTACTTTGTTCAACCACACTGGAATAATCTAATTTTAATGAAATTGAAAATGTGTCAATACACCAAAACACTATAATCTCAATTCACTTTGATGGTTTTTAGGATAGGTCACTCCAACATGGGGTTACATACAATACATGTTTATGAAAAATCGTTACTTCCTAAGGGTTTCACCCTCAAGAATTCTTCCCATCACTAACTAATCAATAAAATATTGTATTCACACAGTTTATGGAGTTATATGTCTTGGGAAAATATCACATGAATTGTGTTTTTGAATATAGATGGGTGCAATTGAAATTCTCAACTTCCCTTCAGGCAAATGTTGTGATCACCCATTTGAAAAATATTATTCCACTTTACATAGTAATTATTAGAATGAATCCATCAAATGAATTCGTCATAAATTTTATATTTTACAAATAAATCATTATTCTTCCTCCTATTCAAAAATTTCAATGATTTTTAACCTATTTTTCTTCTTATATTCCAACACCTTGATTGGAATTACTCTGTTTTTTCATTTAAAATATATATATGCAAAAGAATTTGTTTTCAATACTCCCACAAATATCGATATACATTTATAAAATAGAGATATCATGTGAAAAATAATATGAAAAATATTTCATCCATTATGGTTCTTAAAAATCGTTTTTAGGTATCTCATTGAATGCCTTTACTCAAAATCCATAAAAAATCACCATACAGCTACTTAGTGGATCCATTTCATTATTCTTTTAGGTTGGATTAGATCTAATATTATATATTTGAGTGAAACTAATATTTATCGTTGATTCATGGTGGAATCGTGGCCTAAATATGAGGCTTATGTTGAATCATAAAATAACTATTAATGAATATCATGATCTAAAATATTTTGATTTTGAACATCTTAAACCCAAAATAGCACCGAAACACTATTATTATGGACACCACAACATTAAATATTCAATATCCAAGAGAAAATGTTTTGAAACAACCAACTCTATGGATTATTAAAAGTTCTAACTTTCATTTTTTAACATTAATTTCTACATCTAATGTTCATATGAAAAACTAACACCATTGGAGAAACCACACCCATTTTGGGGTAATAATATTTTATTGGTATAAATTTAAATCAAAATTACCTATGAAACACACAAATTTATATCACCATAGTGTGGATGTATTCATAAGTTATTTAGTTCAATTTAGTACATCGTAGATTATTATACACCCATTTTTGGTTTACCATTTCTCACAAGTGAAACTCCAATTCAAAATTTAATATGGTATAACATGTTGAAAACCCACATACTATTTTGATTGTAACACATCTATTTATATTTTTTGATCCTTTTTCATTGGATTTTTTCCATTGTAAAACTTCAGGTCTTAAATAAGGCATATCGTCTTGACCATTGTATTTTAAACACCAATTTTTAGGCTTCACCTTTTATCATAGGTGAATTAAAAAACTACCACATGTATAACCATGATTAGTTCTTTTCAATATTTAATTTATTAGAATCTTAAAATATTAATTGTCTTGAATTATTATATTTCCATTCTCCATGATTCCCCTATAACTTTTTTCTTTATCTTATCCTTATAGGTTGGTTGTGAAATGCTTCACAAATATGTATATATGTCATAAAAAATCCAATAAAACCTTAAATATTCCTTTTTAATCAAATACCACATAAATATATCAAGATCGTCAATAGATTTACTACAAGCATCACTTTATCTTAATTGGAGTCTTTCTCTTTTAGTGTGATCACTTATTTTTAACCAAAAAAACTCAACCATTTAGGGTTATATAATTTATGGTTCTTTTTTTTATTTTAAATCCTCATGTTTCATATATAATTTAATAATATATAACTCAAATGATATAAAGATACAATTTTATAGTATAATTTTATAAAAAATTTTATTTCAAAAGAAGTTTTCAAAATTTTATATTTAACATAAAACAATTATGTCAAAGGAAAATAATTATATTATTACCATTAAATTGAAAATATTTTATAAAGTTCTTGTTCAATTTAAAATCCATCAAGATGCCATTTATTTTTAAATCATTATAAAAAACAATTTTATTTAAATGGTTATATTTTAAACATTATAGGTTCTCAAAATAAAGTTTGGAAAGAAATTCACCATATATTAGATGTTAATTATATTTAAATCTATCATGAAATAAATTTCCACACACACATTCCCTTATGAAATAAAATAGAAATATATAAATTCAAGAATTCATGCATCATAAATAAATTTACAAGTAGTAACCATTTAATATGTAACTAGATGTTTAATTCAGCAATCAAATTAGCTGAGTAATATATACTATAAAAATGATATGAGAAATATCATTATTCATCATGAATATAAATTCACTAGAATTATCTCCATAGATAAATAAAATAAAAAGAAACCAAATTAAGATTTCAATGAAACAACTTAATCTAAAACATCACTAGAAACATTACCATCCTCTATAAAGGTGTAATAATCATTACAGATTTTTTACTTCTCATGTTTTGAATATACTATCATAACTGACCGCTAAACTAACTACCTTCTCATTCTATGATTCCATTTTTTATTGAAAAAATATGAGCTTCCACAACGCAGTACCTAAGTTCTTCCAAAACATTCCATGAGACACATTAGAGATTATCATGGGATGGTATCAAACTGTGGGGAATTGATTGAAAATGATTGATATAATTTCATGGATAGAAACCATAATTAAAAAATGAAACCAAATAAAAATTCAAACAAACACAAAAAAATTCAATATATAGTGTCCAATATACATCTCAATTAATATGTATAATGAATGTAAGGAAAATATAAAAGACACCAAAATATAATTAAATTAAAACAGATTCCGAAAAAACTCCTCATGGTAGAAAAATGTCCTTCTAAAACACCACTATCAGTACTCTTTATTTAGATAATGTTCTAATACCTATAATGAAAAGGTATTTATTCCACACCTATGAAATTGATATAGTAATAAAGGTTGTATACACTTGAGGTTATATATTGGGTGTGAGGTAATGTTTTTAGTAGGATTTCACATCATGATTTATGAAGAAAATTTATAAATAATCCATTACATAATAGTTTTAACTAATAATAAGAATATAAAGTTTCATTTTTAGGAATTAAATTATCAAGATAGTATAATATTTTAAACATGATTTTTTTGAAAATAAGATAAAAAAATCAATTAAAAATTGAAAAAATGATAATGAAAATGGATATAGTAAACAAAACATTAGTTGAAATTTATATTCTACTATATTTATGAAGGATTTTCTTTTTTCAACTCTGTTTGAACAATTTTTTTTAATTTGGGTCGTAAAATATTGTAATTTTAAGAATTGAGTCCAAAGGATTTCCAATGTCAACCAGATAATTGTGAAGGAATAAATAGTAAGAGTTTTACCAGAGCGAGATCTTGAAGCTCATTAAGGATATGAATAAATTTTCTTTAAGGGTTATAAACATCATATTAGAAATAGACAGACGTTGATTCAAGAATACATGGTTGAATGATAATTTTATTGAAATAAAGGTTGATTTCAATGATCAATGAGAATGAAAAATGATGTGTGATTTATCTAAAATATAGAAAAAATAAATTATATATAAATATTTAATTTAAAATATTTTATTCAAGACAAAAATTGAACACAGTGAATGTGAATTAGATTTATAAAACATGAAGCACAAGAATTAGGGAAGATATATTTGATGTGTTCTAGGATATTGAAGTTATATTTGAGACAATATATAGTTTTAATTGAATTGAGAACACAATGAAATCAAAAAATTTAAATTGTCAAGAAGATAAAAAGTGAGATAACATAAATATTATAAAGTCGTAACTATTGTAAGAATTCTAATATAGGTATTAAATGATCAAATAACCATGAAGTACTTTTTATGATTTATGGTAATATTTTTATTAGATATGAAGACTATTGTTGTCATGTCTTGTGAAGGAATTCAAAAAGTAAAATTATGATATTTTTTAAATATATATAATATTGATAACCAAATACATTGACTAAGTAAGAGATTCAAATTAAATCTCCCATGATCCCCACTTTTATTGGAGTAAGTTTGGCCATATAAATAGGGAACATAATTCTAAGTAGTTTCTACCGAAGATGAATAGAATTTTGAGTGTATAACACTATTGAGACCCATACCTACATTCACCAAAAAAAATATATCAACTTGGATAAGTATATTACATAGATTAGGAGACCATAATGTGAATAACCTGCATTGAAAATTCCCAAACATCTATTTCATGATATTATATATTGTGTATGAAATTTTATTTAATATTGAAAAGGATATGAGGATAATCCATATCATGAAATAATTGGGAACCAGTACAATCATGTTGACAAGAGACATATGTATGGAATAAACTTTTATGTTATGTTTGATCTCATTCCAAACCATTGTAATTATAAATTGGAATAGTAAAAAATATGAGGCCTAGAAATCCCAATCATAAAAATTATATGTTCCATCGTTAGGGAAAACCTTATAAATATCAGTATCAATTACTACATTATTTAACTTACTCGATAAAATTTAGAGTGGGTTTTATGGCATGATTATTTTGAGAACATAGCATGTTACATAGGTTACATATAACATTTAGATTTTTGATAAAAAGGAACCCTGAATTTGATCACTTAACACCTCTTAGTGGTTCACATAATCCTGGGAATTATATGTTTTATTGGTACATGTTTTCTATATTGGAATCTTTAGTCAAATATGTATAAATTAAATTAATATTATATTCATCATATCCTTAACTTTTATGGAATAAAATTCATGTGTTCAAGAATATAATGATACTCTATCAACTCTATCATTGATTAGAAGTGTTGGATCCTACTGTAATAGGTTATCTAGACAAATAAAAAGATGAACCCCTCGTAAAAAATGGTTTTTACGTCTTTTTTTTAAATATTTTTAACATTATATTTTTTGGATACATATTTCTAGGTGACATATTAAGTATATTTTAATAATAGGTTATCAATAAAAATTTTAAAAATGTATTTATTTATTGATCACATCTGTTTTAAAAATACTAAACTGAAAAAATGATATTTCATATATATTTAAAAATATCAGTGTAAAACATATTTTTCCCAACAGTTTTTATAATCCTATGTAAAATATTATTTTTCACATTAGTTTTTATAAAATTTGGAAGGAAATATGTTTTAAAAAATTATTTTAGATTAAAAAACCTTCAACTGATTAGTTTTTCAGAATCAACAAAAAATCTAAAATTTTACATGATAAAATAAGTACTTTACATTCCAAGAGTATAATAATATATCATTCAATGATATAGTTATATTAATCAACAAATACTTATTGAAAAATAATAATATTATTAATCGATAATAAATAAATGTTTTTTGGGATTTTACCTCTATGAAATGTTCCATGATAAATCCATGTGTTAAATCAAATTTTTTCATTGTTAATATCACTATCGCCATGGTATCCATCTCTGAAATGGATAGTAATTCTTGATTTTGAATATATGATTTTATAAATCCAGGATAAATGTTTCTTTTATATGAAGTAATAATTTTTTTATGGGGATAAATAAAAGTTACAGAATGAAGAAAAATAAATACTATTGAAGTGATATATTTTAAATGATAATTAAAATATCATCATGATGTGAAAAATAAAAATTTCCATTTGTATTGGGGTGAACATATAGTATGTATGGTAAAATTTCATTGGTGTGATGTGATGAAATTAAATATATGTAGCCAAGTTATACTTTTAACATTGGTTATTTAAATAACCAATGATAAAAATATCCACATGATAGTTTTAACATGGGTTATTAAATAACTGATAATAGAAAAAATAAACACCGTTTATCAGAAACTAATGATAAGCCACCAATGTTACAAATACTTTTTTGAACTAGTGATCCTATTAATATTATATAAAACATGAATATAAAAGTTAATGGTAAGTATCATAATGAAATTATCATATCATTATCAGATATAGTTACCAATATATTAATGTTTCTTCATACATCTAATGAAACATTGGACATTCTAGGAAGTATAACTAAAAGTAAATGTAAATATAATACAATAAAAACATCAAATCTAGAAAATTCAGTTTGAGTATTTGAATATGGCCAATCGAGAAACCATTTATGATTATTTTAGAAGAGTTAATGAAATATTTAGTAATATTAAAGGATTCAGAGACACTTTGATAGACACAATTATTTTAAAAATAAAATTTATAATTTCTTAGGTATGTTAGATCCTAAGGTCTCAACTGATGAGGATATATATGATTTATTTCCAGATGAACATCAAATTATCATAGTGGGTTATAAAATTATAAATCCCATAGATTAAAAATAATAAGGAAGAAATAGATTTTGAAGCTATAAAGAAACTAAAAATAAATTCATAGAAAGATGAAACCTCTGTTGAATCATAATATAAATGAAAATATTATGAAATATAATGTATATTATATGGTAAGGATTTTGGTAAAATTATTCGAGTTTAGTAGAGATGGTAAGTTTTTCATTAATTCAACTAATAAGAAATTTAATGAAGATGGCATAGATGAGGCTAATAAAAACGGGGAATTCATAAATTGATGAAATTGAAAATCTCATATTTATGGTGGTTTAGAAGGAATTAATTATAATAGGTGAATGTGGAAATCTATCTATAATGGAATATGAACTAGGAAAGGCACAATCTAAATTTTTACAATTTTAAAACATAGAAGTATTAGAATAATTATTTCATTAAAGGAACAAAACTGAAAGATAAATCATAAAATAAATATAAAAATATTATCCATAATAATTGATGAAATATTTTCTTTATGAATAAGATGTTAAATTAATATCTACTAATAATTCACATTTTTCAACTAAAAATAAGAACGTATGGATTGAAAACAAAACAAGTGGTTATTTTGTTAAACCAATTAATGTTAGACTCAAAATTTGAAATAAATAACAACAAAAAAAGTTTCAAAAAAGAATTAATATCTAGAAATGAATTTACATTAATGTTCTATAATATAAAATATTATCGACTATTAATGTATATGATCAGTGGTTATTACTAGTGTTTGGGAAACTACTAGAAAAAATCATACAATTACTAGAATAACACATCACTTTTTTGAAAGAGGAAAAAATTTTAGGGGATAAACTCTTAAAGAGATGAATATTCTAATTTAAATATGGTATTGAATATCTCATGAAATAATAAATCAAATATAAAAAAATTATTTATCAAAAATTATTTTTCAATTCCTAGAAGAAAACTATAGAATGTGTAATCAGATTGGTCATTGTGTAAAACATTTCATGAAATCTATTATTGTAATAGTTTTATATATTAGGAAAGAATTGAAAAATGGAAACAATATTGAAAAAATATCTCAGATAGTTGAAATCCCTTTTAAAGCTATCTAAAAAGTGAAACATTATATACTTGATAATCTTCTACTCTTCACATATGAATGGTGATGTTTAAATATTGATAATGTTAAAAGAACATAATTTAGGTGTAATTACCTTTGTAAAATTTAGTTTTTTTTAAATCAACGGATGTGTAATATCTATCATAGATGACTAGAAGTAAATGTTCAAGGAATTTATATTTATTTATGGACATAAACCTAATGTAATTAGTGTATGTCAGTTATTTCATGATTAAAAAAGTGTTCATTTTCCAAGATATTATTGTATAACATAATTCTTGATAAATTAAAAGTCTACTTCATATGGAGTAATAAATGATGATAATTTTAAATTATATATTAAAGTAACTCATGTTACCTATGTTACATATATAAAAATCAGTTGTGGATTAGAAGACATGGTCTTCTTGGGTAACATAAAATGATAAGGATATCAAGGTAAGAATATGTGAGAGATTTCCATCTAAAAATGTGAAAGAATCAACATTTTTTTAATATTTTTAAAAAGGGGAAATGACTTAATTAAGACATAAAAGGTAATAAATCTAGTCTACCTAACCTCATGAAATTATATATACAAAATTATTTAGACTGATGTGGCAACAATCCCCAAATTGATATATATATTTTATCATTTTACTGATCAATTGACCTAGATTATGATTGTTATGTTTATTAAATATAAATATAATTTTTTGGAATTGATTAAATTTCACTTATGTGTTACTGAAAAATGAAATCTGTGAACATATATGGAAGAAAATAATGGATAATATAAATTATTTTACATGGAGCTAATTTTTTTAATAATCTATCAATGATAAGAATTAAAAATATGTATAGTTTTCCCTATACCCCTCAGATAAAATTAGATCAGAATGTAGAAAAAAATAATTTTAATTAAGTTACATTCATGTTGTTATTTAAGGTAAATTTTATTTTTTTTCTTGTGTTCCATAGTTTTCATGGGAGTTTTCTAAGAAAAAATGTTATTTTTAATAGGATAGAAGGTGGAACATGATTAGATCATATATACGGGAAATAGTGTCCCATCCATGTTCTAACTGTGCAACCTAGGTAGTGGAACTGTCCATGTCACACTTTTAGGTTCATAGGTGTGAATGATCCTTAGGCTAACCATGCGACCCATAAAGGGTCACTATCTGGGGTTCATGGTTAGGTGGAAAATCATGATCCATCCAAGTTCTAACCAGGTTATATATACGGCAGCCTATCTAAGAAGAATATCTAGACACATGGGTATTTTCCCCTCTTGGTAAACTATGTGGTCTTCAAAATTCCAAAATATTTTAAAATTATCATTGTACCCCTCCCCAATTCTATCCCTCTAACCCCATATTTACACACTACTTTACCTCCAACAACCCTTGGTACATGTCCCATCCTCCAACACACATATTTTTTACAATTTTTGTTCTTTATCTCTAATCATCAAGATATCCAAATATAAGATCCTCCTCTATTCACTTTCCCCCATATTTAGATATCTTATTTCTTTCTTTTTTTCTTCCCTATTATCTATTAGTTATGTTGACCTAAAATGGGGTCAATATATTTTATATGCATTTGATATTTATTGGTTTTGGGTGTTCTTTCTTCCTTAATGTCTTCTCATTATGCAACTTGTTGTTTCCAATTAGATTTGGGTGGTTTCAAAGGATAATGTAGGTGGTTCCATAATTATCCATTATTTGATGACGAGAATATACAATTATTTTACTCTAATGAATTCCAAATTGTGTTGTGTGAGTGATAATTGGTGATTTATAAATTTTTAGTTCGTGTAAATATTTAAAATAGTAAAACCCCCATGAAATAAGAATTTTTCGATTTATGTTGGATTGAGTTATGAAAAAAGGGGGGTTTATGGTTTAATATATAGAGATTCACATGATAATTATAGGTGTCTAGGAAAAAATACACGGACAACTAAATTATCCATGACTCACCCTATCTTGATGGATTGTAACAGAACACTAACCAATCACTGATGATGGGGATTTGTTGGCACAAGTAGGAAATGAACTGTCGTATTTGGGATTGATTATAAAGATTATGAGGATCCTCGGTCCCCACAAACCCTAGCTACTTAAGGAATTATCATAGTGATTATGATATTATTAGGCTTATTTTCCATTATTTATGTATTTTTAATTTACATTTATAATATGTAAATATTTTATAGAATAAAATATTTTCCTCTATTTTATAAAAAAAATCATGTTTTTGATTTGAAATGTTTCTTCAATTAATAAATCTTGTTTTTTTATCTTACATTGTATATTTGTGGAATATTTTGTTTGTGTCCTATTGTGAAAGTTATCTCACAACCTACATATAACCTTAGGTGTTTGTATACCCTTTTCTATTAGATTCAATTTAAGTAATTTCCTTGTATGGAGGTTGAAGTGGTTATTTTTTCTAATGGTTTCTTCATGATAGTTGTTTATGGTGGAAGAGTTGTGGGACTCAACCCACATGTCACCTAATTTTTTTAAAATTAGCTATCCTAATCCCTATTTTGGATATTTTATATTTTTTTAATTATTACATGTTTAACTCATTCTTGTAATGTATTCCTTTTCTTTCCAACTTTTTGATCGGTTGTTATGATGTTATGATGATCTTCATATTGATTATAGTTGTATTAGATATAAGAGACAATATTCACAATAGGGTAATTCGATTCTTAGACACTAATTTGTTTATAGTGGGGATCTTGAATGTCCATAGGACCATGTTACAGGCTATGATGGTTTTTGATTGGATTTAATCATTTTATGGTACAGTACAAATGGAATCATAATGAATTTTTGAACCTATTTTGGGTCATGTTATTTAGTTAATTCAAGTTATACGGGGGCTAGGACTATCAAGGATTAGGGATCTAGTTCTGAGTGGGGTTTCTGGCCAATATACCTCATAATAAATCTTGTGTCACCATGGGATGTTTGGGATTTTGTTTGAATCCTCCTTTAAGTGTAGTTAATGTGACTGAGATGGTGCATGGACACCTAAGAGTGGTGTTGTTGTTTAAATTTATGATTGTGATTATCTTGATTTTAATTTTGATTTTTGGTAAGTCTATGAGTTATGTTATTCGTTGGTTTTAAGTGGAATGATGTATTGATATATCATTATATGTTTTTTTACTTCTATAGTATCATGCCTCCACAACTTCCTCCCATGAAGCTATTGGAAGAGGTTAGAGAGGGTTATCCCTCAGTAGCTGATCATAGGTCAGTTGAGTCAGTGGTATAGATTATCTGAGTCTTATATTAGAGAGTGGGATCTAACCTTCTATGGGATAAGGAAATAGAAAAATTCTCAAAAAAGGTATGGGTCTTAAAAATTCTTCAAGAATAAATTCACTTTCCATCCAGGGAAGCATGAACCCCTATGAAGTGTAATATTGGATTGAAAAGAATTAGAGTATCATTTGGACCCTTAGGACCCCTAGAGTCGTCGAAGTAAAGTGTGATTCATTTTGGTTAGAAGGGCCTAGTACCCGGTGGTGGGATTCAATGTTTCAGGCTGGATATCAAAAAACTATATATTGAAGGATTTAAATTATGCATTCAATAAGTATTTCTCCCCATATACTTCAGAAATTTCTATAACCTAAGAGTATTGGGAAATCTTCAATGTATAATGTTCAATGATTGAGTATGGAGGCGACATTATAAATCTAGTTGTACCCCCTGGAGATAGTTTTAATTAATAGTTGAAGGCCCATTGGTTTGAAATGGGGTTGTGGCCTAAAATTTTCTCTTAGATATTAATATTTAATTTGAAGATATATGATTAGGTGTATGATCAAGGTTTCATGGTGGATATTGACCAGGAATGTAAATATGGTACATTAGAATAGTTCTCTCTTTTGGAAAGGTAGTAAAACAATGTCTAAAATTAAAATTAAGAACATGTAGAAAAGGAAAAATAGTGGCCAACGCTCAATATACCCATTCTGAATATATTTTTCAATATCATCAGGTGGTGGATCATTTGACTTCCATCTATGTGGGGTTGAGGATCATGACATATATATGTCTGGTTCCATATAGACACTACCATCAGTGTGGACTCTAAGGTCACTTGATAATTTTCAATAAAAATGATCCTCCATCATAGAGTTTTCTAGGATACACTATGGATTGAATGGATATATTTAAGGATAATTTCTATTTATATCCTTATAAGGTGACATATATATCCCCCGATGGGAGAACTCTGATTTTCCAAGGCTAATGGGATCCACAGTCAGGATGAGATGGACCTCCACATTCATAGTTATGAAAACATACTCGAAATAAATTTTACCTTGTACTAGAAGGTTATGGGAAAGGTTCTATTGATGGGTTTCCACCCATGGTTAAGGATTTTTAAGGAGTTTTTTCTCAAGAATTCAATGTTTCACCTCTAGAATGGGATAAGGAGTTCACCATCATATTGGAACTGGGAATATAGTTGTTAGATATTCCCTCATACTGTATGGCCACCACTATGTTGGTGAATTAAATATTTTATTAGAATAATTAGAATATAAAGGGTAAATTCACTCGTGTTTCACACTTTTGTCCACACCAGTTCTAATTTTTTAAATGTTAGACGGATCTCTATAGTTGGGCATCAATTACCTGAAGCCGATTAGGGTCACAATCAATAATAAATACCTCTTACTCCATATAGTTGACATATTTGAATATCTCATGTAGGAAATGAGGTTTTACAAGAATGACCTATACTCTAGGATTAATTAGTTCATAATAAGTGAAGAATACATTACCAAGATATATGTTTGAATTAGGTACATACATTTCATGAATTTGGTTATGTAATTCGGGTTGAAAAAATGATCTTTTAGTTTTAATGTCCCTTTTAAACATGGTGTTTTAAAAATACCTCCACTCTTTTATCATGGTGTTTTTTGATGACATCCAGGTCTAATATAAGGTAGAAGTGGATCATGTTAAACATCTATGGATTATCCTAGTAACACTTCAAGATCATCATAATTATGTCAAACTCACTAAATTTTGTATCTGGGCCTAAAATATTATATTTTTTGGGCATGGATATTGGCTCATGGGGTCTCCGTTGATCCAAATAAATTCACGGTAGGGAAGTGATGGGAATATATGAATAATTTATTTGAGATAAAAAGTTTATTTTTCCTGGTAAAATACAAAATTAATTTTTCAAATATTTTTCCAAGATATTTTTCCGTCATGATGGATATCACTTGAAAATCAGTAATTTTCATCTAGAATATAGAGTGATAATAATTTTTTAAAGAGCATATCAATCCATTTAACACAAACTAGATTGATTTTAACAAAGGATTAAAAGGGTTTTATGGTTTATTATGATGCTTAAGGTATGGATTTGGGATGCATACTAATGTTAGGTGACCATGTAGGCATGAATGGGTCAATCCAACGCTGAAAACAGGAATGTAAATAGCCCACCTAATCTCTCAGGATAGTCATGCTAAATAATTCTATGAAATCATGGAATCACTGTCTATTTTTGAAAAAATTCATGTTCAACTTATACCACATAATCTTGGTCTTTATTTTCTCCTAAAGGAATTTTCCCTGATGCAGTGATGATGGATTGAGTACCTCTAGGGTTTTGACATTGATATCAATTATACCCTAGGTAATGGAAAGGAGTTTTTTATTCATTGAGAAAAAAATTCCAAACTATTCTTTGTAAGAGACCAATGATGAGTGTAATATAATGGGACATTCCGCATGGATGCATTTTGAATTCAATGAGTGTATGATAGATATGATATTGGTTATAATGTAGTTGTCTCCCTCTCTAATTTAATTCATTTGGGAATAGAATCATAAATATGATCTATTTCACCACACTATGAATCTTCTAAATGTTTGGGAGGATTCAAAGGAATGGTATATATATCTTGAGGGAATTATTTTCATTTAGGATCACATCATTATACCGTTTTCTCTATGGAATATGGTGTTTTAGGATATCCACCATTTTTAATGGTAAATTAATCCAAACAAAACCAAAATGATTTATGACATACATCATTGGTTCTGGTTGGTAGTTATGAGGTGTTATATATCTTAATTCCTATCCAAATAATAGTGTTTCCATATGATTATTTCCCAACACTAGATGCCAACATGTTTACTTCCACCACTCTCCATTCCTACTTGGTTGTTGAATGAGGTATCCAATTATTTCAATATTGGGTTGATTCATACACCTAGGGGAAGAAACCCCATCAAGTTGGCTGTTTATATTTTGACAAAATATACTCATTTAATATCAATAAATAATTCTACTAAGGTGTGATAATTGGGTTATATGTATATCTAGTAGATCTTAAGGTTATATGATGTGTCTTTATCTATCATTTCAGATAAAGAAACTAATTTTACCTCTCTATTCTTGGAAGGCCTTAAAATTTTGATGGGATCATAGATCAATATCATCATGGAATACGACCCTTAAAGAGATGTTAAAACATAATGTGAAGATCAAATTATGGAATACATGATCCATTAATTCATTTTATTCATTTTTGGTGCATGTGATAGCCATATTAGGTCATTGTAATTAGTTTAAAATAACCCATTTAAATGATAAATAAATATGCCTTCTTTTGAATCCTTTTATGTTTATACATTTTGATTACCTCTATGCATTATGGATGTGGGTAAGACATCTTTATTAGTTCCATGATTATTTTAGGATATCACTTAAAATATTAGTTGATTAGGCTGTGGTTGTTGAATACTTTGATGTATTATTAATCTTATGACAATCTGTGATGTTGAGACTTGATGTTCATAGTGGGTGACCATACATTTATAAATATGACACCTCATTTATGTCATAGTTATTGTAGTATATAGGGGGAATCTCTTAATGTGGTATTTGAAACCTCTCAGTATTACTAAAAGGATTAGTGAGGTTTTGTAACTCCTAGTATTTCCATCCCAGTTAGCATCAATCCATGACATGTTCTGTGCCTTGAAATTAAATAAGTATAATTCAGACTAATTTAATATGATAAACTAGAAAGATATTCAGTCGGAACCTTATTATTCTATGACTGAACAACCAGTATATATTGTATACTTCCAGGTAAAAATAATTTAGGGAAACCAATTCCAGTATTTTGGTTCTGTTGGAAGAATTGAAATGATGAGAATTAGATATGGGAATAGAAGTATTGGGTGGAGGAGGAGTATCCTCATTTTCACTCTAATCATATAATAGAATGACTTTAAGATGTAAGAATTGTTTTTGGTGGGGAGAATTATCACACATGTTGTGTTCTTGTAGGTACTTTTTCTATTATTTTTTATATTACTTGAGTTCTATATTTTTTCATTACATTTTTTAAGAAACAAATGTATGTTTTTTTGTTAGCCTAAGGATGCACATTATTAGTGCACGGTTATGGGAAAATAATGCCATCTAGTTATTAATGTTTGAAATTGATAGTGGGACTATATAGTTTCCATGTACTATGCCCCATCCCAATTATAATTGTGTGACCTTGGCAGTGGAACTTCCCAATATACACAACTAGTGACATAGTCATGTTCCAGAATTGTGCTAATCATGCTACAAAAATAGTGGACTATACATGGCGCTTGGCTAGACACATGGGTGTGTTCCCCCCAAGAAAACCATTTATCCTAACCGACCTCTTGGATAGATGAGTTTCACGGTTGGTGCACAGTCTAAAATACCATTAAGTTATATCTTTCAGAATTCTAGACTCTTAAATATAATTAAATTCATATTTTACCACTTCTATTTTTAATCCTATCACCCATTTTCCACCACATTCAACCTCTAGCAGAACAATGACCATGTCCCCTCATCATATACTCTTCTCTTCCTTAATTTATAAGGTGCTTTGAGCTTAAATCTTCAAAAAATACTCATTTATGTTCCACATCTCTTCTCTTCTTCCCTTATTTTGTTATCTTATTTCATTCTTCTTGATTTCTCTATTCTCTAGTAATTATGTAGACCTAAAATGGGTTCAATTTAACATTTTTGGGTTGCTTATTAATGTTTTTTATTTTTTCTTACTTCCTCAGGTTTGTTTATTGGCAAGACTTTTAATTTCAAAACATATTTGGGTGATTTCAATGGATAAGGTTGGTGGTTACATGATTATCCTTCATTTAATTATATAAATATAGTAGAATTTTTTTATAATGAATTACAAATTATGTTTTTTGAGTGTTACTGTGTGATTTAAAATGTCTCTGTGTGTGTGGATTTTAAAGGGTTAAACCCCATTTCAATCGGTGTCTCTTGGTTTGTGTTTGTTTGTATTTTAAAATAAGGGGGTTTTGTGGATAAATAAATTGAAATTCACCTGATAATCCATGTAATCTAGGTGGTATGACATGAAAAAGTATGCTGGTCCTGACTTTCCCTACCTACCATGATAACAATACAATACAAAAAAACATTTATAATTGGTATTTGTTGGCTCATGTAGGAGATGAACCTTCATGTCCAAGATTGACCACCGAGAGTATTGGTATCCTAGGACCCCATTAATCATATTTTCATAGGTATTTATCATGGCTCCTATGATATGGTTCTACTTTTATCATTTATTTTGGTAAATTAATTTTCACTCAATTCTAAGTACATGTTTTATTAAATAAATTTATTTCCTCCCATTTAAAAAAATCATTTTTTCATTTTAAATTATTTCATTCATTAAAAAAATGCATGATTATTTATATTATAATGTCTATACATGGAAATATTGGGTGGTATCATACTAGTAAAGTGATATCACACCCAACATATACCCTTAGGTTCATGTGGGCCTTTTTATATCTAAATCAAGTAAATGAATTTCCTTGAATGGAGGTGGAGGTGGTCATTCATGATAGTGTTTTATTTTTTATAGGTGTTGATGGTTGTGGAATTATGGGAGTCAAGCCAACTGTCATGAGGTTTTTTTATTTTCATCTAGTCTGTCTACTCCCCTGTTAGAGCTATTTGGTATCCTATTATAAATGTTAAATGTATGACTCATGATTATAGTGATTTCAATTAGGTTTTTTAGTTTTCAATGGTGGTTTTGATGTTATGAGAATTATTTTATTGATGATAGTTATATTTTACATGGGTTAGAAAGTTCCCAAATGAGTTACTCAATGCTTATGAATGAGTCAACATCCTATGGGGATCAAGAAAGTCTTACATCCCACATCATGGGTTGAGTCAAGTGTCATGTTGGAGGAAATATTAGGCCATTTTGGGAAATTTTGTGATGGAAAGAATCATGATTTTAGAGTATAAGCTCCCAAAACTCTTTTAGAGGAAGGAAATATGTACTCTGGTACATGATCAAAATAAAATATTTCTATTAAAATAATTATATATTAACCATTATGAGATGTGGTACAATAGGAAACCTATGATGAAATATTTTAAAGTGCTTATAAGTCTATACATAATGAAAAAAAATCTATACCTTTGAAAATTTGATGAAAATTTTAATGGACTTTTATTGTGTTATTAAGCCAAGGTAATAAGTTACTTGTTACGGAATATGATATTACACAAATTATTTGAATCATGCGATGTTAACATAATTATTAGTAATTTAAATCCAGCACAAAAAAATAAATGTTAATCTAAAGAATCAAAACAAATATTTCATAGAATATTTCACAAGTAAAATTTAAAAATAATGGGATCATGAGTCAAATACATAATAGAATCATTGTGATGGTTTTAGAGATAAATGAGGTTCTACAAAAAGAATAAAATTAAATTTTAGGATATTATAGAATAACTTTGAACCAAATAACATTATAAAAACTTATTAAGATCATGTTTATTGTATAGAGAAGTTGAGAATTGAGATTATAATGACACTTATATCTCATGTTAAACATCATTTTGTGTCATAGGTACTTAAAAAAATATTTTTTAAATTCAGTAAATGATGATTTTTATCAAATTGAGAAAAATTATAAACGGAATCTTATTCAAAGACCATAAGGAAATAATATTATTGGACTAGATGGGTGTTTAGGAATAACTCAATAAGAAAGGAACATTTTCATGAAATAAATAATGGTTGGTTTGTAAGGTGTTTTCTTAGGTGGAAGTTATTGATTTTGTATAAACTTTATATCTTCTTATAAGTATCGAAACTACATGAATTTGTTTGGATGTTTATATTTATCAAATATAATATTTTAACTAGATAGATTTAATGTCCTAATTCTTGATTGGTGGAGTTGAAGAATTAGTTTACATTAAATAACTAGAGGTATTTATAATTTATGGGGAAGAAGTATTGTTTGTGAGATTATAAAATATTTATATGGGCTAAAGTAATCCCATCAAGAAATATACTCTAAAAATAATAAATTCATAATGTTATTAATCTTCTATAAAGGAATATTTGATAAAAATATACATGTTAAGGAAGAATGTTTTGAAACCTGGATATCCATTTCCAATATTGATGAGTTTTTTTATAATGAAAACCATCATGAATATACTGAGTTATTAAAGTACATTAATTAATGATTTAAAATATAATTCATAGTGAATATGAATTTTTTTAGGATAAAACTTCTACAAAATGGAATTTATATTTTCCCATCATTTAAAAACTATTCTGAGGATTTATTACGGATGTTTGAAATATCATGTTCAAAGGTAGTTTGTACAATTATCTATGTGGGAGAAAAGTGGTGAAAATATGAATGTGGAAAATGTGATAATCAGAGAGGATTCTATATGATAATTGGAATATAGATATATCTAACGCCATTTAAACCAAATATTATAAATGTTTTCACTATGTTATATAGATATCGTAGTGATCCAAAGGATTCAAACATGATGGTTATCAATATAATCTAGAGTTATGTTATTGTAATATTAAATGTGGATTGATTAATCAATCGAGTAATAATTTAAAGTTACTTGGGTTCATGAATGTTGTTTTATTCGGTCATTTAAATGAAGAAAAATCAACTTATTAGGGTACCTTCATTTTAGGAGAAATTATTCTTAATTGTGTAGTTAGAAAAAATAAGTAGAATTGAGTATAGAGGAATCATAATCTTTTGTTTCATTTAGGATTTCACTCAAATGATATGGATCAAAGAGTTCTCTAAATACTTGAATGTGAATTTTGGGAATCAGGCTAAAATAACCTATGATAATAAATGTGAAATTGATCTGTCAAAGAACCCAGTACGACACTCTAAAACAGAACATAAAGACCTAATTTTTTATTTCATCCTATAAACAAATTATTTTTTAAAAATATATTTAGATCATATTTTAGTAAATAATAAAATTGTGGACATATCAACAAAAGTGTGGTCAAGGGATGCGTTTGGGAAAATATGGATGAAAAATAATGTTTTGACCTCCCATCCCTGTTTATAAACATAATGAGAAGTTACCCCACTATGCCTTGGATTATATCTTTAATGAGGTCTAGTGGGGAATGTAACACCCCGAGATTTTATGAGATATATTATTTTTTATTTCTTTTATGTCTTCTATTATACACTACACCAATATTATCTTCTACTATACACAACACCGTATTAGCTTGCAGTATACACAACACTATTCTTGGCTCGTGTTACACACAATTTCAAGTTCGTTTTGTGGAAATTATTCTACGCAACATTAAATATAGATTTTATTTAATGTATAAATAAAATAAGTTTTTATTATGTTATACGCAACACCAAACGAAGCTCTCACTACACGCATCCCTGACATGTATTGCATTACATGCAATCAAGACCTTCTTCGATAGCGTGTGTAGTACACAATACGAACTTTCACTAAATGAGATATTATTAAAATATTATTATGAACTATCCATTATGAATATTAATACCCACTTTTTGAAATTTTATAAATTTTATCTTTCAAAATTTACTTCATTTTTGGATTTGAAATATCGAAATTATCCTTGCGTGAATTTTTGGTATTTTTCTAAAAACATTCTACTTTTGATGAATAGTGAAAACACATGGTTACTATTTAAAAACTGACTTTTTATTTAAATAATTTTTTATTTTATTTAATTTATTTTAGTCCAAATTGATACATAATACCTATATAAGTTCAATTTAATTAATTTTAGTTATTCTATAATTATATTAGATATATAAAAAATTTATTGAACTTTTCACCATCTTTTACCCACCTCCTAAGAGAATTTAAAAATTTACATAAAACATAATTTTACCGCTTCTGTGAGTGGAATTTCGAAAATATGAGAGAAATATTTAGTATGACGGAGTAAAATGTGGTTCAATAAGATAAAAATATTTTTTTGGTGAATAGTAACTTTTTAATTTTATTTACCACGTTTAAAAGTAAATACGGTAATTAAGGGTAAAAATGATATTATTAATACCCTAAAACATGTCATAATTCTATTTAATAATTTTAATTCTACCAAAAAAACCTTAGAAATAAAATATTACCCTTTAGGTCCACATGGAATAGATTATGACAATTATTATTATTTTATTTAAAGAAGAGTTAAAATAGTTAAAATCAAAGTTTAATAATTAAAACATTTTTTATATAGGGTTATACATAAGATAAATTCGTTGATAAATATTCCATAGACATCTAAAACGATTTCCTACATATTGGTATTTTATTTATAATTTTTATACTTTATGTAGTTTAATTTATTTGTGACACAATGATGATGTAGTAATTACCTTATTAATGAAATATTAACATAATTGATGTTATAAATAACCAAATAAATGTAATTTTAGACTTTTTATGAATTAAACTAATTTTTAAGGTTAATATGACATTTTATTACTGATTTAATTAACTTTTTTCGAACTAATAATGTTTTTATAATTTTCACAAATATCAATTACCAAATAGTGTCCAAATTGACTAAAAATAGTTTTTTTAAAAAAATATAATATTATTAACTGTTATTATATTACTAAAAATCTAAGGTTCGTCCAAATGACTTAGATAAGGTTATATACATTAATAATTAACCACTTGGGGTTAGTTTTTCTTGTAATAGTATGTTTATTAACCATATAGTGTAAGAAAACAAGAAGACACAGTAAAAGTTAAATTATTTAACTTGGAGTTAAATCTAAATGATAAGGTTAAAATAGTAACCTAAACTTGTCTAAAACCTATTGGTTGGAAGATTTAGACCCATCCCCACTTTAGCTTTAAATAAATCAATTTTGAGGTATTATAAACTGAATATGACTTTATTATAAAATAATATTATATGTTTTTTTAAAGGTGCCCCTCTCATCCCTTATAAAAAGGGCATCCCTTCCCTCTTCTCTTCACACCCTTTTGAGCCTTGAATCGTGGCCAACCCTTACAATTCCTCTTATCAACCTCTCTAGTAATATCATATTGGTTATGGTCTTGTCAAAAGACCAACTCTAGTTTCCTAAGAATAAGTTTAAATGAGGTGCGTCGAGGAAGAGGTAATCTCTTCTACTGACTCTTTCAAGTTTCTTTCTTCTTCTCCTTCCTCATGTTTAGCTGTTTCATTATAAATTAAAAAAATCAGCATTACTTATATACTCATATGTTATTATAAATATTAAACAACCCTATTTCACCTTCTATCCATCCTATGAAAAATGAAATCACCACGCGTGCATACGTACAGAATACCATCTCCACGCCGTGGTGTAATCAGTTTTTCCACCACCAGCTTACTTGGATGGTTATAATTGTGTGAAGAATAACTATATATGATTATTATAATATCATAATTATTCTATGATATTATATCATCCACTCCAATTCCATTCAATAAATATGGGAATGATATCATCGCTCGTGCATACATACGGATTACCATCTCCATGACGCGATGAGATTCAGTTTCCATGTTAACAATTCAATAATGATTATAAAGTATATGTAATAGGTAATCATGAAATATATGACATAATAATGATACTGGAATTATGTATATATATATATATAAGTATTTCATCTACTTAATTCCATTCAATTCAATAAGGAAACGAAAAGCAGCGTTCATGCGTACATACGTCCTACCCTGTCCATGAACAGTGTATTTCTTTTCATTTATCAATATATTATATATATGTATATTCTGAATATATATTATATATAAATAATGTTTTGTATTCTGTAATTAAGTAATCATGATCTATGTAATCATATTAATAATTACAAGTCAAAACACGGATGATAAGTGAAACGATTTTACCCAAAATGCTGCTTTAACATGGAATTGACAAATGAACGGATAATATAAAGTCGTAAGTGATTCATATATAATATAATATATATTATTATGGTTTAGTTACAAGTTAAAAATATTTTTAAACCCACTATAAAGTATTCTTGGACACATACATAAAAAATTGGAGATAAGGTAAGGGAAAATTATTCCAATCTCGTTCTTATCTGAGATTGTTTATTTGTAAGTATTTACTGGGGTTATGTTTATTATCCATGTCCATATGTTCTCAAAGTTCTTTCATAAAATTTTTAAATTTCTTCAATGTATGTTTAATGTCATTTTTACCTTTTTTTAATTTTACCACATCGTAAGGAAGGAATATTTCTTTTGTTTACCATACGAGGTACTTTTTGAATTTTCCCAAAAAAGTATGAGAAAATGTTTTTTAACTTATACAGCATGAACGTATTTTTACAATTTCATAATGCTTTATATTCACGAAGCTTACTCTTCAAGATTTAATGACTATTTTCAAAAAAATAATTTTCTTTAAAATTTCATGGCATTTTGTCAAAAGAAAATGATTTTGAAGAAGAAATGATATTTTTCTCAAGAATTTATTTCAAGTGTTTTATCAAAACCATTTTCAATATATGATGGAATTATTTCTAATGTGTATGTTTCAAGTATAATTTATCTATGATTTACATGGTTTCACTTTTCTTATTATGAAATGATATCCTTTTTTTGTAAGGATTTTTTTATGATGGGATGATGTTTATGAAACCCATTTTATACTTTGGTAATGATGAAAGATTTATGTTCATGTTGTGGCACAAGTAAGAATGATTTCATTATGAAATTGGTGGGGCATATATCTCCCTCTAATGAATTGGGAAAGATTTATATCTCATGAGATAGACATGGCTGGAATGGTAAGTTAATACGGTTCAATGATACATGACTGGAATGACGAGTGAACATGATTTAGAAAGGGACATTGTCCACTAAGATTGTCTTGGAAGAAATGAATTGGCTACTATGGAAATCATACCATGTGCTGGAACGGTAAGTTAATCCAGTTCAGTGATACAGGAATGGAAAGAGGAGTGAACTTGATTCAGAAAGGGACTTTGTCCCCTAATATGGTCTTGGAAGTAATGCCTTGTCTACTATGGAAATCATAACACGTGCTTAATGGTATCCACAATTACATGATTTATTCCCATGCTATTTTATCATGATTGATGGTCCATTATGATCTATTCCTTACGTACTTTCATGTTTTATGTCATTGCTCAAGATTTTGATGTTTAAATATTATGTTCATTTTTTGAAGTTCAAATGTATATTGTTTGTTTGATTTTCTCAATCCTTACCCTTAATGAGAATTTGATCTCACCCTTTTTATGTTTCCTTTTCCTCGGGATAAAAAGAAAGGTTTTAGGTAAGAAAAAAAGGGGAAGATATTTATGGGTGATGTTGAAGATCTTTCAATGAGATTAAAAGATTATGTTCCATGTTTCCAAATATACTAAACTATTACGGTCCTTTAGTGAATATTTTTGTTATGTATTAAGTATTCCACAAAAGTAATGTAATTCCTATGTACGTCATCCTTTGGGGTCTCTAAAGTTGGTATCAGAGGAAAGGTTTAGTTAACCTTTGGAAAAAAGGATTTGAGAACTTTAGTGAGATCCCTAGAGATATTTCTATGGCATGTCTAGGGATGTCCCTAAGGTTTAGTATAACCTCAAGTTACCACCCTAGAATTATTTTGACAATCATGAATAACCTAGGGTGAACCTAAGGTGTCATGGATTAAATAATGTGTGATAAGTTAGACATCCCATAAGTAAATGTTTATGATTACGTGGTTTCCCATTTTTTTAATTGTTTCTTACACCATGTTTTTTGGTTTTAGTCAATGGTGGGAACCAGAAGGAATTGGGTCAACATTGAATCCAATGGAAAAATTGGTGACTATGAGCAAATAAATTGCGTAATGCCTAGAAAGAATGATTTTGGTATTTTTCCAAATCATTCATCGTGATATATGATTAATAAGGTGAACATTACTGGTATTACCAATCCATAAAATAAAAGGAAGATTCACTTTTACACATGTTTGCATGTTGAGGAGCATAGAGAAAAAAAGATTGATATTTCTAAAGAATGGAAGAAGAACCTTGATTAATACATCAAATGGAGGGGAAGATGTTATCTATGTGGTGAGAAAGGTCATAGAGTGACAGACTATTTTAGAGATCAATGTCTTTTCTGTGGAGAACATGGGCATTACCCAACTCAATGCACTGACCTAAGAGGTTAATTCTAAATCATTGAAGGACTTATTCCATGACAATCATTGAATAGTATGGTTTGAAGTGTTTATGTATTGGTATTCATGAATAATGTTTTTGAGGTAATTTTATGGTATATTGAAATACCTATATATTGGTCCATTGTGGTTTTCCATAAGAATATGGCATCTGTAACCATGAAAAGTGATTGAGGTATTTTTGGAAAGAAGATGATATGTGCATAATGATGGGATAAGGAGAAAATGAAATTTTTGATAGTATTCATGAGATCATGACTAATATAAGGACAAGGTGATATCATGGTTTGAGTATAAATTTTTTTTAGGATTTTGGAATGTGGAAACAGAAATTTTTTGACAACATTCATGTTTTCAACTAAGGTTCTACGGTAATTCATGTTTCAAGATAATACATTATTACGGTATTCACATGTTTGGAATGTGACAAACAAGATATATCGTATGATATATGGGGGATAAATGATGGGATTCACATGATCAGTAGATGAAATTTCTAATAATTGTTTTCTTTATACTATGAGCTTTGACAGAAGTATTTTAGATAAGCCTAAAGATTAGAATGGATTTTGTTGGAAATAAGTTAGTATTGTTTAAGGATCAATTTTTTTTCAATATTATTCATGTCATTTTATAATAATGTATTTTTAGAAAAAGGACAACCTGCAGGATGGGCGACAACCCGTCTCGTCGGAGAAGGCTGTGGGAATCGAACCCACAACCGAAGTGTGACAGGACTTTATCGCCTACCATTGGCCTACAGAAAGTCCCTGGTTATTAGAAACTAGTTTTATTATATTAATAAGTATGATATATGAATTATAAGTCCATTTTAGGAACCATATATGATTAATCTCACTATAGATGGACTTATGTATTTTTTATACCTTTTTCTAACCTTTTGTTTGAGACAGATGGAATGACCCATCATTCTATCACACGATCTTCTAACACTACACGAATAAAAAATTCAACTTCATTTATTTAAGATATAAAGTGGGAATTGTTCAAGGAATGACCAACGGTGATATTGTTCCAAAATCAAGAACACATTTCTTCTATTTCCAATTTCTTCAACTTTAGGGAAATGATCTTAAAACCAAAACATTTGTCATAGTGCCCTTATATCTGATGAATTAGATGCTACCTTAGATCATCACATTTTTATGGCTTTGTGATTGTTGGATTTTTCATATCCATGTCCTCTACCACTCTTCATCCGAAGTTGATGGTTATATTTCTCTTCCATATCAATATTTTCACCTATGTTGTCCTATGTGGAAACCCAGTGCTGAGTTACTTTGGGTGACAGTTAAGATTCTAACATCCCTTTTTAAAATGAAGTTTTAGTATTCCTTTTTACAAAGTGGGTTTCTATGAAAGAAAATTTCATGTAGTAAACCATTTATACCCCGAATAATTTCGAGGGCGAATACCAGTTTAAGTGGGGTAGAATGTAACACCATGAGCTTTTATGATATATATTATTTTTAATTTCTTTGATGTCTTATTATAAACTACACCAATATTAGCTTGTAATATACGCAACACCGTATTTTTTTGTTTTATAAGAAACACTATTCTTGGCTCGTGTTACACACAATTTCAAATTTGTTTTGTGGAAGTTATTTTACGCAATATTAAGTATAGATTTTGTTTAATGTATAAATGAAATAAGTTTTGATTATTTTATACACAACACCAAAAGGAGATTTCACTACACACATCCCTGACTTGGATTTCATTACATGCAATCGAGACCGTCTTCGATAGCGCGTGTAGTCGCAATACCAAGTTTCACTAAATGAGATGTCATTATAATATTGTTATGAACTACCCATTATGAATAGTAATACCCAATTTTTGAAATTTTATAAATTTTATATTTCAAAATGGACTTCATTATTTGAATCGTAATATCGAAATTATCATAGGGTGAATTTTTGGGATTTTTCTGAAAACTTTCAATTTTTGATGAATAGTGAAAACACTGGGTTACTATTTAAAAACCGACTTTTTATTCAAATAATTATTTTTTTTATTTAAATTTATTTAAGGTCAAAATATATACATAATACCTATATAAGTTCAATGTAATTCATTTGAGTCATTTTATAATGATTTTAAATATATAAAAATTTTATTGAACTTTTCACCGTCATTTACCCACCTCCTAGGAGAATTTGAAAATTTACATAAAAAATAATTTTACTGCTTCGGTGAGTGGAATTTAAAAAATCTGAGAGACACGGTTAATATCAAGGAGTAAAATTCGGTTCAATAAGATAAAAATAATTTTTGTTGAATAGTAACTTTTTACTTTTATTTACCACAGTTAAAAGTAAATATGGTAATTAAGGGTAAAAATGATATTATTATTACCCTAAAACATGTCCTAATTCTATTGGATAAGTGTAATTCGACCAAAATAAACATTAGGAATAAAATATTACCCTTTAGGTCTACATGGATTAGATTAGGACACTTATTATTATTTTATTTAAAAAAGAGTTAAAATAGTTAAAATCAATGTTTAATAACAAAAACTTTTTTAATTTAAGGTTATACATAAGCTAAATTCGAATTTAAATATAAATAGAAATATAAAAATATTTCCTACATAATGGTATTTTATTTATAATTTTTAGGCATTAAATAATTTAATTTATTTATGATATAATGATGATGCAGTAGTTACCTTATTAATTAAATATTAACATAATTGATGTTATAAATAACCAAATAAATGTAATTTTAGGCTTTTTATGAATTAAATTAATTTTCTAGGTTAATATTACATGTTATTATTTATTTAATAAACTTTTATTATAAATAATTATGTTGTTATAAGTTTCAAAAAAATTAATTACCAAATAGCGTCAAAATTGACATAATATTGTTTTAAAAAAAATATTATATTATTAATTGTTTTTATATTCTAAAAAATCTATGGTTTTTCAAATGACTTAGATAAGGTTATATACATTAATAATTAACCACTTGGGGTTCTTTTGGTTGGTTATAGTAATTTTATTAACCATATAGTGTAAGAAAACAAGAAGACAGGGTAAAAGTTAAATTATTTAACTTAGAGTTAAATCTAAATGATAAGGATAAAATAGTAACTTAAACTTTTCTAAAACCTATTGGTTTAGGGGATTTCGACCCATCCCCACTTTATCTTCTAAATAAATCAATTTTGAGCTATTATAAACCGAATATGACTTTATTAGAAAATAATATTTTATGTTTTTCCAAAGGTTCCCCTCTCCTCCCTTATAAAAAGGGCACCCCTTCCCTATTCTCTTAACACCCTTTTGAGGCTTGAAGCTCGGCCAAACCTTGCCAATTCCTCTGATACACCTATCTAGTTACTTCATAGAGGTTCTGGTCTCCTCAAAAGAACAAATCTTGTGGCCTATGAAGATGTTTAAAAGAGGTGTGTCGAGGAAGAGGTAATCTCTTCTACCGACTCTTTCATGTTTCATTATTCTTCTACTTCCTATTATTTAGTTGTTTCATTATAAAGTAATAACATCAGTATTAATTATATACTTATATGTTATTATAAATATGAAACAACCTTATTTCACCTTCTATCCATCCTATGGAAGACAAAATCACCGCGCATGCGTACGTATGGAATACCATCTCCAAGCCGTGGTGTAATGAGTTTTTCCACCACCACCTTACTTGGATGGGTTTAATGGTGTAAGGAATAAATATATATGATTATTATAACATCATACTGATTCTATGATATTATATCATCCACTCCAATTCCATTCAATAAATATGGGAACGATATCATCGCTCGTGCGTACGTACGTATTACCATCTCCACGACGCGATGAGATTCATTTTCCATGTTAACAATTAAATAAAGATTATAATGTATATGTAATAGGTAATAATGAAATATATTACATAATAATGCTATTTTATTTATTTATATATATATGTATTTCATCTACTAAATTCCATTCAATTCAATAAAGAAACGAAAAACAATGTTAATGCGTACGTACGGCCTACCGTCTACATGAACGGTGTATTTCATTCCATTTATCGATCTATTAAATATATGTATATAATGAAAATATATTATATATAAATGATGTTTTATATTCTGGAATTAATAAATCATTATCTAAGTAATCATATTAATAATTACAAGTCAAAACACGGATGATAAATGAAACGATTTTACCTAAAACGGTACTTTAACATGGAATTGACAAATGAACGGATAATATAAAGTAGTAAGTGAATCATATATGATATAATAAATATTATTATGGTTTAGTTACACATTAATAATATTCTTAAACCTACTATATAGGAGTCTCGGACACATATGAATGAAATTGGACATAAGGTAAGGGATAATTATTCCAATCTCATTCTTATCTGAGATTGTTTATTCACAAGTATTTATTGGGGTTATGATTATTATCACTGTCCATATGTTCCCAAATGGTTTCATATAATGTTTAATTTTCTTCCATGTATTTTTAAATTCCTTTTTACCATTATTTTAACTTTACAACATCATATGGAAGGAATCATTCTTTTGTTTTCCATACGAGGTACTTTTTGAATTTCCCGGCAAAAGTATGAGAGGAATGTTTTTTTAACTTATATGGCATGAACAGCTTTTTACTGTTTCATAAACCCTTATTTTCATGAATCTTACTCTAAAATATTTAATGAGTATTTTCAACAAAATACTTTTCATTAAAATTTCATGGAATTTTGTGAAATGAAAATGATTTTGAAGAAGAAAGGATATTTATCTCAAGAATTAATTTCAAGTGTTTTATCAAAACCAATTTCTATATAAGTTGAAGTTATTTCATATGTGTACGTTTCAAGTATAATTTATCTATGATTTACATGGTTTCACTTTTCTTATGATTAAATGATATCCTTTTTTTGTATGGATTATGTTATGATGGGATGATTTTTATGATACCCATTTTATACTTTGGGTAATGATGAATGATTTATGTTCATGTTGTGGCACAAGTAAGAATTATTTCATTATGATATGGGTGGAACCTATATCTCTTTCCAATGCATTGGGTAAAGATTTATATCTCTTGATATAGACATGGCTGGAACGGTAAGTTAATCTGGTTCAGTGATACAAAACTGGAACGAGTAGTGAACTCGGTTCAGAAAGGGACTTTGTCCACTAAGATGGTCTTGGAAGAAATTTCTTGGCTAATATAGAAATCATAACATGTTCTATAACAGTATGTTAATCTGGTTCAGTAATACAGGACTGGAACGAGGAGTGAACTTGATTCAGAAAGGGACTATGTCCACTAAGATGGTCTTGGAAGCAATGCATTGGCTACTATGGAAATCATAACATGTGCTTAATGGTTTCCACAATTATATGGTTTATTCCCGTGCTATTTTATCATGATTGATGATCCATTATTATCTATTCCTTACGTACTATCATGTTTTAGGGAATTTCTCATGATTATGATGTTTAAATATTATGTTCATGTTTTGAAGTTCAAATGTATATGGTTTATTCCATTTTCTCCATGCTTACCCTTACTGAGCATTTGAGATCACCCTTTTTATGTTTTATTTTCCCCATGATATAAAGAAAGGTTTTAGGTAAGAAAATAAAAGGGGAAGATCTTTATGTTTGATGTTGAAGATTTTTCACCGAGATTAGAAGATTATGTTCAAAATTTTCAAAGACACTAAACTATTACGGTCCTTTGGTGTTTGTTTTTGTTATGTATTATGTATTACGCAAAATTAATGTAATGCCTACGTATGTCATGCTTTGGGGTCTCTATAGGGAAAATATTTTTTTAAATAGAGGATTTCGAACCATTATATTATCCAATAATATTTGGTTTTATTTTTTATAAATAATGGGGGATTAATGTGAATAAATTGAGGGGTGTGCATCCTTATCACTTTTCCAATATTTCTTATCACAAAGAGATGTAATTATCTTAAATACATTATGTTATTCATAAATGAGGTTTTTCAAATTTTATCCATGATAAAAGATGTGATATAATAAAAAGTAAAACAAAGTTGACTGATTGAAGTAATTGTGATGAAAAAAAATTAAAAGGGTGATAGTGAATATCTTATAGAATTATTATGGTTTTGTATTTATTTTCATCTCTATTTGGAATAATTGTTTTGATTTGATCATTATAAATTTTCAAATAAACAGAACTGAGTCCACATTAATTTTTAAGTCAAAAAATTATTTTTAAGTCATATAGAGTTGGAGTGTTACTGGTGGGTACCCTATATTTTTAGCCAATTGATTCATATTATTTTATTTAAAAGTAATAAAGATCAATTTAGAAAAATAAAAACAATATTTATATCTATTTTGATAAGTTATTGAGTAGAATAGAATTAAATATGGTGTCAAATATATTGAATAAGAAACAAAAGATGATTTATGTTTTCACTCTAATATAGATAAATTTAACTCTATTTAATGGGTATATTAAATAGAGTTCTTGAAAAACATGTTCAAAATAACTATAGGTGGAATGAATTTAGGATATGAACAGTACACGAATCATGGAAGACGTATTCAATGTAACAAACGATTCTAAAGATTCAGTTCAAATAAATTAAAAGTAGAATAGAATGAATTATATAGTGAAGTATGTGGGAATTTTTTTTCCATAATATACAAAGTTTCATTATATAAACATTGTGAAGTCACAACCATTCTGAAGATATTGATCTAAAAGGCCAATTTTTCAATATTCTAGAATTAAAATTTGTGATTAGTTACATGATTTTCGAAAAAGTTACTTACTATTGATTGTTTGTCTTATACTAGTTTTTAAAAAGTTAAAAATTTATATCTTACGAATACATTTAATTAGTTTTACTAAGGAATTTAAGTGAGTTTGGGTTTAAAATTTAATCTCTCACATTTCCTATTTTTATTAGACTAATTTTTTTATATGAAAGAGACAATGCTAAAAAAGTTATTATTGATGACATTGATAATTTTTAATGAATAATTCCATAAATTTTGAAACCTATATTCACCAAAAGGCTGAATAATTCTAATAAAGAGATTGCTAAGTAGAGGAGAACTAAATGTTTGTAACCAAATGATACTTGTTTAAGATGTATTAGTTTAATAGATTGATGTTATTGATTAAAACTTATTTTAATATTTAGAAGGATCATTGATTAATCTACATCTTGAAACAAGTGGGAACTAGTATAATCTAACTTTTAGGCGAAATAAGTAAAGTATTCACTTATGGGTTAAGGTTGATCCCTTCAAAAACAATTTTAATTTATACTTTATTGTATTATAAAATCAATAACATAAATATCCTGAGCATATACTTACGTATATTCCCATATTGGGGTTGAGTGTTGTAAAAATCCATTTTTATTGTTCTATTGTTTACATTTCTTCATATGAGTGAGAGTGGGTTTTACTATATGATTATATTAATAGATAAAACAATTAATATAAGATAAAATTATATTAAATGAATTTGTTAAAAGGAAACACATAATCACTCCCCCCATTGGTTCACCCATTCTTGGGTATCATATAAACCAACCGAGCATCATTGGGGACAATGGTTAGGTTTTAACTAATATCCTAAAACTATACTATAATCAATATATTTTATGTTGAAATATACTATTAAATGGCACATTATACACTAGTGTGAGGATCTGAGTAAAATATTATGATGTATGTTAGAAATGGAGTTATTATACTATAGAATTAACCACTTATGGAAGTATGATAAAACATTTACTAGGAATGGTTTCCCAATAATATTAGTTTAGATCTTATCCTAGTCTCACACATAAATAACGAACAAATACCATGGGGTATAACCAAATTATAGGATTCAATAATTACTGAAATACATAATAACTTGAATTTTTTAATAAAAAATTTCCTATAAATCATTAAATACTATAAAACATACATTAAATAAAAAAATCAAGGAATATATAAAAAATTAATAATGTAACTTCATCAATAAACCTATGATAATAAAATTATTCAAAACCATGTTTATATCATTTAAGAAATATCATTGCATATAGTTTTAAAAAATAAATAATATCATCAATAATTCGATAACATTTCAGGAGGAATCCAGAATACCATTCATTTATAAGAAAAATAGTTAGAAACACTAGGAATTCATAGTTTTTAAAATAAATAAAGAAATATAGAGTTACCAACCTCATTATGATTATTTAATAATTTCAATAGGTATTAATTATATAATACTCACTTCAAAAGGTACAATGTAATGTCATATCCCGAATCACTAAAAATAACTAATTTTGAGTGCCATGTGACCTCAAAATTTTATCCTAGTTTCCACAAGGCTTCTAACTATTATCAAGGGTCTAAGGTGATACCATGTGGATATTATATCATAAGTTTTGAATATACTTTAATCAATGTGGAAGAAACATATAAATTGTCATCATAACAGTCAAAATAATACACAACACACCATATAAAAATCTAACCATAATTATAAAAAGATAAGATATGTTGTAATATAATGAACTTTATAAAATTGTTTTAAGTCATTCTGGAATCACTAATATCTTTCGTGGGAAGATTCTACACAATCCAAACAAAAGAAAAAAGTTGAAAATAACTACAACCCAATCCCATGTTTTGAACCTGTCCATTCTCATAAATTCAAGAAACAATCAAACTCTAATATCTAATATCTATAAAATTCTTTAACTGAACATATTATTAAGATGTATAGTCTATTACCAAAATTTAAGGGTTTTTTTATTAAGGGGTGAGTATAAGTAATTATTCCAACACCAATGGATCCCCTAACATATCTCATATATAAAAACTTGTGAAAACTGTGATATTTTCATAATAAGTAAAACAATAACTATAAACATAAAACATTTCATGATAACGAGTGTTTCTCAAGTAAATTGAGAGAGTCTATAAATTATTTGTCTAGGGAAGACTTCGTGTTTGAAGATGTCTTTAATTAATACTAAGGTTCATAATAAATCCATTTGATAACACCATCTCAAGGATCAGAATAGTGCTCATCTATGATAATGCCTCATATCATCAATACATATGGGTTCTAATAGATCCTATACTAGGATCAATTTCATATCATAAATACACTGGGGTCAAAATGGTGTGAATCCCTAGTATATTAACATGTCATTCATACCCATGTTTCAGAATGGATCATGCCTCTGGAACTATCACATTTCATCATAACCTAGGGGTCAGAATGAAACCCGCCCCCAACACCATCTCATATTGTCACTGACCATGGGATGGAAAGGTGAGAATCCTTAGATCTACCTCACTCCATCAATACCCAAGGACCAAAATGACACTTTCCCAAGGAACCATCTCATATCATCAATAATCAAAGGTAAAAATTGTTCATTCCCTAAGAATCATCTCATATTGTATATATCAAGGGTTTAGAATATCCCATCCCTTGATACTATTTACCTATGTTAGGTGGAGTGGAACATAACATGTCCAACATCGACATCCAGGGTTAGAATGAACACCAAAACTAATTACCCATAACCATTTACTATCGGAATCATAATCATTCACATAATATAATTCATTTCCTTAATATAAAATTTATATAATGATACATGTCTATATTGTCACCTGTGAGAAACATTCCCAACACTAGAATACAATATACTTATTGTTCTTCTCTAAAATGAACAACATAATCTCAAACCCTACTTATACAGGGCTACCACTATGTTTGAATAATTATTTCCCTATAAGATCTTGAAAAAGAATAGAGTACCTAACATTATTCACTAGGACACATCAAATTATATAGACACTTGGGTATTCTGTCTCAGACTAAAACCCCATTCATTTAGTTGTATAATGTTATCCAAAACCTTATAGGCCTTGAATATCATTTAAGGTTTATTGTAATTTCTGACACACCCTTAGGTCAATGTTAGTTAGGCCTTCACAAACTCGACCTGTATTTTAGTCATTACTGGCATATATCTACCACGATACAAACATACCAATAGTGGATAATCACTAACCCCACAAATCAATCAATTATCTAAGAAGAAATAAGACAATTTAAAGCTTTATTTGATCTAAAACATAGACAACCACTCCTAAAAAATAACATCCCCATGTCGTGGGAGAATATGAGAACATATCCCAAGGAACAATATGTTTCAGTTTATAAATTAAAAACACACTTGGTTCCATCTATAATGATCCAGGTTTTTTTAATATTACCCTTGTGACCTTCATTAGTGATGAAATAAAATATCATTAAACAGAAATCCATCCCTGGTTCATAGAAATCCAACCCATTCTCAATAGTGTTTGGAAACTCAATCCAATTATTAAAGTTCAATCACTCATAGTTCGAAAAACCAAATATCAAAATATGACATAAATCATGATTTTTTTTAAATAATTCATTTACTTTAGAAAATTGAAGTCCCTATGATATTTAATGGTATACTAGTCTCTGTTCATTAATACGAGGACCTAATGCCACCAAACCCCCACATTGTTTAATTAGAAGAAAATTATAATTATTTCATATATTAAAAAAATACTAATTCCATAATTAATCATTAGTACTAACTGGGTAATAACTCAATAGGTGACCTCATATATCCTAATAATAATGAAATGGGGTTAGGATTTCTTTTAACACCACTCCAAACCCATTTCCAAAAAAATCCATAACTTTTGACATGAAAAAATAAATTAATTTCATCACAATTTAATGGAAATAAAAAAATAACTGTGAAATTTAACATAAAAAAGTCACATTAAACCCCAAGAGTTAATTCTCCATAAAATTATTTTATAAAAATATAGAAAACTTCCTAATATCTTGGATATTCCACCATGATTTTTGGATTTTTCCAAAAAAACTCTGTCCTAAAGCCACCAAAATCAAAAGAAAACAATGGATAATAAAAGCCTTGAATTAAAGAGACAATGATATCCCAAATCAGCAATGAAAACACCCCCATCATATTGAATCAAAGTAAGAGTAAGGATGGTATGATATAACTAAATGAAATTCTCATGATTCCTTATTTTTCTTGAAATCATGAGAGCGTGTAACCTAGAAAAGGTCAATTCGTTCGGGTTTTAAAAAATAGTATGGTGGCCCATTGTGGCATTATCTAAATGGGTTATGGTGTAATTCCCCACATTTGGAGCTTTGTTGTATTGTGACCTTATGGATCTTTGTGTAACATCTACCCCTACACACACATTAAACAAGAATTAAATCATATATGAAGAAATGATATGAAAACCAATTATAAAATGTATTGATATGATTGTTAGTCAAAATCATGAATGATAACTCTGAAATAATTTATGTTTCATAGCCTTCCCATAATTGTTTCATACTTCTTAAATATCAATGAATATTATTTTAGAGAAGTTTAAATTTCTAAAAAATAGATTTTTAATTAAATTATATATTTTAACAATGGTTTATAAATATCAATATGTGATATTTAGGGATATTTATTAATTGAAAACATTATTTTTAAATTATTTAATTATAATGTTTTTATAATTAATTAATTAAATGTTTATGAAACATTTATTTATAAGTATTCCCTAATATTGAATATAAATATTAAAATTCCTTTTAAATTATATAGAATGGCTTATAATTTAGATATGAAATATTTATATGGAAACTATATGTGAAATTTTTAAATTTTATATAAATTAAAAAAAAACTAAAACATAAAAGAGTTTATATTTAATTTTAAATTTTTTTAATTAATTAATTTTAATTATTCAAATTAATTATTTCGAATTGTTTATATTAAAGAACTTATTATTAGGTCTGATAATGAATTTATCTTTCCTCAAGAAATACATTATCTTTTAATGAGTTATGATATTGGATTATGTAGTTAACTATCATTTAAACAGATTAGGTATTAGAGTTATACTGTAATTGAGATCATGCTTGAGTAATGTATCTCTCGGTAGAGGGGTTTTGAGTCAGACTTCCAAGTATCCTGTAGACTATTTTTCCTATTCTATAAAAGCATTGGTAAACTATCCATGTATCTAGGATTATTAATGTGAATATTTTTATTGTATATAATTCTAACACTTAAATAAAAATTCATCATATACCATATGCCTATGATGCTTTTATATGTGTATAAATATATTTTTCTTTAAATTTGGGTTTGTAACACAAGTTATGATTTTTGTAATGATTTATATTTCAACATGGTTTAATCATATTAGTTTAGTGGAGACAATAGTCATATAAACTAAATTATTATAATCATTCATAAATAAATGGAATGGTATGGAATAATATAGTGAGATTATGTGCCACTGAGAATACTAAGTGTTATATAACATAAAAATAAAAAAATTCCATGAAATATATTATCCAACAAGGTATGTTCATGAAAAATTGGGGTTTATATGGATATCTTGTGTGAGGAATGCATGAAACGATAATGCCATGGAGTTTGGAGACCAAATCCCCCAATTAGAATTGGGTTACACTTAGCTAGGAAACCCTAAGGGTTGGAATAATATTGTAATGGAATTAGATTTTTCTATATGATGAATTGAGAAAATTTTTGTCTACTCAACTTTATTAGATTACTATACAGTTTAATTTTTAATGATACCCTACCTAACTAACGAATCAGTGAGGTTCTTGCTAAGGTGGGATCATTTTCCTTATAAAATATGGACCCATTAAAACTAATTTATATGATTAGTTTTATAGATATTTTCATTTTATTATTTTCATATTTTGTAAATTTATTTATTGAGATTTTGTAAAGCATGACACTCATATGATAAAAGATTATATTTTATATGAACAACAACTACATCCTCAACATATCTTTATAAAAAATTATTTAAAAATAGAATCATAATGAAATTAATTTTAATGAATTTTATCTTTAGATACATTAACATAAAAAAATTATATTCATTATATAAATCCCGTCCTTGATAATAACTTTTAAAAGACATTTAGTAGGTGGATTTAAATGCTTTTGGGAGGAACATAATTAAATAACTAAAGTGTGAAATGAATATTATTCATGGTGAACTATAAAATTTCATTGATCACTTGCATTCTCAATGTTATTTGGTATGTTAATGAGATAGATACACTAATGATATCATAGAAGGAATTTTTTGGATAACAAATTCATCCTATTTTCATTAAAGGAAATATAAAAAAAATTGAGTTATTTCTAGAAATCATTGCTTTGTTTTCCTAATGTTTTGAGGAATGATATATTGGGGATTAAGATGTCTAGGATTCTGTTCTATATTAATAGTTTAAGTGGATAAATTTTGAAACCATAATAAGACAAGTTAATATGATATTCTATAAATGATTCTTCACATATCCATGAAATGTCATTGAATCTAAAACATTTTGTAAAAATAGAGTTGTAAATATACACATGATGGATTTTTATATAATATCTAAATTAGTTTAGTAAACATGATGAAATTTCCATTTTTTAATTAGTGATATAGAAGTAAATTATTTAGTATTTAAAGGTATTTGAATCCAAATTTTATACCCTAAAATGTTTTAAATATAAAATAGTACAATATCGAAAAAAGAATTAATAAATTGTGTAGTTTTGATACATTCCATGAATTAAAATTATTGTTACATTAAATATTTGAATGTAATGGAATATTTCACACTCGGATATATCTAATTAATGGATGGGTATATTAATCTCATTTTCATTATATGATAATAAACGTTGTTTTTCAAAAAAAATATTATTTTTAAAAATATAAGATAATGGATTCAATACACATGGTTTATGATTCATAGTATTATTTTACATGATTCAAAAAGGAGATAAGGATAAATATTGTTTTTTCTACGATAAAAGTGAATATGTATATTGTTTCGAAAATATTAGTAATTGGGAATACACCACCATATATGGAATATTTTAAATCATAAAATATTTTTTTTAAATTACAGACACCTAAAATACCATATATTATATGTATGAAATGGGTTATTTGTTAGATATTCTTACTGTAAACAAATTAAAGGTATTTATTACAAAAAATTATTCTATGTATCTTGGTGTGATATTATTTATAGATTATAGCGACTAAGAGGCTAGTGGAAGTATTTTTTGACTTATATAGGATCAAAGATAAGAAAAAAATAACTATGTATTTAAAAATTAAAATATAATTACAATCAATATCATAAAATATTTTAGTGTAAACATATAAATTGTTATTTACAGATTTATATTTCATAAACACAATAAAGTGAATTTCATTTTATTAAAATAAATTTTAATATTTGTAAGTTAATTATAATTTAAATAGTTATATTTTCTACCAAAATATTTCAGGGAAAAGGATTCATTGAATGAGTTCATTAATGATGATGATATAATTTGAAAGAGTTTTATGTACACAAAAAATTGAGATCAGAGTATTTAATATTAGTCAGATAAATAGTTTAATTACTTTTGAGTTAAATATGGGGAATTGATTCCTACGTCATATAATCAATCAAACATAATTTCCTCATATATTTTACTCCCTAAATATTTCAGTTAGAGGGTTTATAAAATAGAAATTAAAAAATACAGAAGTAATTAAAAAAAATTAAGGAATTTGAAAAAAATACTTTAAAGTGCTACAAATATAAGGCTGATTTATTAATATATCGTGTATGATATGTTAGAAAATTACTTTTGAACCTTTTTTTGTATTCTTAAATGATTTTATGCATATATAATTTACTATATTATACAAAATAAAATATGTAATTTTTTATTCTTCTCTATTACCTATATATATATGTGCACATTTTTAACATGTAATGATAATTAGTCAATCAAAATAAAACTTTGAGTTATCCCTCAATGATGATAATCATGAATTATATTATGTTGCAATGAAATATTATGTTTATTTTTAATATTATTCTTATATAGAGATATCAACTATCATCATATTGTAGAAAATATGTTTTTCGTGTTTGATGATCATCAGAGTATTCCACATGGAGTGTTATACACAATGTATGGTGTATACTATAAAATCATATATCATATTAAGTGTACCCACTATCCAAGGATGATGAGATAACATTCATGTGAACTTGTGTAATTTGATACATTTTTTATGCAATCTAAGAGTCTTAGTGGTTAGAGGGTGGTTTGGTATGTTGTTGATAATTTAATTGGTTGATTCTCAAATAATATAAGCTTTTTCTCCTCATATAACTTTTATGAAATATAAGAAATGATTGGGAAACACTGATGGAGTGTACTATTATTCATATATAAAAAATATGAAGTGATTATTTATCAAGTTAAGGGACATTTGCTGTTCATATCCATTAAAATGCATGAAACGTCATGTATTTATCAACCTAGTTATTCTATGAACGGAAAATTGAGAACTTGTGAGGAGGTTATATGGGATTTACATGCTCTAGGATTCAAGGTAACTTTATGTCATGAGAAAAGGTCTTTAATGATAATATATTCATATATATGATGTAGCTAGTGGAAAGATTTATAGAGATACATATATTTATTGGAGATAATATAAGGCCCCTTTGATATCATCAGTATAACTGATTCTATTATAGAGTCTACGATTTCATTATATTAATGGATGTACTGGAAATTTTTTTCAGTGCTACAAAGGCCTGTAGTGTCTCAATTTATGGTTAAATGATTGATGATTTTGTTTGACTTATAATTCCAATATAAAAGTGTTTTAGATTTAATAAAAATGTTTTTGGATGGGTAATCACTAGGTATTTAATATGATGTGATATACATTATTGTTATTGATAGATATAAAAAGGTGGTTTTGGAAGTTATCCCAATATTTTTTTGATACACTTTTACTATTTTTCATATATGATATAGTATATAGTGAAATTACAAGAAAATATTATAGGATTTATTTCATGTGGGAAAGTAAAATGAATATTCCCTAAACCTCAATGAGATCATATATTATGATATGTTGGGTTTTATAGTTTGATATATATATATTAATTATGGATTATATTTATTCATTACAGGTATATTAAATTTAATTATATATTATATATATTATGTACAACCTTGTATAGTGATATTTTATGACATAACATAATTAATGTTCTACGAATCATATGTTAAATTCATTTGGAACTACTATGAATCCTTTGAAGTTGTACAGTGTTAAACATTTTACACTAGAATCATCTAAATATAGGGTATTATTTATTAGTTGTTAGAAATGACGATGTGTATGAAGTTATCATAGCTAGTAATTGAAACCAATTCATGCAATAAATTATAACAAATGGTTTAATTCATGTTATCTAAAGGATAACCCATAATGGATATATAGAGGGTTATTCACCATATACTAGTGATCATGAATGTTTTCCCAAGACATGGGTTAATATTTACTTCTTGTAGTCCAATTATCCTAACTTTTTTATGACTAAGGAAGTATGATACCACAGAGATTTAATGAAGCATGCACATTGGAAGAGTGATTCATTATAACCTATTAATTCATCACCTCGAGGAGAGTGTAATGATGTTTTTTCAATGATTATCTTCAAGACCATTTAGTTGAAGAATGAAAAAAATGTTCTAAAAATTATGTTACACATTATAATGTTTTTATTTTTTACAGTATACCTAATTTCACATTCTTGTACGGTCGATCATGGATTTGGGTTTTTATATTTATTCCATTGTGTGTAAAACTAATCATTAGATCTATTAAAACCAAGAAATGTAATCCTTTAATTAGGTGTGAATGAAACATGGGGGGTTCCCTTAAAACCTATATAAAATCCCAAATATAAATGGATATTTTTTCTTGATAATGGAAAAAACCACATTGAACTAATGATAAATGAAATATTGACGTAAGTGAATGAAGTGGATGAGAATTTGAATGATAATTAGGTAATTATTCACACCAATTACTATTGTTAAATGAATAAACCATGAAGATTCATATATTGGAAGAAAAAATAAAGGGAGACGCATCATCCCCGACTTAGTTCACCTCTATCGTGACCAAACTATAATAAAACATACCATATGAACACATCTATTTATACTGGAGGATTCCAAAGAGTAGTAAGCATTTTATAATATAACATGGGGAGATTGTCCAGTTTTGATCTGGTAAATATAAATAATATAATATGTAATATCAATAATCACCATCAAAACACCCCATAATCATAATATAGGGATACATATCATAGATAAATTCTATAATAATTTAATTATAACTATCATGATAAAAAATTGTATTTTTAAAGTCATACTAGCTAAAAAACGTGAAAAAAACCTCCCAATAGAAAAATATCTATTACAATATCCAAAAAATAGAAAAAAAATATAGAAAGATATTAAAACAGTTTCAAGTAGTAATATAGTCACACCACCGAACACCAACCCATCTTTTTCATCTCATACATATATAATAGTAGCAACCATTTTTTTTACCTAGATCCTAAAAATACGAATTTTTTAATGTACCAAGGAATATGATATGAGTGTGAGTACAACTCAGTAGACCACCCCTAACGATTTCACTCACATATCTATAAATACACAAGCGTGCTAGTGTGAGTTGTTAAATATAATAAAATATAAAAATATTCATTAAATAATCAACGAAAATCATGGCCCCTAATATCATCTCCACCTCATTAAGCTAGTTTCTATGTCTAGTCTTATCATATATCAAAATATAAACATGGTTCAGTAGGAAATCCTCCTGTAATGTTTTCTTATAAAGAACGTGAGTCTTAGTTGAACATATCATACTATATAACTAAACATCACATGGTTGGTAGTTTTCCCAGTTCATGTGCTAAAGAATACTTGGATATCAATACACCATAACCAACCCATCAATCATTAAATTAGAATAATTACCCCAAAATATGTGAATAGTTGGTATAATATCTACCCCACTTCTCACATATACATATATACACCCGATTGGAATTAAAACCCAAAATCTTCAATTGATCCATCTGTGATTATAAAGACAAAAACCTATATAAAAAGTATATATATGATTGGGGATATACTCAAATCAACTCTCAAATATGGTATTAGCCAGTATTATACCTGACCCAAATCACATTAATATATATGGTTTTCATTATTGACAACATCTCATTACACATGCTTGTGGCTATAATTAATCCCAATTCATATCACATAAATTTTTAGGGTTTTCATTGCACCCAAACCCATTTCAAGTTAAAACTCTATTAAAATAGTAAAAATAAACAAAAACATAATCTAATCACTTATTAAAATGTCACAAGAATAACAAAAAACGAAAATTAGTATAGATTTATCAAAATGATCAATATCTGTCAATAACAATCCAAAATTTTGTATAAACGTTACATTTTGTTGTGCAATAACACATAATGTATTTCCAATTATCATTCCTTTTAATGTTACCTACATATTATCCTTCTATCCTTTACCTTTCATTCTCAAAAAGGATTCAAGGGATCCTACATAAGTTCCATTAATCCATAACATAGATAAGGATACCTCTAATGGTTCCCCATTTAGTTCCTAATCACATTAATCTGTTTCACATCATAATTGGTGAAAATTTATTAGGAATCAAAACCCATGACATACCACACATACCTCAAGTTAAATGTTTACACTCAAAAATTAACTGGAAAGACCATTTTATATTAATAAAGGCCCATGTGTACATGTTTGGTGCAATAATATATCACAAAAAGCTTGGAAATGTGTATAAACCACATTGAATGGTTATAGATGTCCTACCTTTAAAAATTATATCGCATACCATTGAATATCCATAGAATTAGTTCATAACAAATGATACATAGAAAATATTGAGGGAAATGAGATGATATTGAACAATAGTGCTGGAAATAACCATGGTAATCCACTATGATAAACAAAACATTATTCCAAGAAATAATGGAATAGATCCTAACTAAGAAGGGAAAATATCCAAGGATAAATTGGTTTTGTGTGTGTATTATGGGAACTGATGGATTTTTAATTTGTGTTTAGATTTGAATTTTTTAAAAAACTTCATTAATTATAAGAACACTATATAGGATATAAATTATGGTATTACTATAATGGTTGGGGTTCAATTACTTTACTGAGTTCACCCCTATAGCATGGACCCTCCAGTAATGAAACAATTCCCTACTATATGGAAGATTTGGAATTATAAAAATTTCTCCCGAATAATGTAGCCAATGGTAATCATAAAAACATTCCCCTATTTTTAATCACATTATTGAAAGATCTACCTAGTATTTATGTAATTCCTCACCACATGGTAGAACCCCAAATCCAACCATCACCCCTCATGATATGGAGATGCACTTCATGACAAAATTACCACTACTAAATTGTCTTCATTGTACAACCCTTAGAATCAAACCAAGACATACTATCACGAGACACTAGTTATGTTAAAACATTCATTTTTTTGGAAAACGATGAGCCACTAGAAATTGATTTTTAATTTAACCAATATCTAACATCTTGAAACAAACATAACTTCCCCCAATAGCACCTCTAATACTATAAAAAACTAAAATACAAGAGTTTTGGTTAAAATATGTAGAATTCAAACCACAAAATATGTGTGAGGTGTTACAAACTCCCCCAATATATAGTAGTCCATCCTTATGATTCATCATTGAGTATTAACAATTCACAACTCTGCTAGATCTAATATTTGTAGGTTTCAGGCACAGTGGAAGTGCGTTGGTGGGTGTACCCAAATTTAATTTTAGCATTAACAAAGGACAATAATAAAATGCCAGATATTCAAAATACAATGAAGAAAAAAATAGAAATAGGGGATTCTCGGAACCATATAGAGGATCATCATATGTTGGTTATAAATAATTTAATTAATTGACAAAAATTACCTTGATGGAATTATTTCTTCGTTGATGTCTCCGGTCGCGATCTGATGTGATCATTCGTTGCGTCGTAGAATCCCATTGTAGTATTCCTCTAACAGTTATCCACATATGCTCCATGTGTCTCTGGACGTCACCAATGGGATCTCCGGGTGATAGCGTCAAAGAGCCTTCGCATGCGATGCCCACCTTTGATCGCCTTGATCTGGTGGAGGCGGATCTCTCTCTCATAGATTGAGAGCATTATTGGGGGAAAAATAATTCTCTCTAGGCCTGTGATATTTTCTAAATCTATTGTGCACAACCAATAAAAATGTCTAGTCTAATGAGAAATATATAATTTGGATTTTTAATTACATATAATAATAAAATGATTTAATTACCCGAAAATATTTCTTCATTTCTTTTAATTATTAGTAATACCCCATGTCTAATAATAAGAGTTTACTATTATTATTACTTGAAATACGCCCAATGAATTACACCTAATATTATTTAATTAAACATATAATATTATTTCTCATAAATTCCCAGAAATACTAAATGACATGTATATATTAATATACACGGTGTGTACTTTTATTTTTTATTTCTCTTAATTTCCTCCACCAAATTTATTAGACCTTGAATAATGACTTTTTATTTATCGAATAAATATCACTTCATTACTCACTGATAAATATATTATTTTATCCAGAATATATTCTCTTGAATGACTAGTATCAAAATAAATGTGATCAGACATCCTTTAATAATTATTAAACCATAGTCGGGAATAATCTTTATTCAACTTGTTAAATTAATATTTAAACGAGATACTTGGAAACACTTAGTGTGTGACCGTCTAGGCCATTTTCTCAGTGGAATTAGGTGGATCCTATCTAAAGTCCAAGGTTAGTTTCTACCAACATTCCAAGGCACCCATATAGAAAGATGTAAATGCCGCAACGACGTGTCACCTCCTATGAATGCTTACCATGTAATGTAATATCTTTGTCACGATATGTCGAATCAAGTGGGTTTCATGCTAGTGCCATAAACCCATGTGATCAATTATTATATCATTAACTTTCTATAATTGAACATGCCCATTACTAACCATGGAGATGGATTTATTTAATCTATATCAATTCCATCAATGGGCCTGAAATATTTAATTTTGTTATGGAACAGAAGGGAAAAATCATTTCTCATATTATCTATTAATGCAATATCACTCATGAAACACCCAACGTATCCTACCACACTGCGAATAGTGTGTCATCACGGTTTTCATTCATACATTTATGTGTGTGAGTTTTAATACCCATTAATAACAATATTAAAATCTAAGGACCAATACACACGTCTGTAGATAGAACATCCAATGGGATTATGAAATGAAAATTTCCTACTGGCAGGTCTCGTTCTCATACTATCATCCTGAACATTACCAAGGGAGCACACCATGATAAGGTGTATCAATGTTTTATGAGTCCTCACCTCTATTGGCCTGTATTATTTGTGTCCCTCAAATAACATAATCCAACCATAGAACAGATATTCAAGAATAGTGTTATGGAACTTCTGGGTTCTTATCATAGTAGGGATCCACTATAACCCTTTAGTGGATTATCTATCCTTAGGACATTACCACATGAATTGTCATGTAGAAGAACAATAAAGACATGATAAGGTATTTATTAATGAATAATGTACAAAGTACTTGGTTCTAGGCCACCAACTCCAACAGACTCCCACTTGGACTAGAGCCAATTTCTAACAACCATTAACCTGGTAGCTCTCACATGATATTTATGCTTCTTCTGTGATAGGGCTTTAGTCATGGGTTCTACCACGTTCTCTTCCATGTACACTGTTCTCCCTACAACATCACCCTTTTATATAAATCCCTCCGTAGGTGATACTTCTGGAATATGTGTTTTTTCCATTGATGTGACCATGGTTCTTTTACAAGATCCACTGCTACATTATTATCACAATAGATTGTGATTGGATCATTACTGCTAGGTACCACATCAATCTCCTAGAAAACATCCCAAATCCATATGGATTCCTTTGATACATCATAATCACCTATATATTTTGACTCTGCTGTAGAATTGATAACAACTAGACGATTTGAACTCTTCCAGCTCACAACTCCTCTAGTGAGACAGAACAAATATCCTAATTGCGAAATTAGATCATTTTGATCTATCTGAAAACAAGCGTCTGTATACCCTATGATGACAAGCTCCTCATCTCCTCTATACACTAGGAATATATCCTTGGTTATTATCAGATATCTAAGGATAGTCTTAACAGCCATCCAATGATGTTCTCCTGGATCTTCTTGACATCTTCTTTCCATGATCAGTGCATAGTCAACATCAAGCTTGGTACATAACATGGCATACATGATGTATCCTATATCCAAAGTGTATGTGATCTGAACCATTCTATATATCTCTTGTTGTGTTTGGGAAAATATTTTCTAGAAAGATGTTGGTCATGTGACAGTGGAACCAATCCCCAAATTTATTATTCCATAAAAAATCTCTTTTGTTTCCGGTCAATGTATGCACCCTGACTTAGTCCAAGAAGCCTCTTGGATCTATCCTGAATGATCTTTATCCCTAAATTGTAGGCTGCTTCACCCATGTCCTTCATAGTTAAACGCTTGTTCAACCCATCCTTAACTGACTGTAAGACTATTACATCACTTCCAATAAGTACTATTTCATAAACATATACTACTAGGATAATGAACGCATTCCCATTAAACTTCTAATAAATACATGGATCACATTCATTCTTAATGAAATCAAATTCTTTTATGGCTTCATCAAATCGAATGTTCAAGGACATGGACTCCTGCATTAATCCATAAATGGATTTATGGTACTTTCAAACCCATTTGGCTTCACTTGGAACCTAAAACGCTTCTGGTTGTGTCATATAGATGTCTTTATGAAGGTTCCATTTAAGGACTGCAGTTTTAACATCCATTTTCCCAATCTCGTAGTCATTGTAAACTTCTATGGAAAGTATGGTTTTTATGGATTTAAACAAGGACAATGGTGAGAAGGTTTCATCATAGTCAATTCCTTGACACTATTTGAATCCTTTATCCATTGTCCTTTATTTATAGGTGCTAACTTGACATTACATGTCATGTTTTATCTTTAATACCCATTTGCATCCCGTAGGATATACATCAACTGGATCATCGATCAGAACCCATACATAGTTTTGATACATGGAATCCATCTCATAATTCATAGCTTCTTACCACCTTTCATATTATGAGCTTTCTACTACTTCCATGCAGGAGAGAGGTTAATCATTGTCGAACAATAATGATTTTCCATCCTCGGTGACTAGGAAACCAAATCTCTTTGGTTTTCTTACCTCTCATGATATCCTACTCAGTACTTGTGTTTCTGGAACCTCTTCCATGGGGACTTGTGGAACTTGTTCCTATACCAACTCATATGTATCTTGATCTTCAACTTCATCGAAGTCAATCTTTCTTCTAATATTCTTTTGGAGGATGTTCTCCCTCTGGAGAAAGATGGCTTGTCTAGACACAATAACTTTCTTGTTTGATGGGTCATATAAGTAATAACATTTATTTTCCTTGGGATATCCTATAAAGATACACTTCATACCCAGGGGTGATAGTTTGTTACCTGTGAAGGCCTTAACAAATGAATCGCATCAACATATCCATGTGTGCAAAAAAATTGAGTAACTTTTCATTCCATAACGCGGAGGGAATTCCATTTTCCACCTTATTTGGTACTTGATTTAGTGTGTATGATGCAGTTTGTAATGCATATCCCCAAAATGATAATGGAAGATCTTCATGACTCATCATCGACCTCACTGTGTCTTATAAGGTGTGGTTCCTCCTTTCACTAACACCATTCCACTATGGTGTATAAGGATTAGTGGGTTGATATAGAATATCTGACTCCCGTAAAAGATCGATGAACTCTTGGGTTGGATATTATCCACCTCGATTTGATCAAAGATTCATTATCTTCATACCATGCAGATTCTCTACATCATTGTTGAATTCCTTAAATTTCTATAAGGATTCTGAATTATACCTCATTAAGTAGACATATCAATATCTACATAAATCATCAGTAAAAGTAATGATGTAAGAATATACACTTCTATCTTCTACTAAAAATGGTCCACACACATCCATATGCACCAATCATAGAAGCCATGTGGACCTTTCACCATATCCACTAAAAAGTGTCTTGGTCATTTTACCTTGTAAACAAGCATGACATCTATCAAGTGGTTTTATCTTAGTAGAGTCTAAATAGCCATCTTGGTAGAGCTTTGTCAAGCACTTCTCGTTTACATGACCAAGATAGTTATTTCCCAATTGGGTGATGTATGAGTCACGTGAGTTTGTTCGTTATTGATTACCAAAAATTGGTTTTCATAATTTAATACATACATACCATTATTTTAATGCACCATACTATTACATATGTTGTTCTTATAAAAGAAGAAACCCTTATTTACTAATGTGAAAATAAATCTACCCATATCCAAACATGATACATAAATTTTGTTTTTGGAAACACTAGGCACATAATAACAGTTATGTAAAACCAAAATCATCATAGTTGGCAATAAGAGATGGTAATCACCAATGGATAATGCAGCATTCCCTACTCCATTGGAAGCTCGAAGATCCACCTCTCCTCTAGAAATCTTTCTGAATCTACATGGTTCTTGAATTTGAATATAGATGTGATCCCCACAAGCTGTATTAAATATCAAATGTGTAGAAATGGAAAGATTGCACTCAATAATGAAAAATCCTTTAGCATCCCCTTTCTTCAGGGTGAAGTTCCTCATCCAATGGACTACCTTGACACCTGAAAATCATACCACCTCCCATTCATTTCCATACCTCTAGATCTTCCCCTTCATGGAGGGATGATACTCAGGGAATTATGGTCGTTTATAAGTCATTGACACTTTTCGTTATCCTTCCTTTTCATATTCACCATTAGAACTGTAAGTTTGTCATTCCCCATGTCCTTATCCACCTGGATAATTAAGGTCAGATGTTCTGATATACTCTTCTCATTCTTTCTCATGTTATAGTTGACAATAAATCTAGAGAAGGTCATGGGAAGTGATGATAGGATGAGATCTGTATGAAATTCATCCAAGAACTTAATCCTTAATATGTTCAGGCGTTCAATGGATCCAATAAGCTTGACTACATGTGGCCCATCAAGCACAGACTCTCGAAATATAGTTGTAAACAAATCGTTGAATATCTCAGATCTCTCCCCTCTCTCCTTCTCTTAGTAGATTTCCTTAAGGTGGGACATCATGCTATACGTTTCCATGTTTACATATTGCTTCAAAATATCATTAGACATGGCTGGTATCATAAAAAATCAAACATTGGTGGAATCATCCATTTGTTTCACATAGAGAAATAGTTCCTCCTCACTAGCCTCTTTCCTAGGAACAACTAGAATAGGCTCTTCCAGCGCATATAATTTCCTCTCATGGAGAATGATGACGCGTAGACGCCTCTGCCACTCTTGGAAATTAGTCCAGTGAGAATGTTTTCCCTCTTGAGTATGGTTCAAAATCATATGCTTGAAGTCATTTTCTTTTCTTTTCTACAAATTAAGATGAGAAAAGGTTTAATACATTATTATGAAAAAACTGAGACAAATAAATAAATTAATACTTATTAGTCTCCCTTTATTTTATGGAAATATAATATCCCTCACCATTGACTTTAGAATAATATGTTTACTAAATATTCTAGTGACAAGGATCTATATTTCCCTCCACATTACCCTAACTAGGGTTGTTCAAACAACTATAAGGGTTTCAGGTAGGAATTCCAAATTCCAACTTCATTAAATCGAAACTCCTTGATCCGCTGAGTGGACTCCCCAATCCTGAAATCATTTTATTTTGGATTTTCTCAACCTTTGCCTCTTAGTCACAATAAGTTCTGTTGTGGTAGTCAACACTTGATTTTAACCAAGTCAAGTCAACCCTAAACCATGAATTATAATTCCCTGATAATTGAAAGCACCCCAACTAGGGTTGTTCAAGCACATTGAAATATGGTTCGATTCTAACTAATATTATGGAAGGTTATACTGACATAATATTTCATTGAGGGATTTTATCTTTATACGTAAATTTCAATTTTATTATTTTTGATGACTTGCTTGTTAATATGAAGGTGGATATACTTAAGTGGTTAACCTTGTCTAAGATAATATTTTACGAATAAGCCGGTCTTATTTTACTTTCATCTTTCATGCTTATTTAATTCATTAATTGTGTGATCATGACTACACACCCAAAATAAATAAACAATGAAAATGATAGAAATAAAATAAATGGAATGATCATGAGCTTGTTCTATTAGTTAGTTTATCTAGCAGTTGATTAACTAACCCAAGACCTAAGGGAGAAACTCCTTGAACCTTTTGGGTTCATGTTTACAGCATTCCAAATTTCCACCTTTGTATATCCTTGGATTGGTTTCACATTGGCTCCTAAGTTGAGCTGCCTCCACTAGCTTGGGAGATCTATGAATTACATATGCTTTTATCTCACATGTAGGTGAGGGTTAAAATGAGGTTTTACCTAAAAGAAACCTTGGGAGTGCATTCCTTAGATATTAAGGAGGAGAAGGCTCACAGGCCAACAAATTTAATTCAAATAAATAAATTAAATGAAACCATTCACATACAAAGTCTTGGACTAGCAATGATCATCAATGCATGCAATGATATTTATGCATAAATAAAACTAGAATTAAATTATTTAATCATTACTGTTTAAGATAAATCATGCTCGAATCAATTAATTATCATTAACTAATCAATCCACTTATCATAAACCCTTTTCTGAATTTCCTTTAGATTCTCATCCATTATAATTTTTTAAAAATAAATTTATTTAAAACTATATTTGTACGTAACATGTACCATTGAGGCAACCCGGTGAATTCCTATCCAGAACTACCCAATGTGTAGAAATGAACATTACATAGATTTTGAATTAAACACATATATATAAATCACCTATCATGTGTTGTGCCCCAGCTTTACGCCAGCACTATGTTACACATATCAAGGGTTTGTATAATATAATAGTAAATTTTAATAAATCTGCATAATTTTAATGGGTACATGGTGTATAGTTCCGACAACACAACGTGTACTTTTTTTCACCATCCATAAAAGGTACAGTCCTAGGAAAATGGTGTGTAGATGTACTTTGGTATTTTTTGGATTACATGACATGTTCAATGGGACACATGCCATGTAGTATCCGTGTTACACGGTTTCTAGCATGGAAAGCCGTGTACGGGGTACACGGCCCAACCCTTACCTGAAGGGACAACATGTCATGTTCCATGGGCCACACGACGAGTAATACAGAAACCATGTGTCACAAGTTCCTGGTCAACACATGGAGTCATAAAGACTAAGATAAGATCTATTTACATGGCCTTATTTAGAGAACCAGTCTAATGCATTGAACCTGGACTACATGATCTGTACTTCTAAATAGTCGCCATGTATTCTGGGGTTGTATGACCTAGAATGTTTGGCAACTCTGGATGAGATTATCTATTTAATTTTAATCAAAATTAAAATAAAAATTGATTTCTGTAAGGTGAATGAGAAGAGAGAGAGTAGGAATAGATCTTGAGATTAATATTTATAGAATGATTAACATGAATTGGAACAACTAAATTATTAAATGCATAAACCACAAATGAAAAACTAAATAATTATAATCAATGATATAATTCCATCTAATACCACTTGTAGGTTCCATTCATAACAGAAGCGCCTTGGTGGGTTTACACAACATTAATTTTAGCATTAACAATGATCAATCCGAGATCTGTCAAGATAATAAAATGCCAGATCATTGGAATAGAATGAAGATTGAATACGAAAGAGGGGAGAAATGGAACCATATAGAGGATCATCATAAGTTCTTTATAATTAATTTAATTAATTGAAAATAATTACCTTGATGGAATTATTTCTTTGTTGATGTCTCCAGTCACGACCGGATGTGATCCGTTGTTGTTTCATATAATCCAAATATATGATTCCTCTAGCGGTGATCCACGCATGCTCCATGTATCTCTGGATGTCACTGATGGGATCTATGATTTCTAGAGCAGAAGGGACTTCGCTTGAGATGTCTGCCTTCGATCGTCATGATCTGGTGGAGGCTGATCTCTCTCTCGTAGCTTGAGAGCATTCCTGGTGGAAAAGAATTCTTTCTTAGCTTGATAGATTTTCCAAATCCGTTGTGCAGAACCACTCAAACTATCTAGGCTAATGAGAAATATATAATTGGTATTTTTAATTACATAGAATAATAAAATTAATTAATTACCCTAAATCATTTATTAATTTCATTTAATTCATAGTAATACCCCATGTCTAATAATAATAGTTGACTGTTATTATTACTTTACATGCACCCAATGGATTACACCTAATATAATAAAATTAAATAAATATTTATATTTCTCCTAAATTCCTAGAAAACCTACATCGTGTGTATATATTAATATACACAACATGTAATTTTATTTTCCATTTTCCCTAATTTCCTCCACCATATTAATTAGACCTTGAAGAATGACTATTTATTTCTCAAATAAATATCAATGTATTACACTTTAAAAAATATATTATTTAGACCACAATATATTCTCTTGAATTACAAGTGTTGAAATAATTATTATTAGGAATCCTTGAAAAATTATTAAACCCTATTCAGAAATAATATTTATTTAACTTGGTAAATTAATATTTATCTGCGATACTTGGTCACATGGAGTGTGTGACCCTCTAGGCCTCTTTCTCAGTGGAATTAGGCAGATCCTACCTAAATTACAAGGTTATTGTCTTGAAACACACTAAGGAACCCATAGAAGATGAATTTAAGGACGCAATGACGCGTTACCTCCTATGAACGCTAACCGTGTACTATAATCCCTTTGTCACGATATCTCAAATCATGTAGGTTTCATGCTATTTCCATCAACACATGTGCTCAATTATTCATTCATTGACTTTCAGGAATTGAACATTCCCACTCCTCACCATGGCCATGGATTTATTTAGGCTATATAACTTCCATCTAAGGTCCTGAGATATATTCTTCTATTATAAAATAGAAGGGACAAATACTTTCTTTCATTATCGATTAATGAAATATCACTTATCATGCACCCAACGTATCCTACCTCACTACGAACATTTTTTCATCACAGTTATCATCAATACATCTAAGTATCCATGTTTTAATACCCATTAATAATAATATTAATGTATAAGGTCCAATACACACGTTTGCAGATAGAAACATCCAATGATAGTATGAAATGCAGATCTCTTATTAGCGGGTCTTGTTATAATAATATCCTACTTGACATTACCAAGGGAGCACACCATGAGAAGGTTCCTCAATGTATAATGAATCCTAAAACCTTATGGCCTGTATTATTTTTGTCTCTCAAATAACATCATCCATCCATAGAACATATATTCAATAACTGTGTTATGGACCTTCGAGGTTCTCATCATAGTAGGGATCTGCTATGACCCTTTAATTCAACAACTATCCTTATGACATTATCTCATGAATTGTCATGCATAATAATAATCACGATGTGATAAGGTATATATTAATGAATAAAGTAAAATTTAGTTGGTTCTAGGCCATCGACTACATCAATATTTATACTGTTTTTTATTCGTACTTCAATAACGTAATCCCCACGAATTTATCAATTTGATCTAAACTATTTTTTTATATTATGGATGTCTGGAGCGTAAATGTGAATATTGATTAATTTTATAATTTTAATAGTTTTTGGTCACTTTTGTATTTTGAGCATATTTTTTTAAATATTTATAAAAACTGATAAATTATTTATTTAGGATTCTTTTTTTCAGGGGATTAAACTTTCAAAACTATAAAAAGTTCTAATTATAACTTCATGGTGTCCAAATAAATATTTCAATGTAGAAATTTATTTGGGATGATAGGGTGGATCAATAATTATTATATGAGTCATAAAATTTTATATAAGGACCCAAATGGGGTGATTCTTGGTGGATATTAAAGAGTTCTCAAAGATTAACATCTAGATTCAATTTCATATATAAATTCACTAAATAAGTTAGCCATTGTTTGAGTAAAATAAACCGAAGCTAAAGAGTATCTTTGGATTGAAAAATATATCTTTTGTAAATTGGTATAAATGTTTTCTACACAAATCCAATGGATTCATTATTTTGATTATAGATATATAATAAAATTATTTAAAAATATTATGAATAAAACTTGTTTATTTTATACTTTATAGTGTGAATAAATGGTTCAGTACTCCGGTGTATACATTATGAAGAAGAAATCGTATGTTGTTGAATTTCAATTTTCCTAGTTCGATAATGGATTCCCCTTCACCATTATTATCGGATACCCTTGAAATAAAGTGGTAATGATCAGAGTGATTGAGGAGGGGTAGTTTTTTCTTTTTTTTATCCAATATTTCTAGAACTTCATGGAATAATTCCTTTCTTTATTCTATGTAGTTGGTTTCAATATTCTTATAACTATTTATATATTCATATAATATAATATTTGGAATTATATTATGTTATTTTCATTACTTTAGTAAATGATAATTATATCTTTCCAATATTTTTTGGTTTATATGAGTTGTAATAGACTAGGGATTAATGGAAAATTACTCAGTGATCATTAGTACATGTGGATGGGGTAGTGGACACTCTTGATTGTTTAGGATAAAAAAGAGATGATCATGTATTCCATAAGTCAATTTGGGGTTTTCTCTAAAACTATATCACACATAGGAATGAGGGTAGAAAATATGATATATTAGAAATTTTTATTTGTAGCACCACGTTCTCACCCAAATTTACCCAATTGTTATAAGCAGTCATTATACAACTTATAAGGGTTGATTCCAAAAGAATTAATGAAGTGACCATGAAAAAATATTATTATTAGGTGTTTTGGATAAGAATATACCATCTAATTGGATTTATTTTATTTAAATAAATAATGAATTATTTTAATGAACAAATAGAAATACACACCAGTACTTTAACTAAACCAATTAATGATGGGGTACAGACCTATTTAATTTCCAGGGTTATAATTGATTTATTTGTTTTATTAAGAAACATCAACTCCCTAGTTCAAGAACAATACAATCAATGGGATAATCCCCAAATATCTCTCTCAATTTTAATACCTATAAAAATACAATTCTGATCAATAATTTAGTTAAAGGTCCATTGTAATGAGAACATAGATAAATTGGATCATACTAGCATTGACAATGTGTCATCATTAAAATAGTCAAAGAGGAAGAAAAAATATGTCATCAAATTGGACATCTAAAATAATTAAATGATTTAAATTTTAAATCAAGTAAAATTAAATATAATAATCTCTAAATAAACTCCATATAATCAACATATAAAAGGGTTATCCATCCACTAATTCAAATCTATCAACGGAAGGATAATTTCCACATAAATAAGCATTATTGAAGAAAAGAAAATAGTCCAAAAATATCACCCCACAATTGTTTTGAGAAAAGAATAAAACCTAAAAATTATATTATAACTGCGAAAAATATAATAATAATAATAATTAAGAAGAAGTATGAAAACTATATTAGAGCAGTACAGTCATTTAGAACATAAAAGTGAATAACATTCTAAAGAAATAAAAATTGAATCCTATAATTATAAGGAAATTCAAGAAATAATAGGATTCCATTTTCTCCCAAAAAAACATAAATAGATAATTGGACTGCCATTCGTTTTTCTACCCAAATAAAATTATTTCCATTAAATAGGGTATGATAAATAATGGAAAAAGTGGTAAAAATTTATCTTAGCAACATTTACAAGGAAATATGCATTCCTTCTCTCTATAATTATTGATATGTCAGAATAACTTTTATAGAGATTGGATTTGGCTTGGTTAAAGAAGAGAAAAATAATATATAATTAATTTTACTAGCACATATAAAAATTTAGTCCAAATAAAATCATTTATTTAAGAGTTATTCCCAAAATAGTGCAATGAATTTATGGTTGTTGGACCCAAGACTATATTTTAAACATCAATTTGGTCCACTTGGACCTAACACTACCCGATACAATGATCATTATTTCATGTTTAATTAAATTTTGTCAAAGACATCCTATAAATTAAATTAAATTTTTAACTTCCTTAGACATTAATTTAGATATCCAATTCCATTTTAATGGTCTAAGGTAAAATATATCGTACCCAAAAAATTCAATGTCGGAGGCCCAATATCATCATCATCCATTGTGATTATCCAATTTATATAAGAAAAACTGTTCCGTAGATAATGATATTAATTATCCAAAAATTTAAAATTTGAATAATATAAATAGTGTATTCCACAAGGAGATGTAAAATTTGATAGGCTTAATATATTTTAAATTAGAATTTTACATTTGATGAGAAATGAAGATAAAATTGTAAAAATAAATCACCAAGAACTCAATTAATAAAAAATTACTTTAAAACATTTCTAAATTTAATGAAAATTATATTATTTTTGTGTCAAATCACTCCCCCAACATGATATTTTAGAGTCCCTAGAAAACAACTAAAGATCAAAATTCAATCCAGTTATCTAAAAATGTTTTTAGATTCAATATTTGAACCCCTAAACTCAAATAAAACTATAATTATTCCCAAAAAATCCTTTTATCAAATACATTTAGACAATAATATCCCAATACTATGACTTTTCCTTTTTTAAAATTCACTACTACCATTTAGCCAATTCCAATTAAGTGTGAAGATGTGTTGTGCATCAAACAATACATGGGGATCAATTTCATGTTCAAGGGAAAACAAATGATAACAATATTTGGGATTCATAGTAAAACATAATATGAGTATCCAACTTTTCCCTTTTTTATATTTTTTTATATTTTTTATATTTTTTTAACAATAATAGAGATTAAAGGAACAACTTTGGGAAACAAAACAATAGAGTAACAATCCCCAAGTCCCAAACCCCACATATTTTTTCTATTAAATACTATATAATGGATAAAAAATCTTAAATATGTAAAATAAAACTATGGATTCATTATACACAAGTGAATAATTCCACATATTTGGACAAAATAGTTCTCTATATGGTAAATTTTTTACTTTTTTCCTCATTTTTTTATTTGATAATAAAATTAAACATAAAGTGATCCAAAACTTGTGCTAAGAATAGTGAACCCAAGGAACTCAAATACACACCCATAATCTAAAGGATGTGAAATGTGTAATTTTTACCAAATTGTGAAAAATTTATCTGGTGAGAAATGACATCGGACCACAATGTTATCCAAAATTATTCCCATTTACCTAAACTTGAATAAAAATCAGAATCATTGAATTAAAAATCATTTTAAATACCTTTTCATGTTTTAAAAAATAAATTACCTCCTTATAGGATAATGAAATGACATTTTAAATAAATGAAATTTTCCCAAAAAAATTCATATTTTCCCCAAGCTACATAGAAAGGCGGTGACCTTAGTGATGAATGAGAAGACAAAATAGAGTTCATAATTGAAATGGAATTTGGGGGGAGATGTTTAATAATGGGATTGAAAATGTAATCATTCAAAAAACATGGTTTAAGATGAAGACCAAATTTTATTAAATTGATCATTACAACCTCATGTCATATGTAAGATCCCCATGGATTTTTTTAATAAAACGGTTGATCTTTGGGTGAAATTTGGTTCCATGGAAAACCCACAACTTCTTCATCTTCTAGACCTCACACTCAAGTTAAATTAATGAATAGTGGAAACCACAAGGGGTTTCATTCAATAAAAAAGAAAAAATAAAAATATGGAAAAAGAGAAACCCATTTTTAATATTTTATTAGGTAAGGGGTAAATAAAAACGAATTAAAGAAACAAAATAAGTTGGGTTGCCTCGTTGAAATTAATTTTTTTTAAAGTATATATCTCAAAATTGATCTCATAAATTAACCAAAAACAGTATTAAACATATTATAGGTTTTACTTTTCTCCACATTAATTATATTTTTATTGATTCTCAATTAGGGGTGGCATAAAGGTCCTATAATTAGTTAAAGAACAATCATATATGTTCTAGTGTATAGGTAAATCCCCTAAATATAAAAAATTGTCAATCCAACTTATTTCATAATATTACTTAATAAATAGAGCATAATTTTCTCATTATTGTCATTGAGATAGGTTAAAATGACTATTTAATTGGTTTGGGTTTCTATGTAATTAAATAATTGATATATTAAGTATGGACATTGAGTTTTAGCATAGGTTAGTTGAAATTTCAAAATAAAAATTGTAAATTTAAATCAAAATCTCTTTATTTTCCCAAAATTTTATAAATAATGGTGCCTTTAGATTATTATTTTCACCACAAAAATTTCATCTTTCAATATTATGTGTTGGTATATACTTAATGTTCTTGATTTTTCAGAATAGTACAATGATTTTTTGTTCCAAAAATCATAAACGGTGTTATATCCAGTATACTAAATCAGTGATGTAAATTTAACCAATTTTCAATATATAAAATCAATTTCCACATTTTCTAAAAATTGAAAAAAAATCCACACATGTTCGTCAGGTTATCTTTCATCATTCCCTAAAATATTTAACTCATAATCTAACAATGATTTCTCAAATTTTAAATTTGGTTATTCAATTTTTTTAAGCCTTTCATTGTTTTGGAATAAATGGTTAAGATTTTATATTAGTTTTCACAATCATAAAAAGAGCCAAATTTTGGATTTTTCATTAATGGATTGTGGGTAACAAGAATCATCTATCAATGTTGAGTATGAGAAAACATGAGTGCGAATGTGTTCTATAACCATTTCAGTTAATTGTATTTATAGTAACAATGATGAAACTTACGAATTTATTTTCTTCATATTTTTACATAATGGTTCATGTATTGTACGATGAATATATTGAATAATATTTAGCGATGGTTAGGATTGAAATTTTTTAAGGCCATGAAATTTTTCAAAATTTTCAACATTCAAGACATCTAGTTTATTAGGAAATTAATTATCACATGAATAAAATTTAGAATAATGGAATTATCTCATATTTAAATTTTTTAATTATTAAACCTGTTGAAAATTTAGATCATGAATCTTCATTTAGGGTGTCCCTAAAATAACTTCTTTTTTTTATGTAATGGTTGGGTAGTTATCATATTTTTGGTCTTGTTTGGCACAAATTTTATGAACTTGGACTATTGATAGAAATTAACTAACACTATAATTGCCTATATATTTGACCTCATAATAGAAGCTAGTAATATCATCATCAAAACATTAATTATCACAAATAGTTTGTATCCAACATGTTTTTGGGTAATCATTAAAGGATTTATCAATTAAATACACAAAATTAGGGGCTTCTAAATGTAGATTTCCCATTTTATTCTTTCTATATTTAAATATTGGTTAATACTGAAGACACAATATGGGAAGTATAATAAAATTGAGATTCTTGTTCAATAAAGATTTGTATCTAAATGTTTGAAACCCTTAGGTTCACTCAATTCCTATCCACTAAGATTATTAATACTAACTATGTAGTTTGATATGTCCATTGTGTAAATGGACATGCATAGATATAAAGGGGGAATGATAAGAGAAATGATGGTGAGTATAGAGAATTTTGGGTTAGAAAAAAAAGTTGAGTCTATAAGATGTCTTACTTTGGTCCCTATAATTGGTGACATGAATTTGGTCACACCCAAATTTACCCTACAAGTATAAGTATTAATTATAATTCATGTAGGGATCTAATCAAAAGGGACTAACTATGTATCCTTTGGACACTCAAATTTGATTGATGTCAATTCTATCAAGTGGAACACTAACTGGGTTAATATTATTTGAATAAATCAATCATTGTTTACTGATATGGATCGAATTAATGTTATTATTTTCTTAGGTAATTTGAGCTCACTAGTTCGATAAGTTTCCAATAAAAATAATAAGTCCCAAATATCATTCACCAATAAAAAACCTAAAAAATAATGTAGATACCCTCCCAATATACTTAATGTAACTCTTTAATGATACCTAGATGTAATTGAATTATTCTATCACACAAAATGTATCATCTTTAAAATTGGAGAAGACTAAGAAAAAAATAATTCATCGAATAAAATACTTAAACTAAAGAACTAATTAATAATTTAAAGACAACGAGATAGAATCCAATAAATCTCTAAAGAAACTCCCTATAATCCACAACAAAAGGATAATCCATCCATTTATGCAAAGATCTCAATAGAAGTCAAAAGTCTACAAAAAGAATTATGATTGAAGAAGATAAAAAAATATAAAAAAATAATCTACTATTATTTTGTGAGTAGAATCAGACATTAAAATCATAGTATTATAGTTAAAAATATTAGAGGTTGAATAATTAATTGTAGTTAATAATTACAAATTATAATAATATATAGAAATAGAAAATAAATTAGAACAAAATTCTTAAGACATAAAAATAGAATCATACATTACAATGAAAAAGAATAATAAAAAGGAATACATTATCTTCCCAAAATCCTACTTTTGTAGATATTTGTAGTTCCTTTGGATGATAAATCCTCAAATAAAATTAATGAATTCTGTCGGGTATTCCAAAATGTGGTAGAAAGTAGTGTATAGTTAACTTTGCATCATTTCTATGGCACTATGCATGTAATTTCACTATCCTCATTAATGTGTCAAAATTAATTTTATAGGGACTGAATTGGTATTAATCATAGAAAATATGTATATATATATATCTGATAAGATAAATCAAAAATGGATCCCCATTTGATCATTTATTTATTATTTATGTACTAAATATTGAGATGGATTTTCGTGCCATTAAATTTGGCCGAAAATTTAATCATAAAATTAGGATGCCCAGATCTCCCCCCAAATTATAGAATTTTCCTCAGACACTATTTGATGAAATTTTTTCCATGAATTAATATATTTTTAGTTACAGTTTGTTATTCATTATATTTCATTTGAGAGCTCTAAGTCTCCTTTAACGCATTGATGTCAAATCTACCTTTCAAATAAGTTTATGCACTCGAGGCCTAATATGAACACTATACTTCTTGAATTTTCAATTTATACAAGAAGAAAAAAAATTCCTCTAGTAATTATATTAATTATCCTAAAATTTTTAATTAAAATTATGAAAATAGTGTCTTCCAAAATCTGATGTAAAAATGGAATGATATTAATACATTTTAAACATGAATTCTCAAATGAAAATAAATAGACATCAAATTATACAATGAATTATCCAAATACTGTATTAAAAATGATGAATTATAAGGCCTATCAAAATTTATTTAAAATTACATACATCGAGTGGTAATTAACATTAATATTTGAGAAACATAGTGAGTGGAAATTATTGTTGAATCTCACTTTAATGTCTTAGTGTAAGAGGACTGTATAACATGGATCTAGTATTACATATCAGTTGGAAAGAAGAACATAACATTATCAACCATCTCATATCCTTTGGTTAATTATATTTCTTCGATTCATTATTTTTTGTTGAAAATTAAATAATTTCAAAAACATCCATTTCTCAAATATAATGTGACCAACTAGATTTTTATGAACTTCTCTATGGATAATATCTAGGATGACCACTATACAACATTTTAACATAGGAAATAATTACTTTTTCAAACCCCATTATAATAATTTTTCAATAAAGGGTACTATTTTTTTAGGATGAATTGATAATAATGTAATTGTTAATATATTACTATTTTAAATTCAAAATTTAGAATAATTATCAATTCCCCCTTTCAATGATAGATAGTGTTTATTTATTTTATAATAATATTAGGGGATCTTGATTCCAAATATTCATAGAGGAGAAATTTTAAGAGATCATCGAAGAGTTTAAAAATACCCACAATGCCTATTATTGAATGGTTTGATTAGATAATTTACTAAAATCCACAATTACTCAATTAAATATTATCATAACATGGTTGAGGCACAAAAAAAGTCTTCCTTGTTTCCCTCTAACATCACAGATGAAATTCCACAAATACAACATCAAAGACAAGTTCTTCAAAATGGTATAAAATAACAGTTATATGAAATTAAAAATTAGATACTGAAGTTAGAGATCCAAATCAATCAGACATCACTTGATTACCATGAGAAACATAATCTAGATATACTAGTTGAATATGTTTCCCCACTTATTTATGAATCTGAATAACCAGAGGAGGTAAAGGGGGAGATACTTGATGATCCATTCACCCATGCTAAATCATTTCAAGAGGATATTGTTGGGAAAGATTTTATTTCTGATCTATGTGTGGGATATCAACAACATCTATATATCTTCTGGAATTCATACAAAGGGAATAATTATCTCCTTGTCTTTGAAAAGTTATAAGTTCCAAAATCATAGTATCTCTATCTATTCATAAAAGAATATGAAACCATCCAAGTGATAGAATTTTAGAAAATCATAGAAGATCCAAACTACCTACCTCAATCTAGTTAAATTAAACAACATGATTCTCCTTCCAAAATAAAGAAATTGAAGGTGAACAAACTCTTGAAGATGATATTTTCATGAAATATTTATCATATAATTTTATTAAATCTGAATTGAGTATCACCTATCATTGTTATGATATTTTTTAATCCACCAACTATTATTTTTTACTTATAGGAAAAAAATAAGATACACCAATTAAGGATATCATGAAGCTTCCAGAACATATTTAACATTTATTACAGGGGTAAATGGGTATAATCAAGTTTCTTTTCATGAAAAAATAATAACTCATGATGATTATATTTAAGGGGAACAGTTAGATGTTAAATATTCATGATTTAGTATCATTAAAATAGAATTAAAATCTGAATTTACCTTTGATAAATCCATTTATGTGGCATACATAAATAATGAAATGAATAATGATGATGATGTTGTGAAAGTGGAAAATAATAAAGTGGAGGACCCATTATTTATTATACCCCCACCAGGAAAGTTGAATCTCATTTTGATATGGATATATTTGGTGTACCCTATCCATGGATTCATCAATAAAATGAAATAAGTTAATTTTATAAGGGAGAAGTTTTCATGTTTCATCTCAATGAATCATCACACACTACGACTTTAGATAAAAGTGGGCACTAAACATCGGGAGGCAGTCAAAAACTTTCCCTAAATGTGTCTAAAGCTAAGATTTATCATTATTTTATTTTACATTATAATTTTTTTTATATTTTCTTTTTTTATAAAATTATTATGTTTTATTTTAGAATTTTTCTTGTAGGATTTATGATTAAATAACTTCATATATTAACAGAACTTTACACTACTAGTAAGTTAGGTTTAACCTCTAATTTACTCTTACTTGAATGTTATGATTAAACTAAAAATTTTAATAAAATTTTAAAATACTAGAATAAATTTAGGACACTCTACCATTTATGTGGGGGGGGGACCATTTTAGTTTAGGGTTTTCAAATGTCAATTTTTCAAAATATTTTTCTTTTTAAACATTTTCTGTATTTTTTTCAATTTTTGTTTGTTTTTTAATCGTGTGATCTCAAATGAGTAACTTTTCCATTTTTCAAACCAATTCACTGAGTAAACTAGTTATCCCATCAAACCAAACATAAATTAATATTGAAAATGAATTTATATAAATTTCAAAATATTGATAAAATTATAAAAATTCATATGATTTTAGAATCTCATTCCACATTTCACTATCATTATATTTAAATTAAGATTTCCATGTGGCATTTTGACCATTATTTAGAGAAATTATTTCCCCTTATAATAATTTAGAGCATTTTAGGACTAACTTTAAGATCCAATCATTGATGTGGAATGATATTTTGAGTCCCACTGAGCCAGAAATTGATATATTATAAATATTAAATTTATTAATATCACGAACATTCTATTTTTCATAAATAACAGAATATATAAAAAATTTAATGTCAGTTGGAAATATAAGACCATGGTTCAATCCAAAATGATGGTTTTACATGAGGATAGATCTAATGTTGGTCAACATCAAATATTTAGATATGTAATTCATTGGAATATACAATAAGTATATTCTTTTATTGATTAATTTAATTAATTATTTTAACAAACATAATCTAATTTCACACTTTAAAAATCCTATTGTGGAAGATATCAAGGGTTATCAACTTAAACATGTTATTTTTCAGTGGATTTTTCATCCTTATTCATTGGTGGACTGAGATCGGATGATGAACTAAAATCATATCAAGGTGGATTGAGATACATTGATCATGAAAAATATTGCCCATACTAGAGAACATGTTATTCACCAACATTAACTCCAAAATATCGGTAGGGATAATAAATGTATGTTTCCCCATGATTAAATTATTGAGAATATATATTATATTATGTTCTTTTTAACCCCCCTTTGAGGTTATTTTCCCCATCATTCATCATATTCACTGCAGTTGGACTATGAGATCAAGGATCGACTTTATCAGGTCAGGTTCAAGCATGGTGGAAACCACATATTCAAGGTGGTTTCACAAATGATTATTGAAATGAATTTTTTATGATGCATCAAGATCCATTATGGGATGAGAGTGAAAATCCCCATAGATTTGGGAACTTATACCGAGAAGTAGTGACATGATGTGTGTGGGACATGTGACAGATCGCTGAGTATGATCATAATCAAATTTTCGCAAATGAATGTCCAAGAAATCAATGGACCATGGAATTAACCTATATTTTGGTATATTTTTAGGTATTTAACTTCAAGAAAAAATAATAGTGGCCATTGATTATGAATCTATAAGAAGAACATATATTTTTGTGAAAGACACAGATACATGGTCTGTAATATGATAAACACACACTGTTTAGTAACCTAGCCAAGACGACAAGGGTTTTAGAGGGGAGATGATTATCACATGCCATGGGGGACCCCCAAACACAAAGTGACAATGTGCTGATAGACCAACGTGTACTCTGAGAGTACATGGGAATGGGTATAGTCATACAAATGGACATGGATAGGTATAGAGGCTTGGACCAGGTTAGGTACCTAGAATGGGACACATCAAGGTACATGGAAAGGTGAGTGATCATGTGATAATGTACACAAACATGGGAAAGAGCACACAGGTAGGACCCTTGTGGTTAACAAATTTCTGTGGGCCTCGTACAGACCATGTATAGTGAAATGGATTCCAATACATGTTTAGGGAAGACATGGCTAGGTGATGATGTGGGGTCACATACCATGTGGAACCCCATACACACCATTTACTTCCCTCCACAACTTATACCTCTCATATATCCTTTTTTTGGACTCATATTTTGGACTAAGAGTACCCTATCCAAATTTTTTTTCAAATAAAACATAATAGTTTACATCATAATGGAATTTCAGAAATGATTTTCCATTTTACAATCATGAATCATCTTAAAGAGATAATCAATGATAGAGGTGATCAGGAAGGATAATCAAATTATTCAAATGGATAAAATAATCCCCTATCGGATGAAGGTGTGTATTCTATACACTATTTGATCAGGTATATGAATTTCACCTAGGTCAGACCATAGATTCGGTCCCCTATATATGGTTGAGGTACTCTCCTATCACACCAAGGAGAGGGTCTCTGATACTCTTTATTGTTGGTGTAGGAGGTACCCCCTCTCATATCAAGGAATGAGTCCTCTATCTATTGATATCGTATTCCTCTATCGCACGGGTCCTCCATACTTTCTTTTCTAATGGGGAATGTACTCCCTTATCACACCATGGTGCTGGTACTCCATAATTTTTTATCTGATATAGAGACAGTAATACCCTACATGTGTGTGATTCCTCAATCTATAGTGATGATACTACCTTGATTCACCATGGTGCAAGTCCCCTGTATTTTATATAATATATATATATGGTAATACCATTCATTAGTGTAATTTATCTATCTCCTATGTGTAATCCACATATTTTACCAAGGCATGGGCCCTTTATGTTTTGTTGAATGATCTCCCTCAGTATGTGGAAAAGTGGTAATGTGTGAGCCCTACTCATGACTTCATCAAAAAACACATGAGATATTGGAAATCGATGTAGAACCTTTGAAAAAATTGGATAACTCATCATTCTAGGTCATCTTATGATATAGAGATCTTGATTTTCTATCATAAAGGTTTATTAATTGAGTATATATATTTATATCTGTGTGGTTGGGTTTTATTTCTTTCTCTCATTAGGGTTGATCTGGAAACTTCAATCATGTATTCTTTTTCTCCCTCTTCAATTTTCAAGGTACCCAACCATATATATATATACTCACCACTAAATGGGATTTTCCCACCATTTTATGTCTTATATAGAAAAAACATAGTTTTGTGGTGATTTTATTCGATCACAGGGACAAACTGGTGCATAAACCGCAGAAATATTTAGGGTCTTAGAGATTATGATTCAGGCCCTAAAATCCATTTTTTATTCAAGTTGTTGTTAAGTGGGGAAATCATTTTTTGGTGGGTGATTATTTTTTTTAACTTTACTTATTGAATTTCACCAACACACTCTTTTGTTTTCCCTATAGGTTTTTACATGTATGGTTTTTACTCTATATGTTTCTATCATTTATAATTATTCTTATACACTTATTCATAGGGAAGGTTGGGTGTGTTAATTCTAGTGCTTTACAAAAATTCCTCCAATTTAGTTATGAATTATAAATACTTATCTCTATCCTCTAGCCTATAGAGGTGGTATTGGTGTTTTTTCAACCTAGTCTTTCACTGGCTAGGTAGAAACCGATGGATTGACCTCGGTATGGTGTTTGGAATTTTACCAATTCTTGTTTTTTGGTGAAGTTTAAGGAAACAACTTCAATGTGTCTCAAGTTCATCTTTCAATCTAGGGAACCCAATATTAGTGAAATAACCGATGTATCTATATCCATGGCTATTATTACCGAATTGTTTACACAGCATACAGAGACGTTTTTTGTAGGGATCATTGGTACATGCATCTTGTAGGGATGTGTCCATTGACTATTCTACTTATTTTATATCCTCACATAAAAATATATATATACATATTCTCATATATATTTGGTACATTTTGATTACTTTTAGGATTTATCTATTAAGGAATCTAACAAGGTTACCAAATCAGAATCATGGTGAATACCTAATGAGTGATGTTTCCTATGTTTTGGTTACATCTTGTGAGATCTTTCCTCCAGGTGGGAAGGTAGTAGAACCCACACCTATATAGTATTTTATTATACAATAAGATTAGGCCGATAAAGTGAAAATTCTTACGACAATATGTTATTTGAATCCCCATATGCTGATATGGTTCTATGGTTATCCAAATCCGTAGGACATGGAGTTCTTTCCAGTCTTACGGAACCAATTTTTCCTACTTATGAAGACCCAAAATGATTTTATGGTTCTGTTGGTACCCAATCTTTTCCACAGAAAATTTGGGTGTTGGTTGACTTTGATCACATAGATACATGATGAGTTGAATCTCTCATGGTGGACTACCAATACTGGTTTCGTGAAGAGTAATTCCTTTCATGTATGTTTTGTTCTTGAATACAGGAACTTTTGGAGTGGTAGTAGGGATTGACGGTATTTTTTAAGTATGTTTATAGTATTAATGACCTTATGTTTTACTCCCTTAGTATGTTTCTATATGGTAACTTACAAGTATTATTGTTTCATCAGGGTCTCCACATAGACATCTATTTCATTTTGGTACCACTTTTCATTCCATCATATATTTCTATGCCAGGGATGGTTCTGGTTGTTGAAAGATTATTACATTAGAGGATCAATGTGTCTTGTTCTATTATTTGGCATCATAGGGATGATTTTGTGCAATGGATGGTCGAATACACGAGTCGAGGAACTGTAGGTGTAACCATCCTCAGACTTGGTCATGTTTCCATGCAATTATAGAATAGTGTAACTGAATAAGGAATCTTCGAGAAGGTTTATGTTATGCATGTGATAAGTGTGGTCACAGGGAACAATATTTCTTGAACTGGCATACTATGGAGGTAAGAAAAACCAATTGTGGACTGATATGGTAGAGGCAACACCATGATCAGGTATCTACGAGGTGAGGACATGATAGCCCCATGGTGGTGGTGGTGGTCGTGGTAGTGGATGAGGCATATCTAAGAAGAATGTAGATGTTGGTTTTGGAAGAAGTTATAAGATACTTACACCACCCCCACCAGTCAGCCATCATTAGATTCAAGGAGCCGGCAGTTAGGGATATGGGAAGCTGCAGGCTATGGAGTCTTAAGACTATAGAGCTCATGGAATGATTACATGTATGAAATGTGTTTATTATATTCATTCTTCAGTACTGAATGACATAGGTGAGCATGATTCCATGATATCATTACTCCAAGGGAAATAGATAGATCTATCATTTTATACATTATCCCAATTGGTTTCTCATGAGGTTCATATATGGAACCCTTCTTAATTATCACTTATTTATTGGTAATGTGGGCTATTCCTTGATGGAGAGAGTTTCTCATAGGACCTCATAGACCCCATGATGAGATATTATGATGTCATCATGGATTTTTACTGGATGTACAAGGTACAATCCCAGATTAACTACAACTCCAGATGAGTTAGATTCCATAAAACATATGGGTTGGTATTAAACTTTGTTGGTGAGGGATTTCTCATGGTGGAGAAAGTGGGTCTTGTGATTAGGATGATGTATCAAATCACCCATAAGTTGGTGATTTTATACCTTTGTATAGTCGGATCTTCAAGAAAATGTGTTCCTTCAGTGATGGGTGATTATATGGACATCATAGATGAGGATGGTTTTTGAATACTTCCATAGTGGGAGATAGTGTTCTGTATCGACATACACCTCAAGACCACTCATATATCATCTACAGCATGTCATATGGACCCTACTATGCTCTGGGATCTGAGGGAATTATTGGAGGATCTTCAAGGGAATGGTTTTATCAAATACAGTGTGTCCCCATGGGATGATCCTAGTTTGTTGTGAAAAAGATTCCCGTTTGATTTCAAATTTGGGTTCATTAGAATTTCTAGAACAATTACATAGAAGAGAACATGTACCACTTACCGAGGATCAATGAAATATTTGATTAGCTGAAAGGTTTTATATTGTTCCCAAATATTGATCATAGGTTCAGATAAATGTATATAAGGGTTCAATAGGATGATATTTTTAATATGGTATTCTCATTTTTCTACTAATAGTAAGTGTTTTTTGTAATTAAATGTGGTGTAAAAAGTGACCCTACATTGTTTATGGCTCTGATGAAGTGGGTATTCCATCTACACTTGAACATTATTGTGTATTTATTTATTGATTACATACAAATATTATCTCTTTTAGAGGAGAAACAAATAGAGAACTTGAGGGTAGTCCAAAAAATTATTCAGGATCACCAACATTAGGTTATTCTCTTGAAGTGATAGTTCTAGATCCATGATGTTAACTTTCTATGGAATGTTATTTCTAAGAATCTATTAGTTGTAGAATTTGTGATGATAGGTGTAGTTCTTTCTTGGTATCCACCCCAGAGCATGTTAGTGGTGGGAATATTTATTTTATTTTCAGGGTACTAGAGGAGAATCATAGTATAATTCTTTATGATTGTAGCACTTTTGACTATCCTGATGTAGAAAGGGTACTCATTTACCAAGATTGAGCAATCTCAGAGAGCCTCTATGGATTTAAGGATACAGATGGATATTGATCATATTTTGTGAATAACTGAGGAGGGCATGTAGTATGTACTATATTACAATCCCCTTAGATATAGTCTCAGCTACATGTTATGGTAGAGTTAGGGAGTGATTCCATATGTGTCAAGGAATTTGAGACCCCATGAGCAGAACTATGTGACTCGTGACCTGGAGATGGTAGTGGTAGTCATCGCTTTAAGGATATGGGGGAACTATCTTCTAGGAGATCACATTACCGTTTACATAGACCATTAGTGTGTCTCATGTTTGTATTCATGTAGAGATACATGAATAGAATAAAAATCTAACGATTGTAATTCATATGGTACTCTGTCTTTTAGATACTCTATAATCCTAGAGAAAAAAACTTGGGGTGGATTCCCTCAATAGAAATTCATGTTCTCATTTGGTAAAGGATGCATATGAGTAGCTAGATACGTTAATTCTCACCCAAATAGTAGATGGGGTTTCATATTATCTTCGGTCAATGGTGTAATGCCCTGACCCCGGTTACACAGAGTCATTGCATTATTTTAATACATTTGCATGATATAAGGAATCATGTCCCAAAGGACCGATCAGTTCAGCGATCATGGAAAATAGATTACATACATGAATTTTAAATTACATCATTAAATAAAAACAACAAAAACATTTGGTCCCCTTTTGAACACACTTATATCCCTTATCCTATCCCTACAGGTTAGCCATAAAATACTTTTTCACATACTGGGAAAAATAAAACATAGAAAGTGGTGAGATCAGATACTCATTAAGGATAACAATATAGATGTAACTTTCATAAATAAGCATTTACATTTAAATCAATGTATAAAACTAAAACAAAATCCTTTTATACATAAACTTTAGTATAATATAGAAAATATAAATCAATTAATTCCATATACATATTCTCATGGATAGTCTACTATTTTGTTAATCACATGTAATATCAATAGATAATTCCATAATGATGGAATGCATAATGAAAGACATCATAACCACATTTTCAAGTCCTCATGCCAAGACTAAAAATATGATTTTGTCACGACCTTGTACCAAGACACTAGTTTCTCTCATGAGACCTACCATTGTATCGAGGAACTATAACAGGCTCCACTAATCACTAACTATGTCCAATGTATTCCTCATATGAAAAGGTTGAAACATTACATAAAAATTCGTATTAAAACTAACATACAAAATGTTAATACATTAACCATAGAACATTAATGGTATAAAAATAACAAATCCACAATCAAGCATATCACAAAACATTCAATACTATATAGAATATTTTTATCAAAATAAATGAACTTCATTCAAGAATAATATCCAAAAATGATGATGACGTGGTTGAAAATGATCAATAAATTTTTTTGATAGAAATATACTTTTTGGGGAAAATATTTAAAAGTAAATCATTTATAAAGTATTAAATTTAAAATATATTTTATCATCAAATTGTCCCATGACACTTTGAAACTTTTTAAATGAATTAATATTTTAAAAAATTCATGTCAATATAAATAAATCCTTAAAACCATTTTGAAAAAAATGAAATTATTGAGAAAATTTATAAAAATAAACATTTGAAACATTTAAAATGATGTTTTAGTTATAGAGTAACTTAAAAGAATCATTTTTAAATTTCTTTTATGAAACATGGACCAGGATGATAAATATGTACTAGAAAATACTTACACATAAACAATCTCGCCAAGTATTGAGATTGAGGAATTGACCCTTACCTTATACATTTCCTTGGTTGAGGGTACGTTAACCTCCTGTATAATAGTTAAATCATTGTTATTAAATTATTCAAGAACTACATCCATAAATATTATATCATATATGATCTTCTAATATTTATTTGTTAATAATATTTTATTTGTATCATTGTATTAGGTGTTAACTTATTCATTTTTCTTTATGTGTTTTGTTACATAAGTAATGTTTACTATGAATAAGATGTATTTGATTCATATCTAGAATGATATTTTTTTTCTTAAATATTATTTTCAATAATCAAATGGAAATTATTATTGAATTTTTATGATGTGGAATGAATCTCATCGCGTTTGTGGAGACGGTAATCTGCACATACGCATGAACGCTACTTCCATTTCATTTTAGTTTTTTTAAAAGGAATGAAAACCAAATGACACATAGGTATATTATTATTCTAGTATAATATAATGATTTATATATGTTACCTATTTTCATTAACACCATCATTTAAATTTTTCATTTCTGGTATGAACGAGTCATTTCACATTGAGGGGGTGGTAGTCTGTCCTTCCTCAAATGAAATTATAGTATATATACAACATGAAAGGAATAAACATATGGTATAACAGAGAGTTATTGAAGCATATAGATAATTTAAATATCATAAATGTCATATATAATTAAAGTTTCATCATAATGGCCACCATAAGATGTGGTATTAGAATATTGAACAATCATCGTTTCGTGAAGCAGTAGTTCGCCGTCCACAAAAACATTATGTTCTATACAAATTTTATGGTTGTGGGTGTAAGTGTATGTCAAATAAAAATCATAAAAACAACCTAGTATATTTAGGATACTGGTGTTTTTATAAAATAAAATAATAAAGAGATTTTAGGTGGGGATAAGTAAAATAAAACAAAAGAACTTAATAGGAGTTGTTACCCTTAAATCGTGTAACTCCATTGGGTTTGAACCAAAAAGAATCCTTGAAGTTCCTTATTCCTAAGGTAAGGCTTCTAAAAGAAATATATGGATGTAGGTAGCTTAATTGGGTAGAGTTTGGATCTAAAAAGGGGCTTGAGAGGTGTTATTGATGGGTTAGTGGTGATGGCATTGTATAAGGGAGAGGAGGGGCTCTTTAGGGAAGTTTGAAAATATTATTTTATTATAAAATTATATTCAATTTATAAAGGTCCATAACTCATTAAATTAGAATATAAGATGAATGATGGTCTAAATAAAATCATCCAATAATAATTGGTTAGGTTTTGGATATTGTTTTAATTTTTATAATCTCATTTATTTAAATCATTCATTAATGAGGTAAGCAATGCATCATTATTGTGTCATAAATAATTTTATTTATATGATGTATAAAAATTATAAAGAAAATACTTTTATATATAAGATATTATTATCTTAAAAATTAATATTTAAGTCTAAAATATAACTTATATAACCCGATGTAAATTTTATTTTACTAAAAGATATTTGTTTATGTAATTTTTGCCTTTACTTTAAATTTATTAATATAAAGTGTCATTATCAATCTCATGTGGCTACATGCAGTCCCAAAATCGACCAAAGGATGAACATGGTCGGAAATGTATCAACCAATAGGAATATGATACATGTTAGGGTAATTAATATTATTATTATAATATTTGTTTACCCTTATTTACTAGATTTACCCTTTAACCATGGTAAATAAAATATTTAATATAGTAAATATTCAGAATGTCTAAAAACACAAGTTCTATATTTAAAAAATTTGGACAACCTGATTCCAAATATGGAATATATTTCTCCATATTATAAACATATAAGTGAAAGAAATTATTTTATAATTATTTACCATTTTCAAAATAAAAAGCGTGTATTTAAAAAATAATAACTATCAAAAGATTAACACTTGTTTATGTTCAGTTTAAAGATGAAATTACATATAATGACCTAAATTATATTAAATGATAAAAATATAATCTAATTATACTTTAAAACCACTAAAATTCATAATATACCACTCTAAATTATTTCAATTAAAAAATATGTTTTTAGTTAAAATTTTGTATTTTCCACTATTCGTCAAAAAATTAAATTTTTCAGAAAAGAACCAAAAAATAATCCTAATATAATTCTGATATTTCAAATTAAAAAATGGATTTTATTTTACCAAATTCAAAACATGGACATTTCATTAATAAATTTAAAATCAATTCCTGTTGTCGAAACCAAAAAGTGGGTTTTTTAAAAAGTTAAAAATATCAAAAGATTGACAGTTGTTTGTGTCAAATATAAATGTGAAATTACCTATAATGACCTAAAATGTATTAAATGATAAAAATATAGTCTAATTATACTTCCAAACTATTCAAAAGTTTAATTTAACATTGTCAATTATTTCGATTATGAAATTTGTTTTAAATTAAAATTGAGTATTTTTCACTATTCACCAAAATATGAAAGTTATCAGATAAACACCAAAAATTTAACGAAACTAAATTTTTATATCTCAATTTTAATGAATAAGTTTATTTTATCAAAATTAATATATAAATGTGTCAAATATTGGATTCAAAAATTGTTTTCCCTTAAAAATCGATAAAATTGCATTTATTAAAAAATACATCATTTATCTGAATAAAGTGGATTTGTTCTTATATTATGTCTAATAAAAAAATAATATGGATTATAAAATTATATGGAGTATATAAAATTGAAAATTCTGTTAATACTATTCATACCCTCTTTTTGGACAGCTATTTTTGTAAATCGTGGTGCGCTAGAACTCAGTGTTTGCATGTTGCGAAAGTTATTGAATTACTTTGAAGAGATAACGTATTATGAAATCATGGGGTGTTACATTATCCCCTTATTCAGTAAATTTAGTCCTCATAATTTGAAATTTTTCTTTGAAAATAAAAATTTTAAAATAGAAAAATGCCTTTGTGGAAAACCCACATCAGAAATTGGGTTAAAAAATTTAGTCTTTATAGGAGGAAAATAAAAATGAAAATGTCAAAACCAAATTACAATACCAATTAGAAGAACATTGGTTGAAATTAGATACACATAATTGGAAGACAAATGTAAATATTTATATGGAGTTATTGATTTTATCAATCATAAACAAGGGTAAAATTTAGGTCCTCAAAGCCAAAAATCTATGAAGATTTAAAATATCATCAATTCAACAAAACTAAAGGTATTAGGATAACTCATTTTTGGTTTTAAGATCCCTTCAATAAAGTTTAAGAATTAATTTATTCATAGAATAAGAGAAACAAAAATATGCTTGACAATTAGAGTTTCATCCTTCAATTAATTCCTGCCACAAAATCATCTTTCACCAAAAAAGATAAAGGAATTCATAAATATTCTATTTATCCTAATCATATTGGGTACGAAAAATAATGAATTTATAATTAATTTTTTCATAATATTTAAAAACACTACATTATTCAAACTAGGAGATCATGTAGAATAGTGGTAGGTGATGTACCCTTGTCACCATTCAGTTGAGGGTTCAAGTATCGTGGCCTTGCCGGACGTGGCAGGTTGTCGCCCGACCTACAGGTTGTCCTTTTTATAACAATCCAAAAATATTCTTAAGAAATGTTTTAACCTCAAAATTTTTTATCCAATTTCCATATTAATACATTCAAACCTTTATAATTATCCAAAATACTTATGTTCAAACTCACAATCAAAAATATACAAGGAAGGTAAACATAATGAATATCCTTTTTTCCACATAATAACATGTTAATACTGTCATCATGTATTCTCTTAAAAAACAGTAACACCTTGAATTACCATAAAACCTTTATTTATTACATTCACTCTCCCTTATTACTTATAGAATACTGGATATAGTCCTTATAACCAAAAAATTTTTAAGCAACCAAAATGATGGAATATAATTTTTTTTAAATAGATTCAAGTTATTAATAAATGTCCAATAGAATTTATCCATACCAATCATATCTTATTCCAAAATCAATACTTCAGTTTCAGAAACATATTAAGGGTTATATTCCCCCTTTCCATATATTTTCCACAATTTTAACTTCAAACTGTTTCACATTACATGGTACCATAAAATTTTAAATCCTTTATGAAAACACACTGCATTAGAATCATTATATAATTTGTAATTATTATAACTTGTACTCAAATGACACAATTAATTAAAAAAAACATAAGAACACTTTTCATTTATCTTCACCTATAGTATTATCATAAAATTATTATTATCCAATATCATCATTTGGGGTATGCTCTGATGATTTGGAAATTGATTTGCATAGTCTCACAACTCCTTGCAGATGAAGCATTGTACATTTGAAACCATTTTCTTACCCTTGCAATCATGTAATTCCTGTCCTTTTTCCCCACACATACAACAAACTCCATTTCACTTCAAGAATTTACCCAAGTGACTCTTTCCATAGTTATCATATAAGGGAACTTCCTTTTTTCCCTTATCCCCTTTATCCATGTTTCTCTCTACCATCCTTTTCTTCATGGGCATCCATTTAAAGCCATAGGACTCAGAGAATTATTTACATATCTTATTAACACATGATACTATTTCTTAATATTATGATAATATGTGGGGGACTACATCCTTTCTAAATATTAGATCAATACCATGAAAGATATGATCCATCTTACTCTTTGTATCATGTGTATTGCTTCAATTCTCATTCCATCTATTGAACGCTATTTCTAAAAAAGGAAATAAACTAGGTTAGTTTATAAATCACAATGAATAATTCCAAACCTGTAAAATAAATAAAATAATTTGAAAATATTATGCATATTATCTTTAATAATAGAAAATGTTTTATTTGAGGATGTATTTAATCCTAAATCCTTTATAATGTCTTGTAATGTAAATTTGAATTATGCTAAGCATACCCCTCAGGAGTGTTATAACCAAGAGTGTAGCAAGGCTCATTATCGTGTAATAGGATACCCCTGTTCAAACCCAAAACTCCTTGTTAGAGTTTTCACTCCTAGGTACATCTGTTCCAGAGCCTCCTCAACCTACTCATATCCAGACAGGGATGTATTTCTTTGAAAATTCACAAAATCTCTACATTACGAAAATTATAGAAGTTCATCTATATCGATCCTCAAAGTCTATCTTAGGGTAGTGTTCTCTAATAATAGTTTATCTAAATCTAGTTTCTAGGGTTATTTCTAAAATTCCTACGATACCAACTGTAATGCCCTGACCCATTTTAACCAGATTCGGGTCATTATTTTAATACATTGGAATGATACAAGGAATCATGTCTCGAAGGACAGGTCAGTTTAGCGGTCGTGGAAAATAGATTACATACATGAATTTTACATTACATCAGGAAATAAAAACAACAACAACATTTTTTCGTCTTTTGAGCACACGTATATCCCTTAGCCTACCCCTATAGGTCAACCATAAAATCCTTTTTCACATCCTAGAAAAAATAAAACATAGAAAGGGATAGGCTCAGATTCCCAATAAGGATGACAATATAGAGGAAACTTTCATAAATAAGAATAAACATTTAAGGAAATGTATAAAACTGAAACAAAAGCCTTTTAGACTTACACTTCAATATAATATGGAAAATATAAATCAAATAAGGTCATTTACACATTCACATGTATATTCTACTTGTCAAATAATCACATGTAATTTCAATAGCTAATTTCATAATGATGGAATGTATAATACCAGACATCATAACCACATAGTCAAGGCCTTTTCCCAAGAATACAAATAAGATTTTTTCAAATCCTTGTACCAAGACACAATATTTTCTCATGAGACCTATTGATGCATCAATGAGCTATAGCGGGCTCCACCAATCACTTACTAAGTCCAATGCATTCCCCATATGAAAAGGTTGAAACATAACACAAACATTTGTATTAAAACTTGCATACGGAATGTTTATACATTATCCATAAAACATGAATGGTATAAAAATAACACATTCAATATCATACATATCAAAAAACCTTCAATAAAATTTGGAATATTTGTATCAAAATTAATGAACTTCAATCAAGAATAATATTAAAAAATGATAAGGACTTATATAAAATGACTAGTAAAACTTTTTGAGAGATATATCCCATTTTTGAAATCATTTAAAAGTAATAAATTTATAAATGATGACATTTAAAAGATATTTTTCAATCAAATTGTCCCACACCACATTGAATATTTTTAATGAAATTAAAATTTTAAAACATTTTTGTCTATATAAGTAAATCCATAAATCAATTTTGAAGACATAGACATTAATGAAAAATATTTATAAAAATAAATATCTACAACTTTTAAAATGATTTTTTATTTAAAGAGTACCTTAAAATAATTGTTTTGAAATTTATTTTATGAAACATGGGTATGGATGATAAATTTTTCCTAGAAAATACTTACACATAAACAATCAATGATAATAATGAGATTGAGTAATAAACTATTACCTTGTTCTTTTCCTGGGTCGAGGGTATGTTAACCTCCTCTATAGTAGTTAAGTAATTGTTATTAAATAATAAAATAACGAAATACCTAATTATTATATGATATATGATCTTATAATTTTTATTTTTTAATAATATTTTAGTAGTATCATTGTTTCGGTTGTTAACAGATTCATTTTCTATTATATGTTTTGTTATGTAAGTCATGATTGTTATGGATAGTTTGAATTTGATTCATATCCAAAATGATATTATATTCTTAAATATTAGTTTTAATAATCAAATAAAAATTATTCTTGATGGGTAACGAATGGGAATGAATCTCATCGCGTTAGTGGAGACGATAATTTGTACGTACACACGAACTCTACTTCCATTTCATTTTTTTATTTTAAAATTCTAGAAAACCAAATGATACCTAGGTATATTATTATTACAGTATAATATAATATTTTATATATGTTTATTATATTCATTAACACCATCCTTTATACGTTATTTGTATGGTATGAATGATTTATATCACTTTGAGGGGGCGGTAGTCCACAAATCCTCAAATAAAATTATTGAATATATATAACATGAAAAGAATAAACATATGATATGAGAAATAATTACATAATATTATATATAAAATAAATATCATAAATATCTATTATAAATATATTTCAATCATAATGGCCACCATAAGAGGTGGTAGTTTAAGATTGAACAATCATTGTTTCGTGAGGCAGTAGTTCACCGTCCAGAGAAACATTATGTTCTATACCTATTAGATGGAGATGCGTGTAAGTGAAGTTCAAATAATATTCATAAAAACAATCTATTATATTGAGGATACTGGTTTTGTTATAAAATAAAGAAATAAATAGAGTGTAGGTGGTTGGAGAAGTAAAATAAAAATAAATAACTTAAGAGGAGATGCTACCTTTAAATCAGGTAACTCCCTTTGGTTTTAACCAAAACTCATACTTGAAGTGATATATACCTATGTTAAGGACTATAATAGGAAGATAGGGATGTAGGGATCTTAATTAGGTAGAGTTTGGATGTGCGAAGGGGCTTTAGAGGTGTGAGTAATGGGTTAGAGGTTATGGATTTTTATAAGGGAGTTGAGGGGCTCTTTAAAAAAGTTTGAAAATATTATTTTATATTATAGTGATTTTAGGTTTCTATAGGTCCAAAACTAATTAAAGTCTAATATAATATGTCTCGTTTTCTTAATAAAACCATCAAATATAAATTACATAGGTTGTGTATATTTTTTTAATTTTTATAGTTTCATTTATATAAATCATTCATTAATGAGGTAAACACTACATCATTATTGTGTCACAGTTAATTTTATTTACATGATGTCTTAAAATTATAAAAAAACCATGACATTGGATATAATTTTAGCTTTAAAATGAATATTTATAGTCGAAAAGATAACTTATATAGTCCCATGTAAAAATTATTTTACAAAAAGATATATGTTTTTGTCATTTTTGTCTTTACTTTAAATTAATTAATATAAAGTGACATTATCACTATCAAGTGGCTCCATGGGGTCCCAAAATCGACCCAAGGATTTAGATGGTCATACATGTATAAACCAATAGGAATAGGACATAGGTTAGGGTAATTTAATATTATTATAATAATATTTGATTATCAATATTTACCAGATTTACCCTTTAACCATGACAAATAAAATATGAAATGAAGTAAATATTCATAATGACTGAAAATAAATGGTACATATTTACAAAATTTAGACCTCCTGATTCCAAATATGGATTTAATTTTTTCAAATTAAAAACACATAAGTGGTAGAAATTAATTTAAAATTAATTCCCATTGTCAAAACCAAAACCATGTTTTTTATGAAATAATAACCATCAAAAGATTAACACTTGTTTACGTCCAGTTTAAATATGAAATTACAACCAATTACCTAAATTATATTAAATGATAAAAATATAATATAATGATAATTTAAATCCAACTAAATGTATAATATAACACTATAAATTATTTCAATTAAAAAAGTTGTTTTTAATTAAAATTTAGTATTTTTCACTATTCATCAAAAATTGAATGTTTTCATAAAAGTACCAAAAAATCACCCTAAGGTAATTTTGATATTAAAAATTCAAGAATTAATTATATCTTACCAAATTCAGAACATATAAGTTGCATTAATTAATTTAAAATTAATTCTTGTTGTCAAAACCAAAAAGAGAACTTTTTAAAAAGAAAAAACTATCCAAAGATTGAAACTTGTTTGTGTCAAATTTAAAAATGAAATTTCTTATAATGAACAAAATTGTATTAAATTATAAAAATATAATCTAATTATTATTTTAACTGTTAAAATATATAATTTATCTGTCTAAATTATTTTTATGAAAAAAATTGTTTTCAATTAAAATTTATTATTTTTCACTATTCTCCAAAATATGAACATTATCAGAAAAACATCAAAAATTTATTGAAAATAAATTTTTATGTCCCGATTCTAATGAAGAAGTATATTTTATGAAATTTAATATATAAAAGTGTCAAATATTGGATTTAAAAGGGGTTCACCATTAAAAGGATGTAAAATTGCATTTTCTAAAAAATACTTCTTTTATCTGGGAAAATGATTTTGTCATTATATTATATATATAAAACAAATAATATTTATTCTAAACTTCTATGTACTATATAAAATTCAAAATTCAGTTCATAGTATTCATAATCAATTTTGAATGTCTAGCTTGGTTAGTCATAGTGCGCTCAAACTCGATGTTTGCATTTAGCGCATGTTGTTGAATTATTTTGAAGAGATAACGTACTGTGGAATCACAGGGTGTTTCAAATGGTGTTTACTAATCTACTTCTCTAGTGTGTGTGGTAGGTTCTGTTAGGTGACATCATTTGTGAGGTCCTATGTGAGAAAATATCCTCAAGAGATTAATCAGATGGATTCTATAATGGTGGGAATCATGTTATCCTTTTCAAGGGAGGTATATGACTTCCAGACACATTTCTAGGGAAGGTTTTATTTCCATGAGTTTTTGAAAGATAAAATTATGTTTGATAGCATAAGCGATATGAATAATCAAACCCAAAAAAATAATGATTACTTAAATATAAATATATTATCCATTCCAATATGTTTGTGGAAATATTTACTATCTATGTTATGAAATATGTACATATTTCCTAAATATATTGATAAATTTTTGGTAAATAATTAGTAAATTTTTTGTAATGTATTTTTGTTGTTTATAGAATGTTTTCTTAAAAACTTATTTTTAATTATTTTTATGAAAAAAATATTATCATTATTTTATAGAGAATTCCGAAAATGTATTTGATAAAAGAAACTATTTTTTATAAAAAAAATTCCATATTACCTTCGGTCAAAAATGAGTTTTTTTAATATAGATTTTTTTAGTGAATAGTGAACAATATCATTTTTATGTAAAAATTTCCTTATTTTGATAAATTAATTAATATAAAAATAAATGTATTATTTTAATTTAACTTCAAAATAAAATAATTATTCTATAGTTTTATTTTTTAAAATTAATAACATTTAAATAATTTATATACGGGATATTAACATAAGTTTATTTTTAGTCTTAAATACATTTTTTTCCTAAAAAGTGTTTTAAAATGCATAATACATAACAATTTTAACTAATTAAATATAAAAAATTATAGGGAATGAATTAAATTAAATTTAAAGTTTATATATCTATCATTATTAATTAATTATAATATGATAAATATTACTAATTACAGATTTAAAGTAAAATAATTTTTTCCTTGAAAAAACTTTTTTTAGAAACACCACTTTCCATCATGCTTGTAGGTTTTATTTTAAATTGAAATCATCTACTTATGTGAATTTATCTTGATAAAATTGATTCTATATTTGGAATTAAATTAATTAATAGTAGGTAATAATTTCAACTTAATTTTTGGACTATATGAATTCTAATTGTAGTAAATATTTATTACCATGCTAAAAAAAAAAATTAATTAAGTTTAAAATAATTTTACAATTATAGAAACAAATTTTCCCTAATATTTTGAATATTTATATTTTAATTTCATTTTAATAAAAATTATATTTGTTGTTTATTGTTTTTTATTTTATAAGTGATTAAGTAATCAGTTTGAAAAAAATATATATTATGATATGAAAAAACAAAAATTATATTTTTCAGTAATACTGAATTTCAATTAAGACATCCATTTTCGTGAATTAATAGATTCATAAATAAACTGTGATTCAGTAAAATATTTCTATTAAATTAATATTCTTAAATGTAAAAGATAATTTAATTTTTATGACATGAAATGAAATTTCTATAACGGTTCAATAATTGTTATTGTAAAAAACCCAACTTTTGGAAATAAATGGTAATTGTGTATTAAAAGTAAAAAATTCATATATTTGGAAAATAATTTTGGATAAATAAGTATTAATTTTGGAATCATAATGTCAAAAATATTCACGGGTGAAATTTTCACAATTTTCTAGGATTGTTGAGTTTTTCCATAAAAAATAAGTTTGGTGTTAGTATAAGAGGTGTATTATGACTTTATTATGACCCAAATGTGATATAATAAATACTATAAAGTTAATAGTTAACATAATATATGTTTACCTTTTAAAATAATATGGTCTTTATGTGATTTTAATATTTTTATAAAGCCTATCCCCCAAAACATAAATTATTTTGTAAGGTTTTAAATTCATTTATCATTAAAAATGACTCACATTCTCAAAAAAGGTTATTATTTTAATATGATCATCCCTTTCCCTTATAAAATAATAAAAACCACTAGTATTTGTAAAAATACATGGTAAAATACAAGGTAAGTTTTATAGTTTTGGTTATTGTTTTATATAGAGTCTAAAACATATGTTTGGGAAATAGTAAAGAACTCCCCTCTTTTCATCTATAAACCCACTCAATCTATCATTTATCTGCACTCAAACACCATGGATTATGTGATTAAAATTACCTACCCTCTCAAGAGTCTTACCAATTTTATCTCAATACCTTGATAAGAACCTCGCAATATTTTGGAATCCCCCTCTCAAGGTAAGGGTTCTCCCACATATTTTTTGTTCAAGCACCTCTTTTATATTGTCCTTATTAATGTTCATTTATCCATTTTTAGGTATTTTTTTATACATCACACTAACATAACCATTTTTTAATATCATAATGGACACATTTCCCAATCATTAATCCGATTGAGGAATCATTATGTACACTCGTTACCATGAACAAATTTATTAAGATATTTTAACCTACTCCTCTGTACTAAAGATTATGTATTATTTTATGCACCTTATCACCAATTAATAATGTTTGGATATGTTCTCACATATTTACATTGATATTAATTTAATTTTTAAATTATTATTAATCTATTTCACTATCATTAGTCCCTCCCAAGATCCTTTTTGTCCCCCATTATGTAGAGGAAATTTCACCGCAATTTTACATGCCAAAAAAATGTTTAGTGAATAACAATACCCATTTCCAATCAAAGGTGTTCACCTTATAAACTTATACATATTTTATTTAGTAAATACATATATTTATTCCAAAATTAATAATCTTAAAATTATGTTTGTTGATTTTTGAACCTATTTTAAAGGATCTATGTGGAACAGTTATGCATGTGAATGATATGAAATTGATTGTTGTGCCAAGGATTATATAGCACATCAATACATTGGAAATTTTTTAGTCTCATGAGAAGTCAAAAAAGGAATTAAGTGGTGAACCTAATCCATCATGGGTCATTTTACATCATGATTTCATGGAATTTATCCTTTACCTATGTTTACGATTCCTTTTTAAATGTCGTTTCCACATTTCTATATTGTCTTTATGTTACCATGCTATATCATACCTTATTGTTCCTGTTTATTATTTTAACCAATTTTATTATTCATTTAAATTTCCATTTTATAAAATTTTATACATAATTCATTTTATTATTCTTTCATATTCCTTTACAATGATTTAGAGCTCACCCATTTCTTATGTACATCCTCAGGTTATCTCTTGCAGTTTTCAAAACTATGGAATTTTAGAAGAATATTTAAGAAATTTTAAATAATGTTGTTATATCCCATGTTGTTTTTTATATGTATGAAATTGAAAAATAAAATAGAATTATATAACATATGGGTTATATTATGTGTAATCTTATGTAATAAATCATGAAGTAATGTGTAATAAAGAGTAGGGTTTTCATTGTTAGTATAAAATGAAGTACAATTATTGTTTGGATTATAATGAAAAACTCTAGAAAAATACCTATGGATAATACTAATCATAATAAGACATATCGATGTTTTTTTAATATTTAGATTTTGTGGTTTAATATAAAATAAGTCCATTTTTGGATACTATAATAGGATGTAGATCAGAAATAGATGTATTAATGGATAAAACCTGAAAATGCCTCATTGATCTAGACAAGATCAAGAAATGGTACATGACAATGTGACTTGTTACAAACCCAGTTTGACACTCTTGGGGGATAATCATTGATAAATTAACAATATAAATGCAATATATTACGAATAGAATATTATTAACCATAAGGGTCTATGTTTTAAAATAGATAATTAATTACTTATATTAAAGCATAGAAATTCTTAAGTTAAGGAAATAAATTATATATATATGTTATCATTTTAATGTTAATTGTGTTCCTATTTTTGTGATTAAAAATATAATAGTACTCATCCCTAATATTCCCATTATTATATTCAATGAATAGAAATTGGAATAATTGATTCAAAAAACCAATCAGATGGGAAATTTGATGAATTACCAAATGTGATTCCCAATAAAATGAGAAATCAAGTAATACATCTTAGGAATATGACAAAAAAGATATCAAAAAATCAAAATTAACAATTGGAACAGAGTTTAATGTCCTATGAAATCAATGAAGAGGTTCATAAAATCATAGGGAAGATAAACTAATAAATAAGATATTGAAATGAAGATTGAATTTACTGAGTGTAAAAAAACTGGAATAAATAACCAATGAAAATTCTATAATGAAATTTAATGTGATTTAATTATGAAAAAAATTGTGATTAATGTATATATTCTTCAAAAAATGAATACTATGAGAGAAAATAATATATTATAACCTTCATAACTCCTCTATTGTTCAATATTTTATGTATGGTGAATATAGTATTTATCTAAGTCAGGTCCCTAATAAAATAGTTAAATTATGTACTAAGGAATGACCTATTCCGTGGAATTTATTGAAGTGTCAGGATTAAAGTGCTAATATATTGTAAATTGATATTTATGATATAGAAATAGTATTTAAATGGAATTATTGATATAATTATCATGAAAAATATAAGCATTTTTTCATTTTAGATTTTATTTAAGGAATTAAAATATATTTTTATTGGTACCAATGACCAATAAATGTGATTTAGTGATAAGGTAAAATTTTAAAAACACATGATTGAGGAATTGATGTCTATTACTAAATTTTTTATTTTGGGATAAATATGAAGAGACTGGGGATTTTATTTTTAAATCTAATCTTTAAATTTACTATTATAACTTCTGAAGACTTGTGTGATTGTATACTATTATGACATTTTGAGGAACATGTTACAAGATCAAATATGTTTTAATTTGGGATGATCAATGATATTCCATGAGATGTTTTCTTAGGTCAAGATATATATACCCTTTTGGATAATTTGATAAGAATACAATTATTTTTTTTTGTGGTGTGACATGTTGGGTATGAGAAAACCGTTGCGGTAAAACATTCTTTAATTCTGATGTTATTAGTTTTTTATATTTATATTTATTTAAATAATGATCTATGTTAACCCTTTGGGATTATTTTTTGATTTTTGGATATTACTGTATTGAGGATTATTTATTTTTTGTATTATTATACTTTATGATAACCATTTTGAATTTAATATAGACCATAAAAATATATTATTTTTCATTGTTGTATATTTTATATGTTTGAATTTTATTCTAGTGATTTAGGAATATTGTTTTTACTTCTCTTCATTCGAGGAAAAGAGATGAGATTGTATTGGAAATTAAATGAAAGATGAAATTAGAATTTCCAAGAAAGTATATTTTTATATTTTCACAGTCATATGATAATGGGATTTCTTAACTCCAAGAAAATAATCCTAATTCAAAAAAAAATTATATTATGATTATTTTTAATGAATTGATGACCTTTTCACCCATCATAGATTTGTGGTCTTTTTGGTCATCAACATTTTCATGGCCAGATTTTCTATCAAAATATTTTATTTAGTTGCTATTATTTTTCTCATCCATTTAATTGTTATCACATCTCACAAATGTTATCCTACTAGGAAACCTAGTTATGTGATTACCTTCACACTTCATTTTCTCCCATTTAAAGTAGATGTTTTATTAACCATTTTCTACCATGTGGGTTTCCAAATAAGATATTTTCAAGTGTCAAAAAATTATATACTGAGTTCATGTTAAAATTATGGGAATGAGATATTTTAATGAGGGGTAGATTATAACACCCCAGAGTTTATAAAATAGAATAGTACGATCAATTTCATAAACAATACGCTACATAGAACACAAAAAAAAATATTCTTTAAATGTGGCTATTTTAACCATTGCATTATATTTTGATATATGAGTTTGATTTAATAATATATGATATATATATATATATATATATATATTTCATAAATATATTGAAAAATTATTAGTAAATAATCATTCAGTTTTTGGTAATGTCTTTTTCTTCTTCAAAATATGTTTTCTTCTAAAAGAAATTTTATTTAATTTTATGAAAACAAATTGCAATTATTTTTTAGATCATTTAGAAAATTTATTAGATAAAATGAACTCCATTTTAGATATAATCATATGAATATTAAATTACAGTGATGATTAGGGGTTTTTCAAAAAAAATATATAATTTTTTTACGAATAAAGAAAAATACAGTTTCTATGTTAAATAGTTATTTATTTTGATGAATTAATTAATTTAATAGTTAATTTAGTAAATTAATTTGATTTAAAGGTAACATAAGTATTATTTAGTTATATTTAATATAATTATTTATATTTTAATTAATTTTCTTCAATATTTAATCATATGTTTATTCTATGTCTTAAAAACACATTTTTTCTGAAAACAATTTTGAAATAAAAAATGATCCCCCATATTAATTAAATAAAAATAACCTCCAGTGGTGATTTATTTAAAATAAATTTATTTTTTATATATTTATCACTATTAATTTAAATTCATATAATGAATATCACTAGTCATAGAGTTAATGTAATATAATCATTTTCTTGAAAAATACTTTTTTTAGAAAAACCTTTTTCAATCGTGCATTAATGTTTTATTTTAAAAATAAATTATTCCACCTATATTAATTAATTTTGATAAAAGGTATTCAATTATTTAAATAATATTTATTTATATTATGTAATATTATAAATATAGATTTGAAGAATATGAATAGAAATTATATTGAATATGTATTATTATGGTAAAAGGGACATAGGTAAATTGTGGGTAAAAAATATTTAAGAGGCTAGAATAAAAAGTAACCCCAATAATATAAATATTTATTTTTATTTTTCATTGAAATAATGATTATATTTAACCATTTTTTTTACTACATATATTATTAAGTAGTCAGTTTGATAAAAAATATATTTTGATATGATAGAACAAAAATTGTATTTTTGACTAATATCAAATTTCAATTATGATATTTTTTTAATGAATTAATTAATTTATTAAATGAATGATATTTTATTAAAATATTAATAATAAATTATTATTTTTAAATGTAAATGATAATATAATTTTATATGCTATCATGCAAATTTCTATTGTGGTTTAAAAAGTATTGTTGTCAGGCAAACCCTGAATTTAATAATAAATTTCAAGCCTATTTTAAAATTGTAAATTTATATAATTAGAATTATATTTCCCAAAAAAAAATTATTTTAGGAATGATAACTTCAGAATTTAACAGTGGTGTAATTTTAAATATTTTCCAAGATAGTCAAATTTTTAGGTAAAAATTAAATACAATATAAGTATATTGTGTATATTATGACATAATAATGATCCAAATGCTAATAAAAAATATTCCTTTAATATTTTTGGCCTTTATCAATGCTAGAAAAAAGCACTAACCGAAGGTACCTTTTATCATCTCTAAAAATGGTTGATTAAAAGTACCATTTGTTAGTTATTTTTTTAATGATGATAAAGAGATAATGTAACATCCCAAGTATGTAATGAATAATATTTTTTCATATCTATTTCTATTTATGAATTAGATAGTTTTTTAAGAGGATTAAAATGAGAATAAATCCAATCTTAAGCATAAAATTCTCTAATATTTTTAAAAGATTCTTTTACCACCTTTTGATGGAAACCCATTTTTAAATCAAACTTTTGACAATTTTATAAGATATATTTGTCAAAATAAACTTATTCATTAGAATTGGGACATTTTAATTTTTCTATAAAATTTTGGTATTTTTCTGACAATGTTCATTTTTTAATAAATAGTGAAAAAATACTGCATTTTACTTCAAAACGGCTTTTCATGTATTTTAATTATATGGTTAGATTATATTTATTATTTCCCTTAATGTTTAAATAGAATATATTTTTACTATTTAATCCAATTTTGGTCATTGGGATTAATTTTACATTGAAATTGGACAAAAACAATTGTCAAACTTCTGATAGAAATTGTTTCTAAAAAACCCGCTATTTATTTTGACAACGGGAATCATTTTTAAATTAATTATAGAAATTTATGTGTTTGGAATTTGTTAAATTGGATTCCATATTTGGAATCATAATGTCCAAATTATGTAATTAAGACACTTTTGTTTTTGGACATTATGAATAGTAACGATTGTAATTATCTTTAATTATCATGATTAATTAGTAATCAGGTAGTTAAGGATAATAAAATAATATCATAATTATAAAAAATGACCCCAAAATGTGTCCTAATTCTACTGGATGTGTCATGTCCGACCATGGGATTCCTTTTTCCAAGCATAGGGACCCCATGGATCCACTTTTGGGTGATAGTGACACTTTATCAATTTATTTTTATAGAAATGAGAATATCATAAAAGTATGTAACACCTAAGTAAAAAAAAATTAATTTTTTCTACATAAATGATCTATTGGACTATATATATTAATTGGAAATATAAAAATATTTCATCCATCATAGTAATTTGTTAATAATTTTTATACATTACATAAATTAAATTTTTTATGACACCATGATGACGCAGCGATTACCACATTAATGAACGATTTAAATAAAATGAAAATATAATGTAAAATCTAAGACTTACAATTGTCAAAAACCAATTGGATGAGTATATTTAGAACCCTTATCACCCTATCCTCGAAATATATCAATTTGGGACATTTTAAATCTGAAAATCATTTTAATATAAAGTAACATTTCATGACATTCCAAGAGTGCCCCTCCTCCCTCTTATAAAAGTCCCCCAACTCTACCTCCTTACCCAAACCTCTCAAGACATTGGCTCAGCCAAGCTCTCCTAATTTTATCTCTCCACATCCCTCTATTCATCTTAGAATCCGTACCCTAGGCAGAACTCTATTCAATAAACCATTTTGGTTCAAACCAAGAAGAGTTACCCGATTAAAGGTAATGTCTTCACTTGTGTTCTTTTGTTTTATTTTTCTTCTCCAACACCCTAAATTTTTTTTATTCCTTTATTTTGTTACAATACCAGTATCTTAAATATACTAGGATGTTGTTATGAGAAGGATTCTAGCTACAGTTACACACACCTCCGTCTAATGGTTAATGAACATACTATTTCTGTGGATGGTGAATTTCTGCCTCACAAAAGGATGATTGTTCAATCATCTTATAACACCTTTCCTGGTGTCCATTAAGGTGTCACTATATGATATATATTATGTTTATTTTTTCCTTATGCTTCTTTATTTTTCATTTAAGGAATACCTTTATGGTTTCCATTATGGTTAAACATGATATCTTCATTTTAGGAAGTGCAGACTACCGCCCCCTCAAAGTGACTTGATTCGTTAATGCCATATGTGGGGCATATAAAGGATGGAGTTAATGATATTATATATGATATTATACTGGAATTATAATATACCTTTATATCATTATTAATTCATTCCATTAAATATTAAATATAAATGAAAGTAGCGTCCATGCGTAGGTACGGCTTACCATCTCCATGAACGCTGCATTTCATTTCATACCTCTAAATGTTATGTACTATTATAAATGCATGTATCTATTGCATATATATTATATATATGTTATCTAAATCATGAATATAATACTTGATATAATGGATATTTTACCACATGAACAACTTGTAATTATAAGGAGTTTATTTTTGACTCAAGTACCAATTATCGACAAAACGACTGTTATTAACTTAAATAATTACATAGTGATCATAACATGGCAATAAGTGATATAAAATGAATAATGAACTTGAAAAGGGTTCTTAATCAAGTTGAAATTAACTCAAGTTTATTATTCAAGAGGTTAAATAACGGTCGAGTCAAGTCGGACCCGAGGTATGGGACTTCGTCTCAATCTCCATTCATTGAGGAATATTTTATTTTATACACAACATTCTTTTATATAGTGAATAAAACCCTTTTACATTTACATTTATTCAAAAGGAATCTTTTTTATATGAATCATTTTACTAAACGACAAAAGGGAATGTTTTTTTGTCGTACGTATGAGGCGACAATGACTTCTCCGCCGCCATGACCATTATTTGAGTTTCAGCTTCCTCTACAAGCCATAACTTTTTTTTACACGAAAAATAAATACCATGTTCTAATTTTCTTTTATTTTGGTATTGAAAATGACTTTGATAATGTTTTTATTATATCAATGTGTTTTTGATATCTTGTGATTTAAATGTGGAAATGTTATGTTTCCTTTATGCATGTTTTATGTGATACGATTATGTTATGGTTCTTGGGTATTTTTTACGAAGACGGGTGGATCCATGATAATCTAAGGGCTGGTGAGCCCGATAAAGCTCTCCAATTCATTGGGTAATGCGAAGGAGTTAAACACTAAGGTTTCTCCGAAGAGATTTAGGGAATATACTATGAGGGGTATTTCAAAAGTAACCATGAGGGTTACTCCCTACATAATAATGTAATGAATGTCTCATGTTTCATTTAGGTGTTATGTATTCTATGATTTATTCATGACTTGATGATGTATGTTAATGTGCTTTGGTTTTATGAGTAAAATATGATTTCATTAATTCTTATGTATACATGGACTAATGTTTTCATTTCATACTTTTATATCCCTTACTCATCTTTTTATGCTCATCCCATGTTTTTGAAAGGTTTTTCATAGGTCAAGGGAAGAGTTCATGATGTGATGATAGTGTCAAGGAATAGTCAAGAAAGAATCCATGCTTTATTTTAAATATATCTCCTTTGATGGAAAAAATGAATATTGTCTTTTATGTAACCACCTTGTTGAAATGTGGAATGTAATGCATGATTTATGATCTAATTCTCTAAAACACTAAACCTGAAAAGATCCTCAATGTGTATTCATGAAATAACTAAAGATTAAGTAATCGTTATGAATGGGGCTTATAGTTGTCATCAAAGGTCGGTTTAGATAACTTTAGGAGTTATAATTCTATTAAATGATTATCCAAAAATATTTTTTTATGGTCAAATTGAAATGATATAGTATTTGAATATTTCCATGTTGCTTCATCTAAGTCATGTTTTTTCAGAATGGATTTCTTCAAAGGAAATAGGGAAGAAGTGCTAGGAAGGCATATAGAAGGAAATGACCTTCTGAATCAGCATCCTGAGATGGTCGGAATTGGAACTAAACCATTTGTTACTGTAATGGCGCAGTTGACTCATGCGATAAATGGTGGTGGTGTCCATACACACGATCAGCCAGATCAACTGTAGAGGAACATGTCAGTGGTGGAACATTTCATGAGGCAACATCCCCCATCATTTAGAGGATCATCTGACCCTATGCTAGCTGAAGGGTGGATTAAAGGACTGGAGAAGATTTTTGATGTCATGGGGTGTTCAGAAAGTCAAAAGGATAGTCTTGAAATTTACTATTTGTAGGGTGAAGCAGATCAGTGGTGGTCAATGCTTAAAAATATTAGGGACGCTGATGAGATTGATGCTCTCGACTGGGATGAATTCAATGGTATGTTTCTTGAGAATTATTTTCCTAAGGCTGTTCGACATAGGATGGAAAAACAATTCTTGGAATGGATGAAAGAGGATGACTTAGTGGCTGCTTATGAAAAAAGGTTCACTCGATTGGAAATGTGTTCTTAAAATTTTATCTGAGACCTTGATATTAAAATCAATCATTTTTACTCAGGAATAAAGAAAAAATATAAAAGGGCATTAGATTCTCATGAGTTCAAAGGTTATGAAAAGCTTGTTTTATGTGATGAGAAGGTGGAAATGGAGTTTTCTGATGATCAAGTATTCTATAACAACCAATAGAAGAAGAAACCGAGGTGGTATGAGAAAGGGAAGAATTCTTCAAAAAGGTCTGATGGTATGAAAACTATGTTTCCAGTTTGTGATAAATGTGGTAAAAGGAATATTGGGCAATGTCTTATGAATTCTGTAAAGTGCTATCGATGTGGTAAGATGGGACATAAGGCTCAAGATTTCACTGAAAAATATCAGGGTGATGGTAAGACCAAATTTGATTTACAGTTAGTGAAATGTTTCAAGTGCAATGAGATGGTTCATTATGTAAACAAGTGTTCAACAAAGAGCTCAAATGATGTGAAGCAGTCAGACTATAAGTATAAGGGTGTGGATAAATCCTTTGCAACTACTTCATCAAATGTTGGGCAATCAAATGAATTGGTATCAGGTACATTGTTTGTTTTCTCAAATTATGCTAATGTGTTGTTTGACTCGGGGTCTACACATTCATTCATTATTGAAAACATTTCTATTAAATTGGGAATTCCATCTCAAGAAATGACTCCTGAACTAGTGGTAAAAACACCTGGGGGAAATGTTGAGGAAAAATAATTTATAAGAGTCTTCCTATCCATATCTATGGAAAGAACCTACTTCCAAACATTATTGTTTTACCCCTAGTGGAGTTTGATGTTATCTTGGGTATGGATTGGCTCTATGTTTACCATGGTAAGATTGATTGTAGAGCTAAATAAGTAACCTTTCAGAAAGACTTTCATTTTGTGTACAATAATGAACCCTTATAGTTGATAACATATCAAGAGGCTGAGATACTTGTAAAATATGGAAATGAATGTTACCTTGCACATATTGTTGAAAACAAAGGAGATGTTTAGATTAATGATGTGCCAGTGGTAAATCGGTATCCTGAGGTTTTTCCTGATGAGTTGTCTGGAATAATACAAGATCGGGAAGTTGAATTTATTGTTCACTTAGTTCCTGATGCTAAGCCAATTTCAAATCCCCCTTATCGAATGTCTCATATTGAACTTTTAGAGTTAAAGGTGCAGTTGCAAGATTTATTAGGGAAATATTTCATTCGACCTAGAACATCACCATGGGGTCCTCCTATCTTATTTTATTAAAATAAATATGGTTAAATGAGACTTTTCATTGATTATAGAGCCTTGAATAACATCACTGTTAAGAACAAATATCCTTTTCCTCATATTGATGATTTGTTTGATCAGCTCCAGGGAGGTCAGTATTTTTCAAATATTGACCTGAGATCAGGGTTGCATTAATTGAAGGTAAAGGAAGCAGATATTCTGATGACCGCGTTTCAAAAAATATATGGCCATTATGAATTTATAGTAATGCCTTTTGGGATAACCAATGCACCAATTGTATTCATGGACCTTATGAATAGAATTTTCCATGAGTTCTTGAATAAGATTGTGGTTGTGTTCATTGATGATATTTTTGTGTTTTCTAAAAGTAAAGAGGAGCATGAAAATCATTTGAGGGTTATTTTGAAAACCATAAAAGAAAAGAAATTGTATGGGAAATTATGTAAATGTGAGTTTTGGTTGCAACAAATTTCCTTCCTTGGTCACATTGTTTCTAAAGATGGAATAACTGTTGATCCAGCAAAAAGAATGGTTTTTGAAGAATGGCCAAGACCCACAAATGTAACTGATATTACTAGTTTTCTTGGTTTGGCAGGATATTACCAAAGGTTTGTTATAAATTTTTCCAGGTTATCTAGTCCAATGACTATGCTAACACGGAAGGGTGTTAAGTTTATCTGGACAAAATAATGTGATGATTGTTTTCAGGAATTGAAAAGAAGATTGGTGAATGCTCTAGTTTTGGCACTACCTTCCAAGAATGGTGAGTTTGTTATATACAGTGATGCTTCATTGAAAGGACATGGTTGTATCCTAATACATAATGACCAGGTAATTGCTTATGCTTCACGACAGTTGAAAACACATGAGGTAAATTATCCTACACATGATTTGGAATTAGTTGCTATGGTTTTCGCTATAAAATTTTGGAGGCATATTTAGTATGGTGTAAAGTGTGAAATATATACCAATCACAAAATTTTAAAGTACATATTAACTCAAAAAGAATTAAACATGAGAAAGAGGAGATAACTTAAATTAATCATGGATTATTATTGTACAATTCATTACCATCCGGGAAAATAAAATAAAGTGTCTAATGCTTCGAGTTGAAAAATTAATGCCTAATTAACCATGTTACATTTGGAACGTGATCCTTTGGTTAAGGATTTGATGAACTTTGTCATAGAAGTTGTTGGTGCAGGAAGTTCTTCTATTTTGTTTCATGTATCAGTGAAATATTCTCTATCAGACAGAATTAAGCAAGCACAGAAGCAAGATAGTGAGTTGTAGAAAAAGGTAGAGCTGGTTCAGAAGGGAAAGTTTCCTGAATTACACATTGATAATGATTGTGTTTTGATATTTGGGAAGAGATTGTGTGTGCCGTGTGATTCACAGTTGAAGAAAGATTTGTTATTTGAAGCTCATAGTTCTCCGTTTTCAGTTCATCCAGGCAGTACTAAGATGTATATAGATCTTCGAGAGTATTACTGGTGGGATGGAACGAAAAGAGATATTACTGAATTTACTGTGAAGTGTTTGACATGTCAATAGGTTAAAGTAGAGCGGTAATTACTGAAAGGGATGCTAAAGCCTTTACCAGTTCCAGAGTGGAAATGGGAGAATATATCCATGGACTTCGTTGTGGGGTTACCGAAGACACCTCGAGGTAATAATGCAATCTGGGTTATTGTTGATCTCTTGACTAAATCTTCTCATTTCCTTGCTATACGAGATAATTTTTCCCAATATCACCTTTCTCATTTGTATCTTAAAGAGATAGTTAGGTTACATGGAGTTCCTCTATCCATTGTATCTGATCGTGATCCCAGGTTCACTTATAACTTCTCGAAATGCCTTCAAAAGTTGTTGGGTACTGAATTAAATTTTAGTATAGCTTTTCATCCTCAATCAGATGGGAAGTCAGAATGAACAATCCAGACTTTGGAAGATAAGCTATGTGCTTGTTCGATGGATTATAAAGGAATTTGGGACCAACATCTTTCTTTGGTTGACTTTTCTTATAATAACAGTTTTCATTCGAGTATACAGATGGCACCATTTGAGGCATTATATGGGAAGCGGTGTTGAACTCCAGATTTTTGGGATGAAGTGGGTGAAAGGAAGTTGATGGGACCAAAATTGGTAGAATAGTTGGCAGAAAAAGTTCAGATGATACAGAAACACATGAGAACTGCTCAGAGCAGGCAGAAAATTTATGAGGATAATAGGAGGAAGGATCTCTCTTTTGAGGTAGGTGATCATGTCTTCCTCAAAGATTCACAATGGAAAAGTGTGATGTGATTTGGTAAGAAAGGAAAGCTGAGTCCAAGGTTCATTAAACCATATGAAATTATAAAGAGATTTGGATTAGTTACATACCAAGTTGCTTTACCTCTGAGTTTATCTCGGGTACAAATTTTTTTTCATGTTTCAATATTATGGAAGTACATGCCAGATCCATCTCATGTTTTGAGTCCAGAGGTAGATCAGCTGGAAGATAATCTATCTTATGAGGAACAATTGGTCCTAATTCTTAACCATAGGGAGCAAGTGTTACAGAATAATTTGATTCATAAAGTAATGGTTTTGTGGCAAAACCACATGATTGAAGAGGCAGCATGGGAATATAAAAATGCAATGAGGGATAAACACACCCACTTATTCGTGAAGTAAATAAATAATGGGGATGCAATTTTATAAAGGGGGAAGGATGTAACATCCCAAGTAAGTAATGAATAATATATTTTCATATCAATTTCTATTTATGAATTAGATAGTGTTTTAAGAGGCTTAAAATGATAATAAATCCAATCTTCAGCATCGAATTCTCTAATATTTTTAAAATATTGTTTTACCACCTTTTGATGAAAAACCATTTATAAATCATACTTTTGACAATTTTATAAGCTCTATTTTTCGAAATAAACATATTAATTAGAATTGGGGCACTGAAATTTACTTTGGATAAATTTTTGGTATTTTTCTGACAATGTTCATTTTTTAATGAATAGTGAAAAAATACTGCTTTTTACTTCAAAACTTCTTTTTTAATATAATTTAATTTTTTTGTTAGATTATCTTTATAATTGACTTAAAATTTTAAATAGAATAAATTTTTACCATTTAATTAAATGGTGGTCATTGGGATTAATTTCACTTTGAAATTGGACATAAACAACTGTCAAAGTTTTGATAGAAATTCATTCGAAAAAACCCGCTTTTTGTTTTGACAATGGGAATCATTTTTGAATTAATTATTGCAATTTATGTTTTGTAATATGGTAAAATGGATTCTATATTTGGAATCAGAAGTTCCAAATTATGTAATTAATACTTTTGTTTCTGGACATTATGAATAGTAACAACGGTAATTATCATTAATTGTCGTGATTAATTAGTAATCGGGTATTTAAGGATAATAAAATAATATCATAATAATAACAAATGACCCCAAAATTTGTCATAATGCTACTGGTTGTGTCATGGCCGACCATGGTATGCCTTGTTCCAAACTTAGGGACCCCATGGAATCACTTTTGGGTGATAGTAACACTTTATCAATTTATTTTTAAAGAAAAAAGAATATCACAAATGTATGTAACACCTAAGTAAAACAATCTTAATTTTATCTACATAAATTATCTCTTGGTCTATAAATAGTAATTGGAAAGATGAAAATATTTCCTACATCATAGTATTATTTTTATTATTTTTATACATTACATAATTTAAATTTTTTATGACACTATGATGACGCAGTGATTACCTCATTAATGAACGATTTAAATAAAATGAAAAGATAATGTAAAATCTAAGACTTAAACTTGTAAAAAACCTATTGTATGAGTATATTTCTAACCCTTATCACCTTATCCATGAAATATATCAATGTGGGTCCTTTAAAATCTGAACCTCATTTTAATATAAAGTAACATTTCTTGACTTTCCAAGAGTGCCTCTCCTCCCTCTTATAAAAGGCCCCCACCTCTACCTCCTTACCCACACCACTAAATCCATTGGCTTTGCCCAGCTCTGCTTATTTTGTCTCTCTGCATACCTCTATTCATCTTAGAAGCCTTACCTTAAGAATAAAGCTATTCAAGAAACCATTTTGGTTCAAAAAATGAGGAGTTACCCGATTTAAAGTTAATGTCTTCACTTGTGTTTCTTTGTTTTATTTTGCTTCTCCAACCCCATAAACTCTTTTTATTACTTTCTTTTGTAACAACAACAGTATCTTAAATATACTATGTTGTTTTTATGAGAACGATTTGAGCTACACTTATACACACCTCCGTCTAATGGTTAAATAACATATTGTTTCTGTGGATGGCGAATTTCTGCCTCACGAAACGATTATTGTTCAATCTTCATTTAACACCTTTCATGGTGGACATTAAGAAGTTCACTCTATGATATATATTATGTTTATGTTTTCCTTATGCTTCTGAATTTTTCATTTGTGGCATACATTTAAGGTTTCCATTATTGTTAAACGCGATATCTTCATTTTAGGAAGTGCTGACTAACGCCCCCTCAAAGTGATTTGATTCGTTAATGCCATATCTGGGACGTATAATGGATAGAGTTAATGATATTATATATTATATTATAATGGAATTATAATATACCTTTATATAATTATGAATTCATTCCATTAAATACGAAATATAAATGAGTGTAGCGTTCATGCGTACGTATGGCTTACCGTCTCCATGAAAGGTGCATTTCATTTCGTACCTCTAAATGTTATGTAATATTATAAAAGCATGTATATACTGGATATATATGATATATATGTTATCTACATCATGAATATAATTCTGATTATAATGGATATTTTACCACATGAGAAACTTGTAATTATAAGGAGTATATTTTTGACTCAAGTACCAATGATTGACAAAACGACTGTTATTAAATTAAATAATTACACAGTGTTCATAACATGGTAATAAGTGATATAAAAGGAACAATGAACATGGAAAATGTTTGTAATCAAGTAGAAATTAACTGAAGTTTATTATTAATGAGGTTAAAGAACGATCGAGTCAAGTCAGACACGAGGTGTGGGACTTCATCTCAATCTCCTTTCATTGAGGCATAATTTATTTTATACACAACATTCTTTTATATGGTGAATAAACACCTTTGAATTTTACATTTATTCAAAAGGAATCTTTTTTATATGAAGAGTTTTACTAAACGACAAAAGAGAATGTTTTTTTTTCATTCGTATGCGGCGACAAAGACTTCTCCGCTGTCGTGACCATTATTTGAGTTTCGGCTTCCTCTACAAGCCATAACATTTTTTTAAATGAAAAATAAATACCATGTTCTAATTTTATTTTATTTTGGTATTGAAAATTGTTTTGATAATGTTTTTATTATATCAATGTTTTTTGATATCTTGTGAGTGAAATGTGGAAATGTTATGTTTCCTTTATGCATGTTTTATGTGATACAATTATGTTATGGTTCTTAGGCATTGTTTACAAAGATAGGTGGTTCCGTGATAAACTAAGGGCGGGTGAGCCCAATATAACTCCCCAATTCATTGGGTAATGAGAATAAGTTAAATGCTAAGGTTTATCTGATGAGATTTAGAGAATATACTGTGGTGGGTATTCCAAACGTAACCATGTGGGTTACTCCCTACGTAAGAATGTTATGAATGCCTCAAGTTACCTTTATGACTTATGATTTCTATGATTTATTCATGATTTGATGAGGTATGTTAATGTGCTTATGTTTTATAAGTAAAGTATGATTTCATTAATCCTTATGTATACATGGACTAATGTTTTCAATTCGTACATTTATATCCCTTACTGAGCTTTTTATGCTCATCCCATGTTTTTGAAATGTTTTTCACAAGTCAATGGAAAAGTACATGATGTGATGATAGTGTCAAGGTAGAGTTAAGAAAGAATCCATGCTTTATTTTAAATATTTATCTTTTGATGGGAAAAATGAATAATATATTTTATGTAACCACCTTGTTGAAATGTGGAATGTAATGTATGATTTATGATCTAATTCTCTAAAACTCTAATCCTGAAAAGGTCCTCAATGTGTATTCGTGAAATAACTCATGATTAAGTAATGTTTATGGCTGGGGCCTTATAGATAACTTTATTATTTCTTTTTTTAGCTCTCATAAAAGGTAAACATTATGAGAGAATAATTTTTAGCACTAATAATGGGTCCCTTTAAGAGATATATATAAATATAAAAAATTAGTAAAATTAAACAATTGAACAAATAAAAATTAAAAATTGTTTGATTATGAAAAATATTAAATATTTTATTTTTTAAATATTTATTGTTAAAATTGAAGAAATGTAATACATGTATATATAGATTATAAATATTAATAAATAGTGTACATTAAATATAGGTATATAAAATGACTAATTTTGCTAATAAAACACAACATTAAAAATGAATATATTAAAAACATTATTATTGAAATAATTATTAATCAAAATCAATAAGTTTGATATATATATATATTGGTTATAAATATATAAAATCAACAAAATGTAATAATAAAAAATATATTAAAGTATTTTTCATTTTTGTTCAGGTTTTCAATTGTTATTATTCATTAATACATTTTATATTTAATTATATTCATATATATATATATATATATTTCCATATATTTATTAATGTATATAATATTTCCTAAAATATGATTTATATAAAAAAAATATTTATGCTTTATATTATGTAATTCATATATTTAGTGAATAATAGTTTATAATTAGAAATCAATGTTAATTAAAAATACCCAATAATTACATTGAGCAATTGAATATTGTATGATTTTTCAATTAATAATACATGAAATGTGTGTTACATTGATTTCACATACCTATATATATATATATATATCCAATTACTGCTTCTGAAATACAACACACAAAAAATATTTACATAATTAATGAAATCATATATATAAACACATATACCAAATATTTATTTCAATTAATCAAATTTTAGTATTCATTTTAAAATTTATTTATAACATGATACATTTAATATATTATGTTTTTAATGGAAAAATTTTATTTATTTATTTTTAAAATTATTACAATTAGTTATTAATTCATTTTTAATAATTTTTATTTTTTCTTTTGTATTTTATTGAGGAATTTAATAAATTTCAATTATTTGTTTATATATATATATTTACTATATTTTAATAATTTTAATATGAATTCATATTTATTTCAATATATATCCGTATTTCTTTTTCATTAATTTATATTTAATCAATAAAACATACTCATTTTTCAATATTTTTATAGTATACTCATTTTTAATTAATCAATTTTCGACATTTTTAACATGCATGAATTTAAAATTATATATACATTAATACTGTTAAAACAATATATTTTTTAAAATATTTATAAAAAATTATTTATAAATTTACTTTTAATGTATTTAAAATTTTAAAAAATTATAATATAAATAAATAAATATTATTATTTCAAAATAAATATTTATATAATTATATATATATATATAATTATAACTAATTAATTATATATATCTATATAATTCTAAAATAATAATAAATTTATTTAAATAATGAATATATTTACTATATTTATATTTATATTTATATTTATATCTATATTTATATATATTTAATCAATTTATATACATATATATATATATAATTATATACATATATATAATGATATGAATATATAAATACTATTTTTTATGGAATAATTTATATAATTATATATAATTAACAATAAAATAATAATAAATGTATTTTAAAAAATAAATATATTTAATATATATATATATATATATTTGTATTTCTATATATTTTTCATATATATACAAATATAAAAATATATATAAGGATAAAAATTATTTATTATTATAAAATTATAACAAATATATTTAAATAATGAATTTTTTACTAAATTAATATATTTATTTATTAAATATATATATATATATATTGATATAAATATATTTAAAATTATAAATAAATAATTATAAATATATTTCTAAATATATTTCTAAATCTATATATACCATATTTAAAAAAATATTAATAATTATAAATAAAAAAACTTTTTTCAAAAACTATTTATATAATTATAAATAAATAATTATATATTTGAATAATAAAAAATTTATAATAAATAAATATATAATTATAGAAACATATTTACAATTTTTTATTTATAATATTAATTTCAAAACCATTATTACTGCTAATTTTTTATTATTGATAAAAATATATGTTATCTATGCTTATTAATTTATCACTCATTAAATTTATCTTTATTTGGGATTTTCTGGAAGTATAGAAAAAGCCTCCCGGATATTTTTTAACAACCCTAATCGCCTGAAAATCAGAAGTGGTATCTCATGCTTCCACGAAACTCCCTTATATATAATAAACCTCTATTCAAATCCATTGCTCATATTAAGGCTTGAATATTGTATCAAATGAATCCAAGACTTAAATATAAGGCTCAAAAATTGAATCCATGAACGAATTTAAGGCTTGAATGAATCCAAGCATTTTTTATATCTCTACCTTCTATTAGATGATTGAAAGCTTGAGTCCATTATTTGTAATTTTCTCCTCCTACTCACTCATTGATTTATTTTAGATGATTTGCATATAGTTCTTTTGAATCTATTTTTTTCCATTACTAATTTCCCTTCTTCTTCAGTACCCTTCCACTCACTTTTCCTGAAGTTTTTTCATAATCTATGATATCCTTATGTAGGTGTATTATGCTTTAATTTTACTGTATTTTGTTTCATGTTCCTAGGTGTCTGAAATTGGTTCCTGTAAAATTATATTAGTTATTTGTGTCTATATATATTTCAATTTGATTATTTCTTATGGTTTATAAGGTATTATAATTGATTTAATGTTTTTCTAGTCAATTTAGCCTTTTTATATTAATTCAATGGGAAAATTATATTTTTGGCTAAAAAATTATTTATCATAAATTTTCATAAAATAAATTTTTGTTTTAAAATTATTTCTGGTTGTTTGTAAAATATAATTGGGTAACAAATTAGTTCATTTAATTGATTAATTGGGGTTCTTTTTTGAGTTTTTTATAATATTTTATTTTTTCTTAGTGGTATTTATTTATTTCCAATGTTATGGATTCATATTTTTATTTTTATTATAATATGAATATTTACTATTGTTTTGGGGTGTGTGTGTTTTTATTAAATGGATACATGTATTCACTAGGAAATATGTGAATATTTGTATTGAAAGATGTTCATATATGTATGTGTGTAATTATATAGGTTTATAACATTTAATGAGAGGTTTTTCAGACAAAAATCCATTCAATAAATATGATTTTCATATATAGGTTTTTAAATAGGGGTTTTAAATATTTTTCATTTAAACACAATTTCGACATTACTAAATTATTTTAAAATTGACTCAAGAAATATTATTTCTTTTCTAATGATCTTTAAATTTTTTTTATAGGTGGTGTGGTTTCAATAATATTCTTAATTATGTGATGTTTTTGATAATGGAATAGATGATGTCCATGTGTATTGTTTTTTAGTTTTCCCTTGGGATACAATAGAATGAATGGTAAGTTTATGGGTTATTCTATAGAATAATGGAGGTATATTTAGGGTTTTTTTGGTTTCTATAATGTTCTAGGTCACATTACTTTTTTTCTTCACATAGGCAATTATTATTCTTTGAGAAATCCATTTTTCATTAGAGCCTATAGGTTATAACTCTTCCAAATGATCTATGTCTTATACGTATGGTACTATATATATTTTTTGGTACGCCCTATCAATGTTGGTGAATGTTGTCATCATCTCCCATATTTAACTTTATTTATTACATCTTGTACACTTTAGTTTCTTATTTAATTTTTTTATTTATCTCGTTTTTTTAGATTTTTTATATTGGGTTTTCATTCTGAGATATATTTCTTTTAATAAAATCCAAAACATATTTCTAAATGTCTGCTTTTAATAAATAAGTATTGGGCCAAGGAAATTTATTTTACTTCTATTCCTTTCATTTAAATGGAAAAAATAAAAAGATTAATAATGTTTTCTAAATTATTGATCAAAATGTTATTCATTATTAAAGATAAATTTCATGAAAATATCATGTTTGTAATTTCATAGAATAAAAAAAATTATCTCTATTTGTATTTCACACTAGCTTTATAAGAAATTGAAAAATGGTATCCTTAGTTTATAACAAGGATGCTTTTGTAATAACATTTTCACCCATCTCAGGTTATGATATCAAATAATAAAAGGTAATACATTACAATGTATTTTCATACCCTTTAAACTCATGATTTAAAACTAAATTATGTTTTACGAAAAGTACCAATGATATCAGAACATAAATATTTACTAATTAGTAATTTCAACAATTGAAAGAATGTCTCAAAAATTTTAATATTTAGGTTACATTATTGATATAAATTGTGGAATAATATCCCAAACATATTATAGTTACATTCTATAATGGATCTTAAAATTATCTGGAGATTATATACTTTCAAATCATGAACTTATATAAATTAAATTATGTTTATAATTAAATAAAACAAGTCCGTATATTATTTTTGTAGAATAAAAAATTTAAAAACATGTAAACACATTTACCATAATTTATAAAAAACCGAGAATAAATATATAATTTCAACAATATGTGCGGTGTCGTTTTCATCTCAACCCAACCAATCACGTGAAAAATATTATTGTTTCCTCCTTTGGAAAATATATCAAAAAAATGCTCAATTTAACCCACTGGTGCATTATCTCATCGCTCTTTCCCATTTCCTAAACAACCAAAATCATCACCTGATCTTATAATCCCTAACAACAAGATATAATCTCAAAATAGTGATTAACATCATGGTTGGTTCCTTTCCAAAAAAATAAAATCTGATATCGTTTTCTCACCCCGAATACAAGAGATCCCCCAATTTGGCTTACACTCAGATAAAGTCAAATAAAACCTAATATTAATATTACAAATTTAATCCATCCAACACCTCATGATATGTTGTAAAATATTTTTCAAGGTCATTGATATTTTTAAAACCTTCTTTATATTGATTTTAGGATAAATTGCAGGGCATGTCAAAGCATCAACTTCTAGGTTCCTATGTAATATTTGATGAAACTAGTTTTTGATAAATTAATAGACCCTTGATTTAAATTTCAAACAATCCCATGGGAACAAAGATATATAGTCATGTATTTCAGGAAATAATGTTATGAATTAAATTGTTAATTAACTATTTTATTGAAAAAATATTTTATTTATGTCCTATTTATAAAAATTTTATGAAATGTTTAATAAAAATATTTTTCCTTATATGGGGTGGAAGATTACTTAACAATTTTATGTTCATTCCTATTAAAAATTTTAGTTTTGAAATAATAAACATGATTTTAAATGTGAAAATGAGTTTTGAAATGAGAAAATGAGGTTCTACATTAAAATGAACTAAAATGGATTTAGTGTTTTGAAACTCATGATGTAATTTCAATGTGAAAAATATTATTTTAAATATTTTAAATGTATACATCATTTCATAGAATCATACTTAAATTTTTAATTTATTTTAAACAGGTTTCTAATATGATTTTAAAAAAAATTACATGATCGAAATAGTTTTTATAGAAAATGGAATTTTTATCCCTTAAACTGTTATGAATAAAATAGTCAACTTTTATGTGAAATTAAAAAAAGGTTTCAAGTGGGCATTCAAAACTTTAAAATGGATAATATCAAAATTTTATGTTTTTTTGGATGATATTTGTTATTATAAATTAAGATTTGGTGATTTAAAAAGTTTTATGGTGAAAAATGTCATCCTCATCAACTTCATTTCCTGAATTTTTATTATTGAATTTTGTTCCTTAAGACTCATCACGTATACATTCTTGACATGGAATAATGTATCTTGAAATACTCTTTGTATTATTAATCCCATAACGGTTAATGGTTTTCATTTTGGGTGAATTTAGAGGATAAAACCTACCATAGTTGAGTAATTTTTATCATAAATTAAACTACCCATTTCTTTCAAATCATACAATAATTATATGAAACATTCAAATTTATTTCCGCTTTTGATAAGTATCTATAACTTTTATTCTTGATTATGAAGATCATATCTGTATTTATTTATGTATTGTATAAAATAAATATTTTTAGTACCTAAGAGTATGGATATGAATCTAAAATTGATTCACATCAATCATTTGACAAAATTATCTAAATATGGAGTTAAATATTTTCTCAAGGATGGAATACAGAATACATTAAACCCTTATAAAATCCTTAGTTTTTTGTATTGGTAATATTTATTGACGAAAATTTTGTATAGAATAGTTGGAATAACATATGATTTGTCACATAAATGATCAGACTGATAAATTTTGGACTTAACATTGGTAAAAACTGAATATGCACACTGATTGGGATGATACTATGATTAATGGATTGTTATATATGAATACTGATTTAAATTTTGATGAAGATCACATGGAATAAATGGAAATGGAAATTAAAGATTACAGTTTTGATTTTCTAAATTTGTTTGAGAAGTAAAATAATTGTGCTAAGAGACCATTGTATAAAATTTGTACTAAATACATAACATTTTATCTTATATTTAAGTTATATAATTTTATATCTATAAGTGGATGGAGTTACACTATCTTTACAAAACTACATAGCCTTATAAATGATATGATACTAGAAAGAATGAACTTTCATGTTGAACATATAATTCTAAACAAATTCTATATTCAATGGGAATGATCTCTAAAAAATACATTATTTTCCAAATGATTTCATATTTTTTCTTAAATACCATGATTCACTCATAAAATTCCCTATGTGTGGAATGGATTGATACAAGAAAATTTAATCAATTCCTTTAAACGATGTATAGTATATCCCAATAATTACAAGGTTTAGAAGATGATATGGATGTTTGGAACCAAATAGAGAATTAAAAGTCGTACAGATATAAGAATTAAATACGGGAACCTATGACATTTAAATGACTTTACACAATGGAATAAAATTTATTATGAGTATCCTCACATTTTAAATGATTTCGGAAACATTTTTCATATGTTATCTATAAATGGAATAAATTCTTTTGGGGTATAAAGTAATAATTAACGTTCATATCCTATCATGTTTTTAAATTACATCCTTTCATCATGGATTTTCATGTTATAAAAATACATTATGTTGTCTCTACATAATACATATACCTAAGAATCTAGGTAATGATATTGATATACATTTGGCCCCATTTATTTAACATATAAAATTGATTTCAGATACATGGGTTCTAATATATTATTCTCATAAAAGTTCTTAATTCATTTTGAGGGACATGTTTTATGGGATGATAAATATATTTCATTCTTATGTAAATTTTTTAGGATATGAAATAAAATTAATGTTGTGGTATGCCATTTTTGAAGAATGCACATAATTAGTTTGGTTGAAACATTCCTCAAATACATTTTTTAAGACATCATAAATTTTTACCTCGATGAAATAAATAGTGATCCAAGATAGAACCATTTGATAGGAATACCGAACAAGGTAAACCACCATCTCCACTAATGGGTGATCGAATATTCAGCAAAGTAAAAGATATTGAAACTATTTTTAGGTGACGATTTTCATAAAACTGTACGAAATCAGGTTGCAAGAAGCAATTAATTTTATTTGAATTGTAGTATTGGAATTATTTATATGGAATAAATTTTCATGATATAAATCATGTAGAAAACAATTTATTTGATAGATTTGTTAGAACATTAATAAATTATCATGGAAAAAATATGGCATCAAATCTATGTTTGAAGTGATTAACATGGGGACATGTGAAGAGTTGGAACAAACTAAGGGTAAAGGGTTGAATTTTCCTCCTCCATTAGCTCACACTCCATCCAGACAAGAAAAACATATATTGATCATTTTATTTAATGGTGTAAATGTATTATAGGATATTTTTTAAAATATAAATAATTTCATATCAATGATTAATTTGTTGTTATATGGAGTAAATTCACATATATATCTTGTTTTTATGCAATATTTGATTCCTATTTTATTTCATTGAACTCCTCATAAAAATGTACAACATGCATTGACTAGACTCTGCTTCACTTTCAAAGCCATATATAGTAAATTTATAAACCCGATGAAGTTTCCAATCATTAAAAATAAGGTGGTAGTTATATTATTTTAATTAGATATTATATTTTCATCATTATTCATTTATATAATGGTCTACATGATGGTCCACATTGTTAGAGTGGTTCAACTTTGTGGTCTCATCCATTATATATTGATGCACCCCATTGAATTGTATATGAATATGTGTAAAGGGTATGTCAAGAATCAAAGTTAGCTAGATGGTTGTATTGAATAATGATATATTATTGAAGAAGCTATTGAATTCTTTATTATTTATCTATTAGATGTTTACTGCATCATTCTCTGGAAGTCTCTTCATAGTTGACGCCTTGTGAGAGAAGGGGTTTCCGGAAGAGATGTTGTAATTATTATAATCAAAGAGCTGGAGAAAGCACACATTTAGATTTTACAGAATAATTAATACGTTGACCCATATGTTTAATACCATAGAGAAATTATTATTAATTTAAATCCATCAATGGATGAAGGATGAGTATCAAATACACATAATCAATTGTTTATATGATGGGTCTAAGATAATATTTATGATGAGTTATAGAAAATCTGAATTCAACTCCCAAACTACATTTATGGCTAGGTAGAAAACCAAATAAAAATAATATATATTTAAATGTTTTTATAATCAATTGTTATACATTATATAAAAAATAACATAATGACCAGAGTATAATGAAAAATAGTGGATTTACGCTTGTAGTAGAAGTGATGAACATATCTGGTTCCATGGTTAGAAATCCAATTTTTGAAAATAAAACATATTTTGACATTATCAAATAGATATATGGGTTGTATTATACAACATTTGATGTGAATATTTTCTATTGAATATTTTTTACAATAGGAGTACAGTAAAATATAATGAAATTTCCTTTGTGAAGATGAATTTAAGTATCGAAGGGTAAACGGAAAAAATACTCATAATTGAATCAAAAGTGGTGCCAGTATTTTACGTAACAGATATGATAGAAAAGAATGAGTCGATTTTCATACTGGAAACTGAAACCTCTATTGGGTCAAATTAAAATCCAATTTAGGATGACCCTTTGAAACGTAGACCACAATTGGTTCATGTTGGTCCCAATTTAGACAATGTATTTTACGTTAAAGGAGAACATGAATATGGGATTTGGATTCTCGATTGAGAGAAAAATCCATTCAACATTTAAAAAAATTACTATTCAATGAGATGGTTACAGTGTTTTTTAATATACTATGATTTTCCTCATAATATTATATGTTCTCTTGTACATTACCATAATCTAGGTTTAATGTTTGACTACTGATTTAGAATATGTGTTCTTCCCATATTGATACTACCAATTTTGGGGAAGAATAGACTATTATTGTTGAAACTATAGAATTATTAGGGTATCAACAGTATGTTGGTTAAAAAAATAATGACATGGTGTCACATCATTGAATTAGATTATAAAGAAAAGAAGTAAGGGTGCAAAATTTGAGGTTGGCTGGAATCCACATGGTGAACCTATTGACCCCTAAAAATTAAATGTTCATTAGCTATATTGGGGTCTCAAGAATTTCGAATGTGTCGATTGATATATATTCGAGGTATCACATTTATCATGTAACATTAAAACCCCTTAATAAATATATAATGGTACTGTTATTATTTACTTTCTCTATTTTACTGAAAAATTGTATAATGAAATTTTGTATTAATTTTCATTATTCCTTATAGAGTTCATTTATTTTTGATAAATTTTGAAATAAATATGGATTAATGGCTGGTGGAAAATCGCATAAAGTTTTAAAAACTCTTCTTATCAAGTAACATGTTAAGGATACTAAGTGTAAAGTAAATCCCTAGCCACTGTTTAGTTATGCACACAATATAAATAAAGAAATATGAAATTATTTCATCAGTAATTGTGATGAGAAATCAGTTTAGATTAATTCTTGTAAATAATATATTATTCTTAATAATTTATCTTCTCTAATATGATTCCAAATTATCAATTTATCAAAACAAAAATGTTTTCAGAAAATAATGATCATGCAATATAAAAATCAACCCCTATCATAAATAAAGGATGAGGTACGCCAAACTATAGTAGATGTTTTTAGGGATTTTAAATCAACAATAAAATATTTATTTGATATGAAACAACTTATGTTTCTTTTTTTAATTAATATTGGTGAATAAAATTCAGAATCTACGTCCATCTAACATCTTACGTTTTAGAAGGAAGCTCGTAAAAATATGCATGGTAAATTAGTTGATGAAAAAAAATTAAGTATGGTAAACATGTTGAGGTATGAAATAATAGTAATTTATTATGTTTTATAAAAAATATTATAAAAACTACCTATCCATGTTATTTTTATTTTTATATGGTTTATATAAAGTCCCTACCTTTCTCATATAATTATTATATAATTGTATATATAAAACATAATTGCGTTTAAAAGCATGGATCCAAAGGTTTAATGTCTTTAGAAAATTAAGATCATACATAACTTATGAGAGATAAAACATAAAAATTTATTTAAAATATTCTTTTTTATCTTAATAAATCTCACATTATCCTAATTACATGTTGCCACATGAGTATATGAATCATTTAATGGGGTGAGATAAATGCATAGTAAGAGTATAAATATGGACATGAATCAACATAAGATGGGTGAACATAAACATCGTAATCATAAAATAATTATATTATCATCATCATAATCTTGATAGGATTCATTAGATAAATTCATTGAATGTGCCAATTAATAAAAATAAAACATTATGACTTGTTGGTCAAATACCACATATTGTTGTGAACAAGGATGACATCATGTTCACATATAAAATTCATGAATAATCATAAAATAAATATTTTAAACAAATGTACTATCATTTACACACATAATACACATCATCTCATGAGATTCATCACCTCACCCAATGCATTGGAGTGTAATATAATTTTAGGCACACCCATCATATCCTGAGATTTACAAAATCATGCATGCCAAATAGAACATATATCAATCAAATCTAGAGTATCCTATATAAATTACAGGTTTGAATAATGATTTAATAAATCATAAATAATCACGAGCTTCCCAAATTAATACAGGAAAACATATTTTGAATAATATTCTTCATTGTTAAGTGAAGAAGGGAAAACTCAAGAGAAGTCTAGATGTGTTTTGAAAAAAATATTTTTTTTGAAAATATTTTTATTTGTAATAATATCAGATTTAGAATATATATATAATAAAAAATAAAAGGTAACTATACTGAAAATATAATTTATGAATATTTAAATAATATCCATAAAAAATTTTCGAATGAAAGATAAATAACCCAAAAAAAGGAGTTCGGTTTGAGAATCCTCTTACCATATGTATGAATTCATTCCTCAAATTAATATCATAAATAATCAAATAAGAATAGTTAATTTATAAATACATAAACTATTGTACACGAAAATGATTTATTTTAATTTTATTATGTTCGTTTTTGGGCCTACAGGTCTCCAGGGCCTTCGAGTCATCAAAGGCCTTCGGGCGACAGGGCCTTCAGGTCACGTAGACCATGGAGTAGCCTAGTTCACACAGAACAGGACCCAGAAGAGGATCAGATCAATAGGAGTAGCAGACACTAGATGTAGAGCTAACTGGATTGGAAGAATGAGAGGGTATGGCTGGTGCCATCGGGACTAGGCACAAAGTAGCTTTGTACGTGGTAATGCTAGTTGATCAGCAATTCAAGGTGGGGAGCTCATGAAACCAATGATTCACGACGCTGGGGAGGGGCAGTCTTAGTGGGCTATGCCTACGGGTCATGTAATTGGAATGGTATGCCTCTGGGCCTTCGGGTCATGTATTGCGGGTCAATTCGGGCCTTGGGCCTACGGGGCATGTATGGGTTCCCCTTCAACCCTTAAAATGGTGATTATCTATAATAAAATATAAAATAAGGCCTTTAGGCCATTCAGGATAATATGTATAATAAATTCTTATTTAACCATATTAATGGCCTTATGGTGAGCTGTGATTGTGGTAATTGAATATAAAAACATAGTATCCATGTAGGTCGTGAATCGCTAATTGCTGGATGATGTTTTCATTTTATGAATAAATTGTGGAGAGAATAGAATTGATGATGGTCATTCCATAAAAACAATATTATTATAGTATATATATAATACTATAGTTATCATGCCTCTTTTTATATGGTATTATATGAATTAAAAATAAAACAAAATAAATTAAAAGATAATCAAAGAGGATTTTACCTCTTGAATTTCTTTCTACTTGAGAACCTTATTAAGAAACTTGGTGTCAGTATTTTATTAACCCCAAAATATCATGGACATGGGGAAGAGGTTTTTGAATATAATTGGAAATACTTTAGACAATATTATAGGATTATGAGGTGGGAGTTGTAGATGTGGTCATGGGATTTATTTTTATGGGAGGAGAGGGGTGTTTTTTTATTATTTTATTCAATAGTTTATTATTTCAGCTCATGACTGTCAATTTTGAGGATTCCCATTAATAAATAAAGTAAATGAAGAATGATATTTTAATAAAATGGTTCTTATATAATACATACATCAACAATGACTAAAAATCATGTATTTAGCTTATATCTTAAATTATTTTATTTCCTTATTCACTTAAAATTCATCTTTTTTAGAAAATACCAAAAATTCAACATAACCATTTATAAATATATTGAATTAAAAAATTTACACCATTTTATGAAAAAAATTCTTAATTGGAAAATTTTCATTTTTAGTTAAAATCATCATTTATTTGAAAAAACTCGCATTTAATATTAATACCAATTTTATGAGAATTGGGAAAATTATCTAAGATATCATAAAATTTTCCTATAATTGTAATATAAAAATATTTTAATATATTAATCTATATTATGAATCTAAATTTTCATTTAAATTATTATATTAATTATAAAATTATAAATAAACATTAACGTTACACATAAATAAAAACACTTGATTTATCATTTTTAGGTCATTTATTATAAGATTCATAAATTTTATTTATACATTCATAGATGAGGTATCTATTCTATTTGATTGAATAATATTCATAATTTTCGTGTTACTATTACAATGGCCAAGTTATTATTCCGTCGATATATGTTCCATAATTTCTGTAAATATCACCTATTTAATTTTTTTTAAGAGAATTATTCTTTTATGGGGATCTATATAATATTTATGTTTTTTATACCATATAACATAATTATAATAAGGGAAAATTTACAATGATAAAATTTTGGGTCCTTACATTCTTCCCACTTTTTTAAATTTCATCCCCATAATTTTATTTTACAAACTAATGTGAAAATAGGTGAGGGTACTTCTCCTTCATTACTTACTCCAGTTCCCACGTCCTGTCTTCATACATATGATTCTTACATAACCTATTTAGGAGGTTAATTTTCCTATAGCATATGACTTTGTATCCTTGGTCCAAGATCATTACATGCAACTCTTCATACGAGAGATACTTATCTAGTTTTACCACTTCAAGATTTAGTACATGTGAGGGGTAAGGTATGTACTTATTCTTGAGTGATATGTCAAACAAATCAACAAATTGATCTATATTTGGTTATAGTGAAGGATTATGGACCACTAGTTATATGCAATCAAGGATCTCAATGGGGATAATGTACATTAGGAAAATCATCAGTTTATTTCCAAATGGCATGCCTCTCTTCCATAGTGATATTCAAATGGAAAATTTGTCTCCAACATAAAACTCCAAGCCCCTTCTACATTTTCAAGAATTTTTCTTTTTATGACTCCTAGAAGAATTGATATGTTATTGGATGTCTTGAACCTTATCAATCATTCCTTACATAATATCAGGTCCATGAAACTTTAATTCATGAAATTCATCCTAGAAGGTTGGATTTCTACATCACTTCCCATATAGAGAATCATATGGAGCCATTTGAATACATAAGTGTATTTAGTTGTTGTATGAGAACTCATCCAATGAAAATTCTGATCCCATCCACCTTTAAATTCCATTAAACATTCTCCTATCATGCCTTTAAGAGTCTGAATAAACCTTTAATAATGGACATTATTTAGGGGTGAGAGGACAATATAAAATTCAATTGTGCACTCAAATCTTGTCGAAGACATATCTATTATTTACATGTGAACCATAGATCTTGCTCATATATGATCAAAAGTAAAATCTCATGTACCCTCACCACTTCCTTCACATATTTCTTGTAATGTGATTCAAGCGAGATATCTTCAAAAACAAAAATAAAGAGGGGATGTTTGTGAGTTGATCAACCACAACCTATATCACATTGTTTCCCATATATGTATTCTGGAGGCCAATGATGATGTCTAGATTGAAATTAATCCATTTCTTTATGGGTATATGAAATTGTTTCATCATCTATTTCAACTTCTATCTTTTTTATTTAACATATTGATATAACAAACAATGTGATATATATTCTTGAATCTCAATCTTCATGTTATCCCACCAAATATTTTCACTAAGATCATGGTAAATCTTGGGACTTCTAGGATGGATGGACCAAACTGAGATATGTGAATTAACCAATAGATCCTTCATTATATTAGGTGATGAATTTGCACAATTTTTTATTCAAAATAATATTGTGTCATCATCATCGTTATTGAACTCTTGTAGCTTCCCCTCATTTACTAATTTCACTTATTTTAAAGCTATAGATCACCCCTTTGTGCCTTCGTGATCTTGTATTCAACAGATAGTTGGGAAATAATTTCTGCCTGGTAAGATTCACTCTATTCCATTTTGATTTCATGATCCATACATTTAATATCCATGAATATAGGGTATTTCTTAGGCCAAAAAATAGATAGAGTAGTCGGTTCATTTCGACTAAAAGAATCATCTACCTTATTCTAATTTCTGTAATTGTATTTAATATATAATTCGTATTCCATTACTTGATAAAACCATCTTCATAAAAGTATGTTGATTTACTTCTATGTGAATATATAATTTACTTTCCCATGATTGTTATATATGTCACACTTCTCAACATACTAGTAGTCCTAATATATCTTTAAGGATAAAAGCCTAGCTTCTAGTTATATATCATATGTGGGGTAATTTTAATTCTATATCTTTGTCTACTTTTTTAATTGGAATTTCATTTTATCATTATACATGAGTACACAACCCACTACTTTTTTTAACCACCATTGTATGTCAAAAAACTATTTCAACTTGTTGGTAATGTGAGTACAAATGGAGTGAGTAGCCTCTTATTTAGCTCCATGAATCATTCCTCACATTATTTTTTTATAGAAATACATTACCCCTTTCCTTGTGATCATAAATTGTAGAATAGTCAATCATGAAAAATTTCTTACATAATTTTGGTAGTACTATGAAAATCCAAGAAAACTATGTACTTTTTTTTACACTAGTGGGTCTGAACCATTCTTCAATTGCCTTTGTTTTTTAAAGATCTATAGAAATTACCTCACCTATGATCATGTGTCCAAATAATGGGACTTACATCATCTAAAAGTAACACACAATGAACTTGATGTAAAATATATTCCTCCTTAATGTTGATATCATAATCCTTATATATTCTTCATGTTCCTCTTTTCCCTTAGATTATATGAAAATATCATCGATAAAAACTACCACGAATTTTTTAAGGTAATTTCTAATGAATATATTCATCAAAACAATGAATATTTCAGGGTAATTAGTAATCCGGATGAGAATTACTAGAAACTCATAGTTCTTATAACTTTTATATAAGGTAGTATTATTAATATCTTCCTTCTTCACATTCATTTTATGATATAAATATTTATGTTCCTTCATTTATAATTATTGATCTCCTCATAGTTGATCGAACAAGTCATAAATACATGGAAAAGAAAACATATTCTTTATATTGATCTTGTTGAGTTCTTGATAATCGATACACAACTCCATTGATCCATCCTTTTTATTTACTAATAGAACAAATGAACCCCATGTCAATGTAGTAGATCATAAGAACCCTTTTCCATATGATCTTGTAGTTTCTTTTTTATGTCCTCCAGTGTTATTGAGGCCATCCTGTATAGAAATTTTGATATAAGAGTATCTTTGGGTATGAGTTCTATTGATAAATCTACCTCATATTCTAGGAGAATTTTGGGTCATTATTTGGGAAATATATCCTTACATTCCCACATAATTGTGATTTCATATAGGTGTATTCCTTTCAATGACACAACCATTTGATCTAGGAATGATTCTTTATAGGGAAACAACACCTGCACCATTAAGGTATTTTCTTAATGAGATTCATTGTATTCCTTATATTATTAGAGGATAATAGGATGGTTTGTAATTTAAAATATATTTCCATTTCCTTATAGTCTATTTTTTCTCAATATAATGGGAACCAATTCATTCCCAGTATAGTGTTAAATTTGAATAAGATATGTATAATGATATTCTCTAGAAGAATATTCTTATATATTCTAATAGTAGTGGAGTCTAACACTTGGTTTTCAATGATCACACCCCTTGGTTCTTTTAAATAAATATATACTTCATGATTTTGGGGATTTCATTCAACAGTTCTAGAAAACTAGGCAGATGTAAAGGATTGTATATAACCTTATTCAAATAAAACTTTTTCATTCTCATGTAAATATGAAGTGTACATTTTATGATTTGATTTTAATTCTCCATAATAGATGTAGTGATGGAATTAGATTTCCCATGTTTATTTGGATTTAGATTCAATTTATGTTGATTACCCTTAAAGATGTAAGGATTCCTGTAATGGCCTGCATAGTTCCCTTTTTTCTATAATTGAATCATTAAACCATGTAGGTGATATCCTTAACTCAATCATATTGGCTAGATTATTTATGTCTATCCAACATTCATGAGGATGTTTCCTTCACTCCCACACTTGAATCATTTCTCTAACCCTTTAATTAAATTAAAAAGACACATCTTCCTATATTTATGAAACATGGGTGGTTTGATCCACTTTCCATAATTTTCATTTGATCCACCGATTTGAAAATATATTCTAATATTCTTATCTCTAAAGACATGGGACCATTATCAGAACTCAATATATACTTTGATAGAAAATAAAAGCACATATTCATTACTCTCAAAGTCTGATATAATTATATCCTTCTGAAGGTCTCTTTTAAGACCACTAAATAATCTCTTTATTTTTCGATCATTGTTGATATCAAAATCTGAGTTGTGCCTTTAAAGCTTTTTTAACTTTTTTTCATAATATGTTAATGATTTTCCTTCCTTTTCCTATAGCTTTATGAATTATCTTTCCATCATTTTATGATGAGTTATAGAGAAATACTTGTTAAGAAGTGTTTTTTATGTCTTTCAACTCCATGTGTTCTATTTCATTCTTCATGTTGGTGGTCTTAATCAACCCCCACAATTTATCCACCTTTGTGTTTAAATGATATATGACTACAATAACGGTCTCCTTCTCAAAATAAGGGATAAAAAAACGATATTCTTTACCATGTCAACCCACTATTCAAAAATAAGTGGATTGGATGATTTACTAAATGCATGTGGTCATTCCCGTATAAAATATTCAATTACCAGTACATCCCTTTTAGGTGAAGGAGGATGTTCCACCTTATTCAGTAATTTTTCATAGCCTAGGATAGTTGGGTAAGAATCAATATGATATTTTAAACACCAAATCCCAAGGAATTGGGGATATTCATTGTGTAATCACTTCAATATCCCTCCCTTGGGTTATTCTCTAGGTTTTTCCTGGTTCCCACAATTTTCTATAATAGAAAAGGTTTTAAAAAATAAGTAAAAAGGACATTAATAAATATCTTATTACTTTGTTAAATTAACTCCAAATGAATATATTTTGGGATACCTAGGTTTATAATTTACTAAAACAAATCTTCTAGGGTGATTATATAAATTTGGTCTCATATTAAGGGTTTTCATTAATTTTCTCTTATCCGAATTCCAAAATTAATTAAATTTTTTTCTAATACCAATTATAGAGACCCTACTTTTCTTATATAAATTTTACATAATTTTAATGATAAAATATAATAGCAGTAGATAACAATGATACAGTGGATTTTTATCATGAGAAAATTAGTAACATAAAGCACTTACGCATTATATAACATAAAAATTTATTTTAAATCTTCTACTTTACCCTTGTAAATATCATTTACCCTTATCACATGTAGTCTCTTGAGGAAATATATTAAATAAATGGGAGATCTAAAATCCCAATAAGAGGATACATAGGGAAATTAATCAATATAAAATTATTGATTATAATAATCATCATCATAACATAAAAATTGAATCATCACCATGATCATGAGTGGAAGAATTAAGTAATGGAATGGAATAAGGAAATTTATAAAAATGAAACATCATTTCTTATTATTCAAATACAACACATGGTTGTGAAAAAATATATCATTATCTTCACACATAACATAGATTAATGATCATAACACATTAATTGTTAACAATGAAATAATGTTGTTCACACATATTACACAGAATCTCCTGAGATACGTCATATTACCCAATGCATTAGAGCGATATATAATTCCCAGAGCGCCCATCACATCATAACATTTACATAATCATGAATGGAACATTGAATGTATATAAATCAAAGTATTTAAGTAACTCATGTCAGTTAATGGGTTTCAAAATTATTTCATCAAAAAATTAACTAACATGGTATTCCTTAATTAAACAGGAAAACATATTTGTTATAATATTCATCATTCATGAGTGATTAAAAAAATAAAGAGGAGTTAAGATCTAATTTTGAAAGAAGATTTCATTTTGAAAATCATTTTCTTTTCCCATAAAATAATATTAGAAACTGCTATATCCCCAAAAAATATAAGGAAAATGAAATTTTATTTGAGAAATAGATAATCATTATCCATGTAAAAATTTGATATGAAAGCGGAATAACCCAATGAAAAGGAGTTGGGTTCAAGAATCATCTTAACTTAGGTATGAATTATTTTCTCACATTAATATCTTGGATAATAATTTTATATTAATTAATTTATAAATAAATAAAAAATTCTATATTTATTTTATTTACTATATTTTTTGTAATTATTTTATTTCCATTTTGACGAGTTATAGAGTTCAATTTTGTCTTTCCAGGAATGTTCATTTTATTGGATTTCATGATGGGTTCACTTATATGGATGTTCATTTAAAATGACAATAACTCCCCAAAATTGAAATTATATGTTATTAATCAAATTAAATAAGTTTAATTTGTCTTATATATAATTTGGTTATATTTTATAAGGATTATTTGTTAGATAAAATGTTAATGAAAATGATTTAATTTATTTTTCCTGTTTTTACAACCATCATAAACTTGTTTCGTTTTATTTCATATCATGATAATGTATTGGTTACAAGATTTTATATAACTTAGTATATGTATAATATAATTTTATTTTTCTATAATAATTGTTTTATGTCTAGACATAAAAGAGGTAATGGAAAATAAAATATCCTCATCCAATAATTTGGTGAATCGATACGCCAAGGTTGATGTTTTCATTTTTTAATAATAAAGGGATATAAGAGATATGATGGAGAATATTACATTAAAAATTAAAATAAAATTATATACATGATACTGTACTTATCGTTTAACTTTTGATAGGTGAGGTTAGGAAACAATAGAAAAAGAAGATAAATTAAAAGAGAACAAAACAATATTTTATGTCTTAGATTTATTCTCTATTAAAACCTCCTTAAGACACAAGAGTTTATTATTTTATTGGGAACATAATCTATCACTAATGGGGGATATCCTTTGGATTATAAATGGAAATAATTTAGAAAAAATTCAATGTAAATAATGTGTGAGGAGAAGAGGTTATGATGGGTGGTATTTCTATGATATGAGAGGGGTTTTTTTTATTTTATTCATTAGTTTATAATTTTGTATCAATAATATATTGTGATGATTACCAATAATAAATATAGTAAATATAGAATTATATTTCTATGTAATGGTTCTTATATTATCCTCACATCAACAATGACTCTAAAATTACTGTATTTAGCATATATCACAATTTATCATATGTCACTATTCACTAAAATCCATCTATTTTAAAAAAATTAAAAAATTTAACCCTAACCATTTTTTATTTGAAAAATTATATGATGAACACCACTTTATAAAAATATTTTTCTAATGATTTGAACTTTTATTTTTAATTAAAATCGTCATTTATTTGAAAAATACCAATTTTAGTATTATAAACGCTTTTATGACCCTTTGAAAAATTAATTGAGATCTCATAAATTGATCTAATAATTCTAATTCAAACAAATTAATAACTTTTTATTATATTTAGTCAAAATAAATTTTCATTGAAAAAATTATATTAATTATATATTTTAAATAAACAATTATGTTTCACAAAAATACCACCACTTAATTATCATTATTGAAAATATTTTTTTACTTATAAAATTATATAATTATATCATATTGTCATTTATAAGTTACCTAAATTTTATTTATACATTAATAGGTGAGGATGAGACTCTATCGTGAGGATTACTATTCATAATGGCCATTTTCTAATATAGTTGTCACGTTATTATTCTACTGATATATGTTCCTTAATTTCTATAAATATCAAATATTTAATCCTTCATTTATGAGATTAATGTTTTATTGGGATATATATGCTAAGTATGTTTCTAAGACAATATAAACTAATTATAAGAATGGAAAAATCCATTGATAAAAGATTGGCTCATTACAGTTTAGAAAAAATAATTAACAATGTCTAACCAAGATGATAAAATGCCATTATTAGAATTTAAGTGGATATAAAAACGTGGTCTCATTAGCTATGAAGTCTTTAGAGTGTCCCCTTGAACATATTTTGAGAATAAAAAACCACAAAAAGATAAATATGATATTATGAAAGTAGTTTAGGCACAAATAGATTCATTTCATGATATTATTTTTGGGTCATGTTTGGAAGATCAATATATGAGAAAGGATCAAATCAATCTACTGGCGGAACAAAGATCCACGGATGTAAAACCTAATGAACCCCACTTGCATTAAGGATAGTTATTCCCCTCATCTTCATACCTTAGGAGGGGTAATCAACTTATTAATGGATATTTCTCCAAACTGTGAATCAAAGAACATAATATAACATTATATTATTAAAATTCTGTATGTTAAAGTTGTTTGTGATTTCCCTCTATCAATATCCATGCACTACCTTATTGAAAGGGGTAATGTGCATAATTTCTAGTGATGAAAGATACAAAACAAATAACTCCTTAGATATAACATGATAGTGTGTGTTAATGTATATCCGAATTTGAATACTGATTTTCATGTTAAACTTGATGATCTTGATATTACAATAGTCAATGATGAAATTGGAACATTCAGATCTTGGTCATCTAATATTATAAAGTAAAGTGAGGTATGCCTTTATGATTTTTTAATAAAAAATTTATTAGTTTATAAAAAAAATATCTAAAGTGAGGTTTGGTATTACATACAGATAATGTGACTAAGAAATATAAGGTTGAATCAAGATAGTTTTGGGACCCATTGAGTAAATCAAAATAACCTTCCGGGAGTACATTCATCATTCTAGTTCTGCATCAACATTGATTATAATTAATAATTCTTGAAGAGACCACATTTAAAGGTAAATATATGGCTTACATTCCATACAAATAATTTATATTTTAAACTTTCATTAGATAAGAATTTGGTCTTGAGATTATAAATGTGACTATCATGTTTGAATGGCTTGGAGCCTCAATTGTGAATATATACAGAAGACCAATTTTCATAACAGGTATTTCCAACCAATTATTTAATATGTTATTTAAAGTTAGTCACAATTTATATTTTCTATAGGATATTATATTAATATTATAAAAATGGAAAACCATGTAATAACCTCTTTGGATAAGGATGAAATTGATAAGAAAAACATTATCTATAAGACACAGTTGAGAAACAAATACTAGATAGAGAGATCATTTTTATACCTACAATGATGGGATAAAAAATATACAATCATATCATATAAAATATTTTTTTTATAACACTTATTTTTTCTTTTTTAGGGTAGTCATGTATTCTTATCAATGTCAATATGGATATTTGAAATATTTTTTTTTTGATCCAATGCATGGATATCCAAAAAACCGAATACACGTGATATGTTTTGTAATATTTAATATACTAAAATCAATAAGTTATAGAAAAAAATTCCATTATATTTTTTAGACAGTGTTTTACCAATTATTTTTTTATAATAGAGAGGTCACTAAATATAATGTAATTCATAGAATGATGTCGATAACTGAACATAAAAATCATATCAATTACATAAAACAGAAATAGATTAATGTATATATAGAAATATTTAACTACCAAAACTTATTTCATAACAATTTACTTATTCTAGTTAACATACATATAGTGTAAAATCGATAGAATTGAAATAATTGTGGATATTATGTTTGAAAACTTATGAGAGAGATCACAAACATTGAATATTAAATCATCCAAGAAGTGGTAATTTCAATTTGAAATTATAATTTGATTAAAAATATTTCATAATAATTTTTTGGCTATATTTTCTCAGTAATCCTACGATTTCCAACAACATTTGAACACAAAATAATAAGTTAATTTGTTTATAGATGAGTGGGAATCATACATGGTGTCAAAATGTTTTTTGATTACAAATTTTGGTGATTACCTTCTATATTTGTGATGAATACATGTTATGACTATAGAACTATATTATTGGTCTGAAGAATTAGTATAAGAATTATTATATATTATTTTTGATATGTTTCTCAAGGATAAATAAAATGGAGGAATTAGGTTTGTTTTAAATCATTTGATAAGAAATAATATAATTATTCAAAAATAGAGGAGCTGTACTTGGATATAGATGAAGAGGTGAATTCGAAGACCAAAGTGGAGGGAGAGGCAGAGGTAGAGACCAAGGAGGAGGAAGGGAAATAGGGATGTCCAAAAAACAATACATATTTAGTAAATATAGTATAATGGGGATCATACCAAGTTTGTGTATGAGAATAATTATTTATAAATTCACAAAACAATTTTCACTTAAGATAGTAGTCATTATGTAAGTATTTCAAGTCTTTTCTTGAAAAAATAGATTTTAATACTTGTTTAATTGATTTTATATAAGAATTTATGTAAAGGAATTTTTTTAAAACAAAACAAAAACCACGTAATGAGCTCTCACATTGCATCTATATGTAAGATAAATTTTAAAAAATTCATAATGGAACATTACAATAATAATAAATTCAAAAATATGACATATAACTACCATATGGATACCATCCATGTATTGTGTAGTGGATATCATAGTCACTTGAGAGTCATATAACACCATTACAACCATTTAAAGGATATATTTTATTTCTCTACCGATTTAAGAATATGTGTGTAATAAACCATCAAATCCAAAAAAAGGTATGAGAGAAATATTGAAGGAAAACCATCATTGATAGATCATGGTCTTTGAGGGGAACTAGTTTCAAAGAAAACATGGAATTAAATTAAAAGTAAAATATTTATAAAGAAATATGTGAAAATGAATAACATACTAAAATGAAATAGTGAAGCAGTGATAATCAAAATGAATAGACTTTTTAAAAATATGTTAGTAGCTTAACCAAAAACCTCTAAAAAAATAAATACAATCTTTCATCGACTAAGTCATGAATTTTCAAAAAAAATAGTGGGTTTACTTTGGTGGGTGGGGTAATTATTTGGTCTATTAGATCATCGATGTGGTGCCTAATATAATATCAAAAATGATTTTGAGATCTATTAAACTAACACATTATGTTTACATTAGTTAAATAGATTAAAACCTGATTCTTTTGAATGCACATGGTGTGAAATTAAATCATTTAATCATTATATCATACAAAATCACGCAATCATTACATGAGAAGAGGTTCTTAACATATCATTTTTATTCCAATAAATACTTATTCCCCAGTTCACCATCAAAACAATTGACCACTAGTTCACCACTAATATGCATTTTAACATTTGTTAAGTAAAATCTTCCATGTTCACAAGCACATAGAAAAAACACATCATCATTCATAATAAAAATAAATTATAATTGGGGTATTCAATTTTTTGTGAAAAAATAATGATGGTATTATGTTAGAGTTTTTCATCACCAAAAATATCGAATGGGACATATCAATCTAAATAAAAATCCAGGACGGAAAAATATATGTGATTTATTTTAGTGTCATTTTGATTATACAAATTTTATATTAATGTTTAATACAATTACAATTGGGTAAAAAAATTATAATCTATTTTAGTGTCTTTGAAAAATATATAATGGGTAACAATAATGAATTTTCATCAATGAAGGTAAAAGGTTTTTCATGGAGTTTTTACTCTCTATGATAGTGAATGTGAAGGATATATTTTATTATGCTCCATAAAAACTCAAGTGAATAATCTTTTTTATTTCTATAAATAATCTTTAATTAGTTTACACTAATGGTTGATGTTTTATAGTAAAAAATAAATGGATAAACAAGATTTTATAATAATCCTATAATATTTAATGTGTTATTCATGTTTTTTAAATAAAATAAGAAGGAAAAATTATATATATATATATATTAACCCTACTAAAAATGAAAAATGTTTTTGGTAATCTTTTGTAATAAGTGGATGTTGTTTTATTGTAAAGTGTTTAAATGTATTATGTTTTTGGTATTGATCTTCTAAAATATTTTATTTTGGGGTTACATAAGATGGAATAAATTCGTTGTATTTTAGTTTAATATGATCTATAATAGATATATTATTGTTTAATGATATATAAATACAAAAAATTTACTTTTAGTTCATTTTGACATAATATTATCTATTTTTTTAGTTAACTTCCTCATCATTTTTATCTAATGGATAACTTTTTAATTTTCATAGATGTCATGAAGAAAAAAATTTATGAAAAAGTATTATTCAATACATTAACATGACCATGAATGGGTGAATTTGTACTCCATGTTTTGGTTAATTTTATCAACATTTTATTTACTTTTGTTTAATGAATTTCCAAATAATTTTTTTTAATAATTATCTTTTTTTCCTTGATATTTTGGGAAGTCATATTTTATCATTCAACTATCTATAACTAGAAAGAAAAGAGTAAAAAAAATTTCTCTTGTATGAGGTATTTTAAGTATCATGAGGTTTCTACATCTATAAAAAAGAAACATTTTTTTATTTTTTTCATTGTGAATATTGATTAAAGAAAAAAATGTATAACATAATCAATTCGTTGCACCTCAATATGATACACATTTTTCTCAATATGAATCAAAATGTTTGTTTGTAGTTTATAATTTACACATTATAACAAAAAAATCATCACATAATTAAAACCAAGAAATCATGTTCCCCTTGATGCGAAATAAAATCAGATATATTAATAATTTATCAAAACAAATTTGTGAGATGAAATAAAGCTTTATTATTTTAATACATTAAAATATTTCAAAAAAATTTCTTTTGCACAAGATTTCCAATATTTATGTTTTCATACTAAATTCATAAGCCATTTCTTATGTTTAGGAATCCTTCTTAGGTAAAATTGACACATATAATTACTAGTGTGACTCAAAGGGTGTGATTCTAGTTTAAGTGACATTGTCAAAACAAATCAAAGACATTATATTTTTATTATTCATTACTAAAACTATCAATAAGTCATTTTAAACATCTAGTAATCAGTTTCATATAAATATAGTTCACAGGGTGACCAATATGACACAAAGTGTTTCTTTTTATATAAAATTGACCTTAATTTTAGTAAAAAAGATAACATACCTACTCAAAAAATGATAAAAAGAACTATAATTGTTTTTATACTTTATAAAAATGATCCATAAGTAATTTGTATGTTTATAAATTACTTGTACCACAATCTGATACAAAATATTCCTTGTATTACATTAAGTGTTTTATATCAGTTTTAAGTAAAAATTTTAGTTAAAAAGTGTCACTCAATAAAAACCAATAAAACATGGTCATATTTCCTTGAAAATTTAGGAAAATTATTTGAAAGACATTATTTAATTTTTAAGAATTATTTTCATGTCAAACTAACAAAAAATGTGACGGGTATGTCTCAAAGTGCATGTTTCCAGTTTAAAGTTACATTTTAGTAAAAAATATATGTGGTGTACTGAAAAGCAAAAAAAACACATTTGGATTTTTTTGAAACATTATCAAAACAATACATATTACATCTTGGACATGTAGGAATCAGATGTACCTTAATCTGACACATTTTGTGACTGTTATGTTTCCAGATGTGGGTTTTTATTTAAAATTTTCATTCATTTTTGTAAAAACGGAAACTGAAGTACTCAAAACCAATAAAACACATTTTTATTGATGTAATACTTTATTAAAATGATACAAAAGTAATTAATTATGGGTTGGAATCAGTTTCACCTAAAAATGATACATGATGTGCTCGCTATGACTCAAAGTGTCCATTAGTTGTTTAAAATGGAAATTTTAGTTCAAAAAGTGTCACTCAATGTAAAAAAATAAAACACACTCTAATTTTATTGATAATTTATAAAAATGATTCAAAAGTCATTTTTTATATATAGGAATTTGACTCATATCAAATCTACACATGATAGGACTGGTATGACTCAATGTGCTTGTTTCCTGTTTAAAATGACTTTCTAGTAAAAAACACAAGTGACATACTCAAAACAAAAAAAAATTAAGATCTTTTTGATACAATAAGAAAATTTTCCATATTATATTTTAAACATATAGAAATCATCCTTACCACAATAGAACAAATTTTTTTCTAGTTAACTCCATGTGTGTACTTTTATTTTAAATTGAAAATAATTTTTGTAAAATAGACAATAGGGCTACTCAAAACTTAGAAAAACCATTTATATAATTTTTTTACTTTATAAAATGATCCATAAGTCATATTCACATGTATAAAGTGTAATCGTTCCAATATTATACATGATTTTCAAGATATAAATCAAAATTTCTCTTAGAAATTCAAAACTAACAATTTATTTCAAAAAGTGTTACTCACTAAAACCCAAGAAAACATAATCTAATTATATTGATAATTTAGTAAAAAAATTAAGATATAAAATTTTATGTGTAATAATTAGTCACCCATAAAATAGGCACATGATATGACCGATATTACTTAATTTGTTTTTTTACATTTAAATTTTAAATTTTAGATAAAAACATAAGTGGCACACTAAAAACAAAAAAACATATTATAATTTTTTTATACTATACGAAAATAAAACATAACTCATTTGGGGAAAATAAGAATTATCCTAACCTAAATACAACACATAGTGTGACTTTTAGGACTCAAACTGTGTATTTTTTAAATTGACAAAAAATTTAGTAAAAAAGAAAATTAACCTGCTCAAAATTGAGAAAAATAATTTTTATTTATGTGATACGTTTTTAAAATGATACATATGTCATTTGTGACATATATGAATTGGTGTCAACTCTATTAGATACATGATGTGCCTGATATGACTAAAATTTTTTGTTATAAATTTAAAATTTTCATTTTATTTCAAAAACGGTCACTCACTAAAAACTGAGAAACACACTAAGATTTTCTTGATAATTTACTAAAAAAATTGTATTATTCATTTATCATGTGTATGAATTACTCTCATATAGAAATGGCATATGATGTGACCATTATGACTTAAATAGTGTGGTTCTATTTTAAAATTAAATTTTATGAAAAGAAAAAATGTTACATACACAAAAATTTGAAAATTAATTCTTATTGTTTTTATACATTAGTAAAATGATCTGTAAGTAATTTGAGATGTGTAGGATTCATCCTCACCTTAATATAATTCATTTTTTGACTAGTACGTTTCCATGTGTGTCTATTTATTTTAAATTGACATTAGTTTTAGTCTAAAATTCTTCTGAACTACTCAAAAAACAATGAAAATGCATTCATCTTGTTTTTATACATTAGAAAATAATCCAATAAGTCACTTGGGACATGTTTATTCTTACCCCAATATAATACATGATGTGCCCAATATGACTCAACGTGTCTGTTACATGTTTGAAACTAACATTTTAGTTAAAATATTTCCACTCACAAAAAATCTAGAATAATTTATCATTTTGTATTGATAATTAATTAAAATGGTTTACAATGAAATTTTTATACATAGAAGTCAGTCTCATGTAAGACTGACAAACAATGTGGTGGGTATGACTCAAATTGAATATTTCTTGTTTAAATTGAAATTTTATTATAAAACACAAGTTATTTAAAAAAAACCATAAAACATTATTTATTTATGTTTATATACTTTTCAAAAATTCATTATAAGTCATTTGGGATGTTTAGAAATCATATGTACATCAACAAGATGCACGGTGTGACCAATATAACACTAACTGTGTTTTTTATATAAAATTGAAATTAATTTTAGTAAAAAGTACAACTAAACAACAGAAAACTATGAACAAAGATTCATATTATTTTGATACTTTATAAAAGTGTACCCTAAGAAAATTTTTATGTGTATAAATCATCCACACCTCATTCTATTTCAGGATGGGCTCGGTATTACTCAATACGTCTCTTAACTATTTAAAATTTACATTTTAGTTCAAAAAGTGTCACTCACTAAAAAACATTTAAATGTTTTAATATTATCTTGATAATTTAGAGAAATTGATAATAAGTCATTTTAAATTTTTATTAATTATTCTCAACGCTATATAGCACATTATGTGACCAGTATAACTTGATGACCATATTTCCAATTTAAAATGTCATTTTCATAAATACACAAATAACATACCGAAACTGGTAAAACACATTTTTATTGTTTTTATAATTTATAAAAATTATATATATTTTATTTTGGATATATATTAATCATCCTCAATTCAATATGATTGATAGTGTGATCAGAATATATCAGAGTGTGTCTGTTTATTTTAAATTGACATTAATTGTAGTAAAAATACAACTGGACATCTCAAAACCAAGAAAACACATTTGGATTATTTTAGACATTATGAAAATGATCTATAAGTCATTTTTGTTTTTTAGTATCTTCCTCACATCAATATGATACACAATGTTCCTAGTATGACTCATGTTACCGATTATTAGTTTAAATTGACATTTTGGTTCAAAAAGTGTCACCTCTAAAAACATAGAAACCAAGCTAGAATTTTATTGATAATTTTGTAAAAAGACTCATATTAAATATTTGATGTGTAGTAATTATTCTCACATGAAAATGGAACGTGATGTGATAGGTAATAATCATGTTTTGTGCTTCCAATTTAAAATGAAATTTTATAAAAAAAACACGAGTGACATACTCAAAAATAAAAAGACACATTTGGATTGTTTTAATGTTATTGAAAATTTCTCCATCAATAATTTTGTATATTTATATATCATTTACAGCTAAATCCAACACATGGTGTATCTTCATTGACTCTAATTATATCTTTTTATTTAAAATTGACATTAAATTTATCAAAAATTACTATTGACCTTCTCAAAATTGAGAAAACACATTCAAGTTATTTTTTAAAATTAGAAAAATTATCTATAAGTCATTTTTGATACGTAACTATCACCCACACCTCAATATAATACATTATGTTCTTGATATGACTCAAATTTACAATTATTAGTTTAAAATTTATATTTTAGTTCAAAATGTTTCACTTACTAAAAACATATTATAATCACTCAGATTGTTTTGATAATTTAAGACAGTGACTCATAAATCATTTTTGAAGCATTGGAATCTGTATCATGTCAAACCAACACATGATATGACTTATATGACTCAATGTGTATGTTTTTAGTTTAAAATTCCATTTTAATAAAAAAAGTAGATGTTACATACTCAAAATCGAGAAAACAAATTAGGATTGAATTTATAAATTAGTAAAATGGTCAATATGTTTCTTGGGATGTGTCAGAATTATCCACACCTTAATATGACAAATGTTGTGACCGACATAACTCCAAGTATGTGTATTTATATAACATTGACATTATTTTTTTTAAAAACATTTGAACTTCACAAAACTAATCAAACACTATCAAATTATCTTTAAATATTAGGAAAAATATCCATATGTCTTTTTTTTTGTATAGGAATTAGTCACATCTTAATTAGATACATGATGTGCCTGATAAAACTCAAAGTGTCTTTTTTTCAGTTTATATATTATATTTTAGTTTAAAATGTATCCACTGACTAATAACCAAGAAAAATCCCTTGGATTGTGTAGATAATTTAATAAAAAGATTCATAAGTCATTTTTTATTTGTAAGAATCATCATCATGCCGAAACGACACATGACATGACCATTATGACCCAAAGTGTGTGTTTTCCACTATAAAATGGAATCATATTAAAAATTAAAAGTGACATAAAAATCAATATAACGCATTAGTATTGTTTGTATAAAATTTTAAAATAATACCTAAGTTATTTTTGATGTGTATGAATCATCTATATCTTAATCTGATGCATGGTGTGACCATTATGACTATAAGTGTGACTTTTTATTTAAAATTGACAATAATTCTAGTAAAAACACAATTGACATAATCAAAACTAATCAAAATCATTCGTAATATTTTTTATTCATTAAAAAAACTTCCAATATGTAATCTTTAAAAATATTAAATTATCTTCACCTCAATCTGATGCACAATGTGCTTGGTATGACACAAACTGTCTGTTATAAATTTAAAATTCACATTTCTATTCATAACATATCACTCACTGAAAACTGAAACTACTTGATTGGATTTTATTTATAGTTTTTGAAAATAATTCATAAGTCATTTGTTTCATATAAAAATTTTTCACTCTTAAAACTGGAACATGCTATGACTAGTAGGACTCAAACAGCACGTTTCCAATTTAAAATGAAATTTTAGTAAGAAAAAAAATTAAATCATAAAAACTAAGAAAAATTATTCATATAGTATTTATACTTTAGTAAAATGATCCATAATTCATTTGGGATGTGTAGTAATTTGTTTCAACAAAATCCATTGCATGGGGTGACGGATATGACTCCAAGAGTGTCTTTTTATTCAAAATTGGCATTTTTGTTGTAAAAAAGGAAACTGACCTACTCAAAAGTTAGACCTAAAATTATTATTATTTTTCATACCTTAGGAAAACGATCTAAAACACATTTTTTATTTTTAGGAATCATCCTCTCCTCAATTGGACACACAATGTACCGGGTAGGACTCGAAGTGTCTCTTATTGGTTGAAAAATAAAATTTTATTTTAAAAAATATTTACTCACATAAAACCAAGAAAAAATGATCATATTATATTGAAGATTTTTTAAAATTATTCATATGTAAAATTTTAAGTTTATGAATCAGTCTTAAATCATAACAACACATGATGTGATCATAATGACTCAATGTGTGCACTTCCAATTTAAAATGATTATTCAGTAAAAACAAAAATGACATACTCAAAACTATTAAAACACATGAGGATAATTTCAATAAATTATCAAAATTTTCCATATTTTATTTTTGACATGTAATAATAATATTCAGCTAAATATGATGTACAATGTGATCAGTAGGACTCTAGGGTCATCTTTTTATTTAAAATTGTCCATAATTTTAGTAAAAAAGAAAATATACCTAGTCAAAACTGAGCGAATACATTGAAATTATACTGATACTCTATGAAAATAATCAATAAGTCAAATTTTATTGTGTATGTATAAACCTAACCTTCATCTAATACATGATATTCCCATTACTACTCAAAGTGTCGGTTATCACATTAAAATATACATTTTTGTTCAAAATGTGTCCACCACAAAAAAGGTTCTTGTATTGTTAGGATAATTTAAAAAAACAATTAACAAGTAATTTTTTATGTGTAATCATTAATCTCACGTCAAACCGGAAAAAAATGTGACCCTTATGACTCAAAGTGTGTGTTTCTTCTTTAAAATGACATTTTACCCAAAAAATGTAACTTAATTAATCTTTGAAAATGAAATCCTATTATCTCGATACATTGAAAAAAAGTCCATACGTCATTTGGGGTGTTTAGGAATCATCTGAACATCAATATGATGCATGGTTTGACTGATATGACTCAAAGTTTATCTTTATATTTAAAATTGATTGTAGTTTTAGTAAAAAAGAAAAAAATACCTACTTAAAGTAGATAATTAATTGATAATTTATGAAAAAAAAATTTATAAGTTAGTCATGAGGATTAGAAATCATTAGAACCTAAATTTGATACACTATTTTCTCAGTATTGCACAATGTGTCAGTTATCAATTAAAAATTGGTATTATAGTTCAAAAAGTTTCACTCATAGAAAACTATGATAGCAGGTTCATATTGTATTTATAATAAATGAAAACAATTAATATTCCATTTTATACTTGTTGGAAATATTCTCATTTCATGATTGAACATTTTGTGACCAGTATGATTCAATGTTTATGTTTCTAGTTTAAAATAAAATTTTAGAAAAAAAATGTTTAATGTACTGATAACTGAAAAAAAACATTCACTTTTTTTGATAATATAGTAAAATGATCCATTGGACATTTTTAATGAGTATTAATGATTCATACCTTAATCTAATATATTCTATTACCAGTATGGATTCTTGTGTGTAGTTTCAATATATAAGATTCATTTTAGTTTAAAATGAAAATCACATTTCCAACACTGAGAAAAAAACATAGATAGTTTTCTCCTCATTCAATCTACTGTTACATAGTTAATTTCTATATCATTTATATCTTATAATTATTTAGTTAATTTTCCAAGATATAATTATTAAATATGAACTATAAATGATGTGATTTTCAACAGTCACCTGCAACCCAATCTGATACACAATGTTCTTGGTATGACTAAGAGTTTAAATAAAATTTTACACTTTCTATTTAATTTATTTTCATATAATATTACCATCATAATATTTTTTTACTTATAATGGTGTGTTATTTTTATCAGGCATGGCTTGTTTGTTTGATAATGGAATTAGTTGGGGTAAGGTGCAAAAGAAAAATGATTATTTATGTTTTTGAATGTTTGCGATAATTTTTATATATTCATGTAATTTTATAAACCAATGTTTGAAGTACCTATGATATATATTTTTCTTTTATTTGTGTTGAAAATTTTATTCATCTAATATATGTATTTGTCATGTTTTTTCTACTTTATAGGGCTATTTATTGTGTTATAGTGTGCTATTACATGACACTGTTGTACCGCACTTTTTCATTTCTACAATTTTTTTTGATAAAGTCAAACTTTTCTAGTGCTTTTAGAATCACTAATCAAGGGAACCTTTATCGATGCATTTGAAATACTTGATAAATTGTGTCCTTTATCATAACTTTTTTATATCTGATAAAGGACCCCTCTATTAACAATATTTTAGTGCTAATAAAATCCTTGGGATTGTAATCATGCTCCCGTAGTTAGTGTTTTCTAACATTAATAAAGGCATATATAGTAGTATTCTAAAGTTAAATAATGATTACTATAAAGGTTATAAATGGCCAAATCTATTTTTACCCAATTAAATAATGTTATTATTAGGTTATTTGAATAATTTTATAAATCAGTTACGAGTCCTCTAATACATATGTAATATTTTAGAGTTTAAAAATATTTTCTTTATAAACATGTCTAATTTACACATAATAAATGGTATTATTTTAATAATTTATGACATTTTATTTATAAAATATTGAAAAAACATCCAACTTGGGAAAGAAAACCCTAGTATGGTTTGTGTTTTAGGTTATTTTATTTTATAGATTCCACAACCTATTGTTGGGAAATAATAAAAAAAATCCCATCTTGTTCCCTATTTAAACCCAAAAAATATCCTATTTAACTTCACTAAATATACATCTATCAAGTCGTTACTCTTCCCTACCCTCTCTAGGGTCATCTCAATGTTCCCCCAATCTATCATGAAGCTCCTCCCAAGACATTGAAATTGCCTTGTCAAACTATTGAACTATCCTTTTTTATTTAAGAACATATTTTATAAATTCTCTATTAATTTCCATTTTTCTTTGATTGGGTATTTTTTATAAATACCTATTACTTCCCTATTTATCTCCATGTGATGAGAGAACCCTTTAACAACTCTTAATTGCTCCCATGAACCTTTATGTACACCTATTACCATGCCAAAATTTAGTAACAGATCCTCTCCTTCTTCTCTTTATTCAATAATATTCAATATTTAATTCCATTTATATCCAATTATAAATTTTGGGATATGTTCTAACATACACCCCATATAAATTTTTTTGATAAATAATGAGATACCTCTTTCACTCTTATTAACCCCCATATAATATTTATGTTCTCTATTATTCAGTTGAAGTTTCCTCGTGATTTAACAAGACAAACAAATGTGTGGTGAATACCTATACCTATTACCTAACAAGGGGGTTCACCATTATGAACATATATAAATTTTATTGGGGACTTATATTTTTTTATTCCATTATCCTTTATCATTTAATTAAATTTTATGAAATTTTGTCCAATGTTGAATGATCTTTGTAGAACACTTTTGCATGTGAATGATATGAAAGTGACTGGTTCACATAGAATTATATAGCACTCAAATTCATTGGGAAATGTGTTAGTCTAATGATACATCACGAATAAGATTAGAGAGTGATCTTAATCCTTCAGGGTACTTTTTCTATCCATATGTATGGGTGGTTATCCTTGACCTATGTTTACGATATTGTGTTTAAAGTTGTTTCCACATTTTGATATTTCTTTAATGTTACCATGATATATCATGCATTTTTAGTCGCATTTATGATAATCACACATTTTATGATCCATTTAAATTCCCACTGTATTATGTGTAATACTTTATTCATGTTATTATTATTTTATAATCCCTTACTAGGATTTATATCTCACCCATTTCATATGTATGTCTAAAGGTTTTCAAGTGCAATTTTAAAAACAATGCAATTTTAGAAGCATGTTAACGAAGTATTTAATAATGTTATTTTATCCCATGTTCATGATGTTATGATATGTACCTAATTACTAGTTAAAATATCTATTTTAATCCTTTGGGTTGTATTATTTGTAATAAAATATAATAAATCCAGAGTCAATGTTGAATAAAGAGAAGGGTTGTCATAGAGGTGATGACAGAGTTTTAAAATTATCCTTTGGAAGTAAATCCTCATATAGTGAAAATGGATACAACCCTCTAGTAGTAGGTTTTGTGTGATAAAATGCGGAGGATACTTGGTGATATTTTCCCTTTGTGTCTCACTTGTCAACAGGTGAAGGGTGAGCACTTGGACTCCACAAGTTTAGTGTAACCTATTGAGATCTCAAAGTGGAAATTGAAGGGAATACATGTGGAATTGTTTACAGGGATTCTTTGGAACGTTGGGGTTTAGAATTCTATATTGGTTATAGTTTACCAAATTTTATTTTTTGAATGATTCCATACATTTAGGGTTCATAGTTTAGTGGAGAGTGTGGATAGTTATACATGCATGATATTGTCTGCCTTCATGGGGTGCTATTGACTATTTTCTCTAATTGTGATGGGTGGTTCCCGTCGCAGCTATTAAGAGGAATGAAAAATAAATTCATGTCCATTTTGGGGATGATTGAAGATATTCATCCACATCAGTATGGTAATAATGATTTCACTATCCATGTGTTGGTTTATACATTGAGGTCTTACATGTTAGAATTAGACTAGAGCTGGGAGGATCACTTGACTTTGGTAGAGTTTTCTTAAAATAATAGCAATCATTTTTCTATCGATATGGAACCTTTTATTTTATTGTGTGAGAGACAGTACATGTTGCCCTTATTGTAGATTGATATTTAGGATGCAGTCATTTTCAGTACAGAGATGGGGAATGTGACAAAAAAGAAGATCCAATTGATCTATGAGAATATGAGGGAAGCATAGAGCTAACAGAAATATTATATAGATCTACATCGTATGCCCATGAAGTTCAAGCAGAAAAATCATGTTTGTTAAAGACTATAATGATGATGATTATATAGATATGGATTCTGAGGAATGTTATCCTTGAGGTTTATCAAGATATTTTATATACTATAAATAGTTGTCAAGGTTTCTTACCTCCTATCCTTATCCCCACACTTAGATAAGTTGGATAATTCATTAAATGTGTTGTAGATGAAGAGATCTGTTCATGGTCTAATGAAAATTGTTTCTTTGGGTGATATGGACATAATGGATGGATCCAAATTCAAGGAGTATCCATTGGAGATCGATGATATTTATGAGATGATATTGTGAGGATGGAACATTCCTTTGGATCATGTACTATGGTGGCATGGGAGCATGTAGGAGACCTCGTGGGAGTCGGAGATCTAGGTCCAAGCCTAGTATATCCACTATTTTATTTAGTCTGTTATTTTTATAGATGGATTTTCTAGAAATAGTGAATAATATATGGACCCTATTTTTTACTTATAATACTTTAGAATATTTAATGAAATATTTGTATAGTGATGTGGTGAGATGGAATGAGATTTCAATGCAGGGAAATCCTAGAATTTAAATCCTTAAAAAATTAAATATATTAATATCAATCACATACAATTTTTAAGAAATAATCAAATATATCAGGAATAGAGTTTTAGATTAAAAATTTAAGTCCATTTTTGAATCCATAATGCGTCTTTTACCTTGTCCTTGAGATAATGTTTGGTGGTACCTGATTTTTTTAAAAGGTATCTATTGGGGGGTACATTAAGTGTATTAATAAATAAATTTTTTAATTCATTCATTTAATACCCATACCCTAATATTTATCTTTCAATATCCTATCATATAAAATCACTAATGTTTTTTGTATAAACCTAATATTTTTTAATGGGAGATTAAACAATTACACATAGAAGATTGAGACCCTATGATGAAATAAAATCAAATCGAGATTCATTTCCATATTGAAAATGATTTGAATATTCCTTGTCATTGGAGAATTATATATTAACCATTGATCAATCCAAAAATGGATGTTGCTATATTCAATTATGGTTTAATCCCTTGATTAAATTATTGATCATTGATATTTGATTATCTGATTTTGATTCCATTTATTCCCACTATTCATATGATCCCATTACTTAAATAAATTGTTTTATTAAATTATTTATTTCTTATACGAGGACCCATATAAGGTTTACCTAATTTGAAATCAATGGATTATAAATCATGACCAATGATGTTTAACACACTTTTTGTGTTTATTTCCACCCATAATTCATGGTGTTCTTAGTAATTGGACTCTGAGGTCGTGGTTTGACTTTTCTAGGGTCGGTTTAAGTGTTATACAACCCCCAGATTCATATAAGTTTCCCAAAAAAAGAATTATATGTAGATTTTTAGATTTTCTAAGATCCATTTCGTGATAATGTTGATAATTCTTGTAGATATGGGATCTAGGACTTCACAGTATCAACGAGAGACATTCTAGATGCAGTATTGATCACTCGGGGTGATCCAAATATGATCTCCAGCTATTTGAGGCTGAGAAATTTTGGGTCATTATCATTACCCTCGATTCTGATGGATTTTTAGTGGTCAATGGCCAGAAATCAAGGCAGCTACAATAGATCTATAATCTCAAGGAAGAACTAATCATTCTGGAAAAATATCAACTACACAATTTGTACAGGGACAATCACATTAAATATAATAAACTAGATACGGTGGATAGGGTTTTGGGTAGAGATAAGTATCACATACTTTTTGGGTTCCCCACACACCATGTTACCCGGTACTAATGACTCGATGTGAACTTTGAGAGTACATGAGCATTGGAATAGTCAGACACACAGTCTAGGTCGGGTACATAGTCATAGACATGTTCTGTTAGTTGTTCTAGAACATGACCGGGTACATGACTAGGTACAGGGGCATGGGTTGACGCACACAGTCATGGCTAGGATCACACATGCCTGACCTTAGTGGACAATATATTCATTATGGTCCCCATAAACCACATGTATGGTGACATGGATTCTGATCTATGTCTAAGGGGGAGAAATCCATGTGACAAGGTGGTTTTCACATGCCATGTAGACCCCCATACACATAGTTTACTTCCCTCTATAACTTCATTTTCTAGTATCTTCTTTTTTTTGACTCAAATTATTTTCCATGATTACCATGTCCTGAGTGTTTCTCCAAATAAAATGTTATGGTTTCCATAGTAGAAAAATTTGGGGTATGATGTGTGGTATTTTGAGAGGAATATTTTTTAAGAGATGCTTGATTATAGAGTTTATATGGAAGGATTATCGGAGAGTTCCAATTGAGATGGTACTCCCATGTCGCACTTGGGTGTGGGTCCTCCACACTCTTTTCGTGTTTATAGGTGGTAATCCCCTATCATACCAAGGTGGGGGTCCTATATCCATGAGAATGGTACTCCCCTATCGCACAAGGGTGCAGGTTAACATACCATTTTTTGCAAGAAGTTGTGGTACATCGATATCGCATCAGGATGTAATTCCTCTATCCACAAATGAAATTCTCCCCTATAACCCTAGCGCATGGGTCCACTATATGAATTGTTCTAATGGGGAAGGTTCTCCCCGGTCACACTAGGGCGTGGGTCCTCCATACATGTTCAATCATATCTAGATATGGTACCCCCTACATGGGAATGGGTCCTCAATCAATGGGGTTGGTACTCCTAGGTCATGTTAGAGAATGGGTCCCCATATTCTATACACAGAAAAAGAGATGTTACTCTCATGTATAAGTGTGGTTGCCATATCTATTTAGTGTAAACCACTATTGTAGTATGGTGTTTTTCATTTATATTTTGGATATTGTGCTCTATATATTTGTAGATTAGGGGTGAGGTGTTATCCCGCCCCATAACTTCTTATACAGACATGTGAGAAGTTGGGTATCAATTATAGACCTTTAGTGTTACAAGTAATCTCATCTCTTAGTCTTGGATATGAGATGGGTATCTCCTTGGTTTCTTATTAATGGTTAATATAGGAGAATATATATATATATATATATATGTTCATTTGGGTTTTTATCTCTTTATTTGGGGTTGAGAAGACAAATTCAATTGTGTCTTCTATTTCCCCCACTTCAGTTTTTAGGGCATCCAAATGGGTATGCATATACTCACCCATGCACGAGACTTTCCCATATGTGTTGGGTATTTTGAAAATAACATATTGGTAGTCGATGATTTCACTAGATCATAGGGATACCCCATTTCATAAATCATGTACAGTGTTCGAGGCTTGGAGATGATGAGTTCGTCTCTCTCTTAGTTATTTTACATTCAATTTTTTGTCATGTTGGAACATCTTTTATGGGTGGGAGTGTATTTTTATAAATTTTGTATACAGAAGCACACTCTTTTGTATTCCATAGAGTTTATTATTATAATGGTTTTAACTTTAGATGTTACATCTTTTTATTATTATTGATATTCACTTCCACATGTATATAGTTTGGTGTGTTCATATAGAAACATTATTTAAAGACCACCAATTTTATTTTTTACTTCACAGTTCTTGACGCTAGCCACTGTCCAATGGTTTCATGATTGGGGTTGTGTCGGTAGAGTCTTCCACTAGACAGGTGGGGCCTAGTGGGTCAGGGTGTTACACTTTTTATCATATTATTTATATTCAACTAATTTCTTGAGAGAACCAATCTATGTTTTCAATGACTATAATTTTATTTATTTTACCAAAACATAAGGATTTATGGTACTTGTGTTTTATAATACTGAAGAGCATCAATGATTATAATACCCCATTTTGAATAGAATAATTTTTATTATATCCATCCTTGCATCCCTTTGTATCCATGAATGTCATTCCACTTTAGCCACATTACAAGTCAATGGTATCTATGCAAAAATCTCTTGATGTTAAAACACATGATATTGTTGAATTAAAGGTCATGGTAAGCTATATTATGGGGGACTATATAATTTGGTGCGGATTTTGGTGGAAAATAAAATCACTAAAAAGTGTGTTTACTACGGACCAATGTTATTCTTCGTAGATTTGTTCCTTTTTTATAGATTCTAAGTGGAATTCAAAAATTTATTTGGAGCTAAACATGATTGAAAAAACAAATAAAAATATTTTTTGTGAAGATAAAACAATGAATTTTAATGCATGAGATGGCATGGGATGTCATAATCAATTATTTAAATTATATGTACCCTCACTTTTTTTAAAATGAATGCAGCTCTGATTTTAAAAATATCTTCAAAAATTCTATTCTATTGAATTGAGTTTAGTGGATATAATTTATTATACTGATATGTTGAATGGTGTGCACCTTTAATTTTTTTAATGATTATTGGAGGCAATTTTATTCTAAGGGGGAGTATGTAGGATACAATTATTGAGTGAAAATTATAATAATTCAATATTTATTTAGAAGTAGCCAAACCTCTTCATTCCGCCTCATGATTTTTAATATCTAAATCCAAGAAACCAAAAGCCAATAAAAATTGTAACACCCCATTTTTTATGAATTTATTTATTTTATTAAATTAAACATATTTGAAGATTTATGGTACATTAAATTCCATTATTATCCTCTGTTATATGAAACACTATGTTATGCATTCACTACACACAACAATATCTTATCTTGTGTTACATTCAAGACTGACTTTTAACAAAATAGGGATATATTTCCATTTTTTTAAACATAATTGTTATAACCTACACATTAAACCTAGTGATGTGAATTGTAATAAATACCTTTTAAATTTTATGTATATTTATTTTATATAAATAAAACTGATAAATAATAAAATATTTTCTTAGTAAAGTCGTTATATATTTCCAAAATTCTATTATCTCAAAAAAATATTTATTTTTGTAAACAATAGATTCTGAAACATTTAGAAAATTAATTTGATTAAATAAAAATCATTTATAAAATAGTATTGTAAAAATTAACTTAGTGTGAATTATTGTGATTTTTCTGAAAATGTTCAAATTTCTATTGAATAGTTATATACTAAATTATAATTGTAAAATGCATTAATAATTAATTTATTTATAAAATAAAATTTTATTTTAAAATGGTTTTAAAGTATAATTAGTTCAATAATAAATATATATGTCCAATTTTGTTTATTTTAATAAATTTTATATTGAATATAGATATAAAAATATTGTAAACTTTTGAACATTTCCAATTAAGAAAACTGCTTTTGTGTCACATCTACGGGAATAACATTAAATTAATTTTTTCACATGTGTGAATTAAATTTGGAAAAATGGATTAAATATTTTTAATAATAAAAATTTATAATTTTCATTAAGTTTAACTAATTTTTTAACTGAGTGTAATGGTAAATTTAGTTAAAATTAATAACACCTCTTAAGGTAAAAATGGGTTTACATGGGGTTAAACTATAATGATAGGACTGAAAATGAATTAAAATATAAACCTAAATTGTTTAAATTAAATTATTTAGATCATTTCAATCAAAGAATCATAAATTTGAAAATTTATTTCCACTTTCCTTTGATTATGTCCCATATAATATGTTATGTAATGAAAAAGGCAAAAAAATAACATCCATTTTTTTAATATCTATAATGTTTTGTGATGGAGACAAAAAAATCTATTAAATTATAATTTTTCTTCTTACATATAAATATTTTGAAGTTATATTAACAATTTATCTTTATTTTTTAAATATGAAATAATTACTTTTAATACTTAAGAAATGCCAAACCAATAATTATTGAATTAATAATTAAATAAAATAAGTAATACTAAAAATATGAAAAGTGTTGTAAATTGACATAATTAATTTCATCAATAATTTTTTGTGATTAATATGTCATTATAGAGTGCTAGAACCTTAATAATTTCTATTTTCATTATAATCTAGGTATTTTAAATTGAAATTTAATGAATTAATAAGTAAATTTACATTAACATTGTTTTCTAATAAATGATATTTTATTAAAAAATTAAAATTTGGAAAAAAAATATTATATTCCAAATGATTTTCAAATATTAATAAATATTAACTCTCTTCCATTCATGGAATATTTTTTCCTTTATAATGACTATATTGACCCCTAAAAAGTAAAAACTATGTTAGAATGGTTATGGATAAAGAGGTTTTTTTCACATTACATGCGATTATGTTAAATTAAATTTAATACACCCATGGTATATAAATTTTATAAATTATAAAAAAATTTAGAATTTGTATTTAAAAAGTATATAATATGTCTAACATTAAATAATTATTAATAGATAAATTACCAAGGTAGAAAACAATTAACAGAAGTGAATACCCCCAAAATTTTAAAACTAAGGATACTTATAAGTTATGGACTGAAATGTTTAAAAAAATAATTTTAATTTGTTTTGGAGGTATGTACCAACCATATTATCCCATAAAATATTTAATTGTCATATTTGTATCCACTTTATGTAATATTTACATCCAAAAAGTGAATAATTTTATGTTTCTACAAGAATGAAACTCCTCTTAAACTATTATTATACCATAATTATATAACAACCTTATTGTATTTTATATAATAAATTTTTTTAGTTATTTTAATGACCTACAACTACACACACTTCCATCAAATGTCTTTGGAAATCATTATTTTTTTTGTATTGCGGAGTACCTCTTCATGAACCAATGTCATCCATTTTTCAATTATAATCATCCAAGGTTAGAAATAATGATTTATTTATAGTTTATATATGATATATATGACATTTATTATGTCATTATTATTCTATAATTATTATATCAAATAAACCATCATGATTTCAATTTTTGGGAATATGATAACATCGTTTCTGTGTATGGTGGAATACCGACATGTGAAGCCATGTGACTTTTTTACATTTTACATGGAATGTATTAAATATGGGTTTAATAAAAATATGTTGTATGTATGACATAAAAATTATAAGATAATGACAATATATATCATAGTTTTTTTTTTATTTTAATATGATATGAAAATGGAAATATTGTTCGTGCTTACATTCGGCCTATCGTCTAATGAACGATGTATAAATTTTTATATCACTAAATATTATGAAATACATTAAATAAATAAATACTAAATACATATGATATTGAATTGTGGTTTAAATTATTTATTTTATAAAACCATTATCAAAATAAGCGTAATAAATCTAAAAACTCAAAACATATATGAGAAACAAAGTGGTTATTACCTGAAATATAACCTTCTCATTGAATTTTTAATAAACAAGTAATAAAAGGTCCTGAGAAAATAATACATGGTTTGATATGTTTGAATATTATTATTTAATTTATGTACAATACACTTATATTTTAATTAAAGGATGATTTAACGATTGTGGTAGATGTCAAGACATAAGGTAAAGAATTTTTTTCTCACATTTATTTTTCTATGAGACACATGACATGTTCACCAGATGTTTCTTTTATATGGCACAAATAATTCTCATGGATGTATCATATGTTTTTTGAAAATAAAATATAATTTATTTACACATCCATTTTAGGATCTATCTTTTAATTGGTTTACTATTAAAATGTTAAAAATTGGGTAATGAATTTTTGTCCCAATTTTTTCCTCTATGAGACGTACATTTTTTATGCACCAATTATCTTTCATGAGGTGTTAATACAACCCCATAAATATGTAATATCAGAAATTTATTCATCCTGAAGATATATAAGGTTTTTTCTTCATTTTATTCCTTCATGGGGATTAGAATTCAATGTTACTAAAGTGTTAAATATTTTTTGTTACAATCTAATCATTTATGAGGATTATTTATGAATAAGTCTCCAATGATAAAATATCATAATCTAACTATAATTAATTATAATTAATTTCATTACAATATTGTTATTAATGACATATTAATGTAATTACACCATTTCTACTGTCTTTTTTACTTAAATAATTTAAACAAATAATTAAGAAAATATGATTTTACTTCTCTCATCAGTCAGGAATATGTTTTCCTTTAAAATAATTTTTTATAAAAATGTTTTAAACAAATATTTTATTTATGATTTTTAAAATAAATTTTTACTAATGTTTTACTTTTTAATAAATAAATTAGATATTAATCATAATTTTGTTTTCCAAAAAATGCATTTTTACCTTTTACCAAAAATGTGAAAGGAACCATCATTTTAATGTGTAGGACATGAGCAGAATTTTCAAACATCATAACCAATCTTATATTTTAAGAGTTATTTCTATTCATTCAAGTTTATTTTCCAAAAAAATATATATATAATGATTTATGTTTAAAAAATATTTTTTAATAAGAAAATTATGTTTTCATAAAAAAAATGTTTTAGATTATATTTAAAAATTATTTTTCATCTAGGTTGACATTCGTTGGTGTCACATACACTTTAATAGGAATTTGATAGATGGAATCAATTAATATTATTTTTCCCAATGGTTTATGTCTTCATATTATGATGTATCTAAAACCCATTTTTCATCTATGGGTTACACCATGATAAAATACTTTGGAAACCCACTTCTTTTCATAGGTCTTATTATAATAAAATAATTATGAAACATGACTTGTTTCCATATATTATGATACATTGAACTTTTTATGATACCCATTTCATTCCATGGGTTATGATAAGATGAATTTTTATTATCTTGTGGATCACAAATGCATGATTTCAATATTTGATAGGTGGATCATGTATCCCCCTCTAATTAATTGGGTAATTATTTATATCTCATGAGAAAAAAATAGGATACAATTCGATGGGCTTGGTCAACTATGGGAAATAGGTGTATCCTGATCCACTATGACAAACAGGTGTGCCATAATCCACTATGGGAAATAAGGGTATCCCTACCCACAATGGGAAATGAGTGCATCATGACCCACTATGTTGATGTCCTTGGTAGTTAACCGAGACACATGAAATGATTTTTAATAATATTTAGGATGGAAACATTCTTTTATGACACAATTGTATGGTTTTTGGTTGATTTATGATTATTTATCACCCTTTTGGGCCATTATGTAAAAAAACGTAATGTTTTATGCCATTAATCATGTTTATGATCTTTAAAAGGTTGGGTAAGAACATATAAATTATTTTCATGATTACATAACCTTATTATTATCTAATTATTTCTTATGATAATATACTGATATCTTTTATGTTTTACCTTACTGAGAACCTATGTTCTCTCTTTCTTATGTTTTCATTCCGCAATTTATAAAGAAACGTTTTAAGGGTATTTCTATGAAAGTTAATAAATGATGTGATATTTGTGTGAAAATTTAATATATTTTTCCATATTATATGATTGTATTCAAATTTCCAAAGGAACTAAACTATTATAAACATAAGACATGTGTTTGGGTAATATAATAAATATTCATTTAAAATGATGTAATATCTATGTATGAGAGGCCTGGCTCACAATATTTGGAATCAAAGGAAAGGTATAGTTATCCTTGGGAAATAAGAATGAGGAAACTTTAGTGATATCTCTAAGGATATTTAAAATAAATATATAGGGATGTCTCTACGGATAAGACTAAGGATGAGTCAAACTATAGAAAAATGTCCTAAAATTTTGGTAAAGGAAATAATTAGTGGTTAACAATAAATTATCTACATATCTAGATACTACATGTAGATGTTGATCTATCATTGATATAACAAGGTGTAAAAAACCTGAAAACACCATAGGGAATTAGAATCTATTGGGAACTGATGCATGTCAATGTGCCTTACTGCACACCTAGTTTGACACTCCTATATATGCTTTGTAAATTCAGAAACTCATTAAGAAAAATCATAAAGGATTTAAAAAATTTATTACTGTGAACAACCTAGGATAAAGATAAGGTTTCATAGATTAAATTACATTGTGATATGATTTAGCTAACCTATAAGTTATATTTTATGATAATATGGTTACAAAATATGATTCATGTTGCTCACAGTTTGTTTTTGTTTTTATGCTATGTATAGAACCCAAAGGAATTGAGTCAATGTTGAATAAAATGGAAAATAAATGATTTTACTAATGAGAAACCAAGCGATATGGAAGTTGGAATGCAAAATAATATTGATATTCTAAAATAACTTTATTATGTTATGAATCACGTTGTACGTACAAAAAAGGAGAAAAATATTATTCTTAGACCTTCAGGAGGCAATGTCAACCTTATTTTAGTGGTTCAAATGATAAAATATTTTCTTAGAAATGTATCAGTAGCACATAATATGTATTTACATTCTTCAATGTTCATTAAATGAACAATTTGTTGTGTTTCTATATCATTTGTATTGTGAAACCGATTTGTGGTGGACTTTTTATTAATAAAATGAGGTAAAAAGAAAAAATTGGGTATATGGAAGTGGATTATTTTATTGGGATATTTTTCAATATGTACTTCTCTCAAATTCAATGAAAAAACATAGAAGATTAATTTCTTTGACATAAAAAAAAGATTAATCTATTTGTAACTAAGCATCTAATTCTACAAAACATGCAAGGCGCACTATTAGTTTAATCATCATCACTAAAATAAATAATGTTCAATTCCTTGGTGGTATAAAAACAAGTTTTCAAAAGGGATTGGATATTATATACATTAAAGCCTATGAAGAATTCATTCGATGATCCTTGATGGTAGGAATAGAAATTGTATATTCTCATAATTCCTCTTGTTTTTATAACAAAAGGAAGACTGAGTCTCATGAAATATAAAATAGTATAATGATGTTAAAAGTATCATAATGAGAGAAATATGGGAATAATAATCAATTGAATTCATTTAATAGAACTAGGAGGTCATTAAAATGTGTAAATTCATTTTTTTAAAGTTTATGAATGTCGACATACGATTAATGGTTCGGTTAATGCACTAGAGGAGAATAGAATGAAAACAAATTAACCACCCACACTCTAGTATTTCATGTGCAAGGAGGTAAGTCATTATGTGAAAAAATTCCCCAATACAAGTGCTAATGTGGATGACAAGACACAAAAATATCTAATGTTATAGGAAAACGGGGGAGATTATTCAATCATAATAGATGAAGTTAATCATAATAATTGATAAACCCATATCCTCCTTGGTTGGAAATTTCATTTTTGTTTTTCAATGAATGATCCCTATGAAATTGTTTTTTTCTATCATTTAGTGAAATTTCAGGTGATTATCTCCCTCAAAATTGATTATGGATCAAGAGTATTACATTTAACATTCTATCATTACAAATATGTACCCTGGCTCCCAATTATTTCTTTATAATATAAGATCTTAATAATGGAATAAAGGTTGAATTATCATTTGGAAGAATATATTTCTCTAGGTGTGGATAAATTATGATTTATGGATACCAAAATGGGATTATGATTTTAAGGTTCATTATAAGTCCAGACATTTTGACACTCCCTAATGAGGTTTTATGTGATGGGATATTATCAATCTTAAGGATATTTTAAGATACATTTATGGAAATTAAAACCTTTGATATTATATGTAGTGAAAAAATTATTTAAGAAGGAATGCCTTTACAACTTGGGGAACTATGATTGAAGGATAATATATGATATTAAAATATGGATTTCAATGGAATTTTTGATGAAAAACATCCACATTTTGTGTTTTATTACAGAGATATATTTCAATTTATAATTCAGATGGCTCTTTAGGAAACCCTTTATAAATTAAGGTGTCGAAATCAAATATACTAGAATGAAGTTGTTTAAAGAACAGTATTGTGACCTCAGAAAGATGATGAGCTGGAATAGAGGTTTATACCCATTCTAGAAAACATAATGACAACAAAAATTCTATATAAACATTATATTGTTAATCATCATTGGTATCTAGAATTTGATGTTGGTGAGAAGATCTTTTTATGAATTTATCTGTGGAAGAATGAAGTGAAAACTAAACACTATGTATTTCAGTCTCCATAAAATACATGACCACTTCAGGGCAATAGTTCATCATTTCCAACAAACCTCTCGTAGGTTCAGGACGTGTCCCATGTATTACCACATAGGAAGTATATACCTGATCTATCACATGTATTTAACTTATATTTTATACTTCTAGGGCATGACTTTTTTCTTATAAAGAATAATCAGTAGAGGCTTTGGAACATATAGAAAAATATCTATAAAAGAACACAACTTATATGGTAATTTTTTTTTGTGGTGAAACTACTATTTTTGGATAGTACATTGGAATGTGGGGATATTATGATGTATAATTATACCCATTTTTTATATCTGATAGAGAAATTTCAAAGGATAAAATCGTTTTAATGGTGGTAGAATGAAAGACACTTATTTTTTATGAATTTTTATTTGATTAAATTAAAAAAAAATTACTACTTTCCTTGTAAGACAGAAAATGTTTAGCTTCCATTATATGCAATACTATATAAATATTTCTCTACATGTGACATTTTATTAGCTCGGTTGACACGTAACACCGACTTTTAACCAAACCATCTTATATTATAAATTTATTTAAATGTGGATCTTATATACAAGTCATTAAATATAGATAAATGAAAATTAATAGCTAATTATTAAATATTCAATATAATGGTTTTAAATAAAGAAATCATTTTAATAAAAAAAATTCATAATTTTCGGTAAATACTTTATATGTTTTAAAAAAATTAATTTCTCAAAAAAAATATCTTCTGACTTTATTAAACATTATTTTTTGATACTTTTAGAAACATTATTTTATTAAATAAAAATTATTTTTTAAATCAGCTTTTCTAAATTATATTTGCATGAAATATATATTTTTTTCTAAAAAGTTCTATTTTCTAATAAATCATGAAAATACTAAATTTTAATTAACAAGTACTTTTTAAAATTTATTTATAAATATAATTTATATTTTAAATTTATTCTCAAGTATAATTAGTTAAATTATAAGTATATTAATAAATTTTATGTCATTGAGATCAATTTAAAATTTCATTTAGATATAAAATCATTGTAATGTTTTTCTCATTTTCATATTGAAACCCTCTATCTCATCACATTTGTGGATTAATTTTAATTTTTTTTCTAAATATGTGAATTAAATTTGTAAAAATGGATTAAATTTTATTAAACATCAACAAATTTAGTTTATAATACATTAAAATAAATTTTTGAGGAAAATGAATAGTGAAGGCAACAAAAATTAATTACCTTGTTTAAAGTAAAATTATTTTTACCATGGGTTAAAACATAAAAGAAAACAACCTAAAATATTAAATTAATTTTTTTAAATGAATTTATTTCAATATATTCTATAAAATTATGTAAAATATGGAAATGTATTTTGGGATTCCTTTTAATATGACAAATAATATAAGTTAAGTAATGTAAAGGACAAAAAATATCTTTCTTTCTATTAATATCAATAATCATTTAAGATGTGGAAAGAAAAACATTAGTTTAGTTAGAATAATTATTTTGAAATTTAAATAAGTTTTTTTATTAAAATAATTTGTATTTAATTTTTACAGATGTAATAATAAAAAAACACTTAAGAAACTCCAGCACTATAAAAATTTAGTTAATAATTAAATAACATAAATAACTCGAAAATATTAAAACTGAATAAAACAGATTGAATTATTGTCTTCTATTATTTTTTGTAGATTGATATATCATGTTACACATTTTTAACCTAAATATATTATAATTAAATTATTGTGTTTGAATTTTTAAACTGAAATTAAATAAATGACGTCAAAATTGATATTAATATTATTTTATAAAAGATAATTTTTTATTAAATGATTTAAAATTAATAAAATACTATATTATTAAAAATAATATTTAAATTTTGATAACTATTTACTATTTTCTATTCATTGACTAACTATTATTTTATAATTACAATATTATACCTAAATAGTAAAAACATTATTATTGAGATTAATGTTAAAGCGATGATTTTGCACGTTACATGATTTCATTTTAAAGTTAATTACAAAAGATTTATTTTATATAAATTAGATATCATATTTATAATATTTTTTCTCAATTTTATATTAATTCATAGTTTAATTTATAATTAATGGTAATATTACAAAGTTTAGAAAACTGGTTGTCTTAGAAAAAAATTTCGAAAATATTACAAATATGGATTATATATGTTAATGATTGAGATGTCTAAAACGTTTGTTCCATTGTGCAGTAAAGTTTTGGATTGAACATATCATCCCTAAACATATTTAATTTTCATATTTGGATCCACTTGATCTAATATTGATTTCTCAATAGTGAATACATTTGAGTATTTAAAAGAATTCCAGTCCCCCTCACCTATAAAATGTCACTCACTCCCCCGGCTTATATACACCTCTCCAGAAATATGGATCTTCTAAGATCTACCCAAATCAATTATAAAAATCCCTCCCTAAATAATATAATCCATGTTGTTTTAGAAAAATCCAACAAAGAAAGGCATTAGTGATAACCTAAAAAAGATACCTAGAGAAGAGGTATTGTTCATCAACATGAGTTTTCATTTTAATTATAAATCCAGCCCTTCAAATTGTAATTATATGATGATTATATAATTAATTTAGTATATTTCATATATTTATATATTTTTATGTTATGAGTAATTAAAATTACAACATAAAAATCATTCAAATGGGTTATGAAATCATTGTTCGTGTGTACGGCGGACTACCGCGACATGAACCGATGTCCATCATTTTTTCATTTACCATCTTTAATGGTTGGTAAAAATGTTGGATTTATATTTTATATATGATATATAGTATATTTGTTATATAATTATGCTCAGGTAATTAGTATATCACACACACCAACCGGATTTCTATTTTATGGGAATAAGATATTGTTGTGCGTGTGTATGGTGGACTACGACCCCGCATAACGATGTGATTTGATCATGTTTAACATGGAATGTATTGCGAATGGTTTTAATAAAAACATGTGATATATATGAAATAAAAATTATAATATAATGAAATTATATATATCATTTACATTTTTTTTCTTTCACTATTATAAGAAAATTAAAACAACGATCATATGTATGTACGACCTACCGTCTATATAAACTTTTTATATCACTTACTATAACTAAATATCATGGAATACTCAAAAATATATATAATTAAAATATATTATATTTAAATCATTGTTTAAATTATAGATATTATGAAGGCATTATTATAGTAATAGGACCCAAAATAAAAAGTCAAAACTTATATGAAAAACAATGATGTTATTACCCAAAACCCTACATTAACATTAAATATTTAATAAATGAGTAAAAAAAATTACAAAATAAAATCGTACATAGTATGATATATATATGAATATTGTTCCAGATTATATGTACAATAATCATATATTTATTATATATTTGGGTTTTTAATATTACGATTGATGTCCATACTTAAGGTAAGGAATCATCATCTCACTTTTATTTTTCTTCAAGACACATGCCATGTTCACCACATGATTCTTTTATGTGGTGTGTATACTTAAAATGAATGTATATTTTCATTTTTTTTCTTAAAATTATTGGTATTTACACATCCATTTTAGGATCTCTCATTAATGGGGTTTACATTTCAAAGATTAACAAAATCGGTAAGGGGTTTTTGTCTCAATTTGCATTTTTTGGGAAGTAGATTATGTTATGAACATATATTCTATCACGAGGTGAACATAAAATACCATTTACATTTAATATATATAATTTATTCATTGTAATTATATTTTATGTTTAATTTTATTTTATGAATTTAGGGGGATTTGGATTAAATTTTACCAAAGTGGTAATGATTTTTTGTTACAATCTCACAATTTATTAGAATTATTTATGATTTGGTATCCAATACTAAAATATTATTTTCAAAACCAAATAATTCTCATAAAATTTTTTCACCTATATTTATTCTTGAAATATTAAAGTAATGGTCTCATTTTCCCTGTCACGACCCGACCCTACCTAGGCTCGAGCCGCAACTACCCCAAGCCCACCTCCATAGGACAGGGGCTAGCGACCTGCGCCGAAGGCACAACAACTAGGGGAGGCCTTTGCCTAACTACATGAACACACCCACACGCATCACACTCAATGAAAAAGTGCATAGTAAAAGAAAAGAAAAGTAAAAAAAGGGAAAACTGCTATATATATACCATAAATGTGCATCGACCTGTAAATAATACAAGTAAAGTGCTGAAATGGAAATCGGGGAAAACACGCGCCCAACCAGAAAAGGTTCCACAACCCGACAACAGGTAAACAAAAAGAAACAGCTGATGGGTCTCCCACCTGGAACCCGGCTACGACCACCGCATGCGGTCCAAGCTCCCATTCCCCTATGCTCCACTGAAGTCACGCTCCACCTGACCATCGTCTCCAAGGGCACACCACGTGTGGGAAAATCCCAAGAAGGGATGAGTATAATAATACTCAGTAAAATACCCCAAAGGCTCTAGGGAGCAACAAAGTAGGTACCGAAGGGTGAGAAGTAGAGCAAACAGGAAAAGTAGAGGAGTACAACTGAAAGGGAAGTAAGAGTAACAGTAGATAGTCCAACTCAACCCAACAAGAGAAAGGAGGTAGACTTGTCCAGACACAAGGAGTTGGAAACGGTGAACGGATGAACTTCTCGTCGAGTCTTCTCTACCTATAACAGGAGAGTAGAGTCTTCCAACCACGAGAAGCTAGACACGGAAAGCACATGGCATACCCCGCGTGTCTTCGCATTTCCTTGAAGGAGAGTAACGAAACCCAAGAAATGGGTTTTGGAACAAGGTATATACATATCCTTATGCTCATCAAGAAGCCCGAACAATGTCATATGGGGATCTCATTCCCGTAGCTCAGCCCAAGAAAACGAGTAGCCAAAAGTCCCAGAAGTAAACTCTATTGATGCCCAGCATCTCGCACGTCTGCCCCGAACTACAAGACAAGGGGCTCAATCACCACACCTCGACACTATCCGCTTTGGGCAGCACTGACTCTCCAACACGGTTTTAGATCACGTCACAAGAACGCGTCTAGGTGGGGAAAGTTCCCCTCGCACTTGAGAGTTCTAGGGAAAGTAAAACAGTAGCACGTCACTTCCCTGCTGTCGAGAGGTGTTCTCAAAAGTCAAAGTCGTCACAGCACTAACCCGTATAACCAAGGGCCCCGCTCCCGTAATCATGGACGAAATCCACAGACTATCCTAGAAGAAAGGACTGTGTCGGGAATGGCAACATGTGTCCCACTGCCCAACCTTACATGAGGGTAATTCATAACCAGATATCGGGTGACCCACTTCCCAGCCCTGTTGGAGGGTAAACCCTAATACATCATCAGGATACCCACTGTCCACCCCCGCTGGAAGGTAGACCTGAAATAAGTCGACAGGAGACCCACTGCCTAGCCTTGGTGGAGGGTAGACCTGGAACTAGACGAAGGGCAACCCACTACCCAGCCCTGCTGGAGGGTAGACCCTAAGAGGTCGTCGGGTGACCCACTTCCCAGTCTCTGCTAGAGGGTAGACCCTAAGAGCGTCGGGTGACCCACTGCCGAGTCTCTGCAGGAGGGTAGACCCTAAGAGCATCGGGTGACCCACTGCCCAGTCTCTGCTGGAGGGTAAACCGTAAAAGTCAGTGAGCAACACACTGCCCAGCCCTGCTGGAGGGTAAACCCTAGAAGTTAGTGAGCAACCCACTGCCGAGACCTGCTGGAGGGTAAACCCAAAAAAGTCGATGATTATCCCAATGCCCAGCCTCACTGGATGGTAAAGCTCAGAACTGCTCTGGCCATCTCTACTGGAGGGTAAAACATCGGCCAACCGAACACGGAGTGGGTATCGCGCAACCACCCAACTCCAGAACAACTCACCCAAAAGAGGATTAGCACCAGTTCCCTCACTGGGTGCCACTAGCACCGCTACCCGCTGATCCATCGAGAACAAAACCAGGGGAGACCAGTCAACCCTACTGGTCAACAAACGAGCACAAGGCCAGGGGAAAAACGCCACTCTGATGGTAAAAAAACGATCATAGAGGGACACTCTACATCGTGAGAGGTCAAAGTACGCAAAGCAGAACACAACACAAACATGGGGCCCACACGACGTATGGCCCCACGTCAACCCCAACCAAGCGCACAAACCGTCTCAGGTACAAACCACACGTACCTCCAATCGCTCCCGTATACTCCCATAGTATACCACATCTTCAGCTCTAAGGCTATCGTGCACACGACACCCAACGTCAACGCGACGGCGTGAACGTAACAACTCTACCTCAAAGACCTAGGCATGGCCAACCACATCTTATGAAACATTTACATCACTCTCCCAAGAGTGCCCGATCGAACGCCAATGGTCCACTACAAACATGGTAGGACGAACCACCACCGGAGCACCATTCATGCTTCCATATTTAATAAGATCGCGCAAGAGGCTCCGCACAACCAAACGGATCACACCGTTGTAATCCTCGCAGAAAAACACGTGAGATAGACAACCTACTCGCCTTATACGGATATCCGACGGAAAAGTCACCAATACCGCCTCATGCCCGAACGGTGTCTCGTGATCCCGAGACTCGGCCCCAAAAACAGTCGAGCGCATCGCACCATTGCGATCCCCATGGGAAAACACGTCAAAATCACTAATCACATGCGTGCAACGGATTTACGGATAAAAAGATGCATTTTGGCTCACCGTACACGAGCGGTGCTACGTGGGACCCGCTTCTCAGTCCCAAAACACAAGAAACACATCACACCATTGTGATCCTCTCGAAAAAGCACCCAAGATGGACTAATCACTTGTACAAAATGGTCTCCCGGTGATAAAGATTCAAAAATCACTGTCGACGCACAAACGACCCTCATGGGCCCTACACCATCGTGCCAAATTAGCATGGGCAGATTGCACCATTGCAATCCCCTCTAAAAAATCATTCAGAATCGAGTATTCGTATGCCCCGAACGGATGTCCACTGAAAAAGTTATGAAACGCAGCATACAACACAAAAGACGGGGCATGGGGCCCGCACCTCAACTTGGGCCTCAATGCCTGAAACCACCCTGGAAAGCTTCTCCCCGACACCAGGGTCCCAACGCCACTGACGGCGCTCAAAACAGGCGACAGACGCATCCGCGCCTTCCAAAACAAAAACCCCCGGGATGACATCAATCCCCTCAACGTACATGTATCACCACCAAGCCCCCCCCCCCCCGTCTTGGGAATTATAGTTGCTCGGGACCATCTCAAAAATTCCTCCTCACTGTTAGGACTGTGATGCCATAGAAGGCGCTCAAAACGGACGCCCGAAGCACGAAATACTGGCATCTGAATATTTAAAAAAAGGTGGGGACCCCCTTGGGCCGGACCGGCCCGCTCCGGCCGGCCCGCTGGGACCGCGGCCCAGCCGCCTGGGCCCAGCCCAGCCGGACCCGTGGACCGCCGCATAGCAGTCCGCCCTCCCGCGAGAGTCATGCTGCGTGCGGGTCGCTACACCGACTCGCAGACATGGCCGCTCATTTTCCACGCAGAGACCTGCCTGTGGCGGGTCTCGGTCTCCCCAACCAGGGTCGCGCCATGCAACCCTCGTCTCCCGCTCGGCTCACCCCTCGCCGGCGAGCCCAAGACACGCCGCTCGCCTGAAGACCCAGACCTCCACTGGGATGGCGTGCCGCCGCCACGACCAACTGAGCCTCTGTGCCACATGGGAAGCCGCCACCCGCCGCCGCCATCCCGGACCGCCGGACTCTGCCACCTGGAGCCGCTCCGCCGCCGGTGCTCTCCGGAAAAACCAGGGAATCGGCCGGGACTTCCGGGGGCCGTCACGGACACCTCGGGACTCAGATTTTCGATACGAGAAGTGCGTCGGAAAGCTTAGAACACGTGATATGCGACTATGTGATTTTTTCAATGATAGAAGAACTAATTGATAGTTGAAATGGGCTCAAAGTATTAGGGAAGTAAAACGAAAAACAAAAACTCCTACCTCGAAGGGCGTAGCCCAACGCTTCGTGTGCGGATCGTCGGAACCGCTGCGCCTCGCCGGAGATCACCTCGTCGGAGCTGCTTCGCCGGAGCGGGAGGATAGGGGTGGGTTTGAGGAAGAAGAAGAAGAAGAAGAAGAAGAAGAAGAAGCGGTGGGGGTGTTTGAGTAAAAAACACTTAAACGCCCGCCCGACAGCCCCGAACCCAAAATTTCGGCGGGGTCGGGATTAAGGCTCCACTAGGCTAAAAACCACGCTCTGAACACAACGGCAGTCTCGGAATTTTAATCTGACACCCAGTTTAAAAGTTATTAATGTTAGAGCATGAGGCCTCCAAATTACGAAAACGCCCCTGGGTCCATTTCTCAGAAACGGCCCGTGCCCGCGAAACATACACCCCTATTAGGGTAAACGGAACACTCCGAACTCAACGGTGCCCTTGGTTTTGCAATCCGAGCCACCATTTAAGAGATAATTGAGTTTAAACATTAACCACATAAATTAATTATTTAATTTATCCGTTTAACGTTCCAGAAGTGAGCGAGGGGTCCAAACGTCCCTCCCTAACAAGTTTTATGTCGTTTCTAGGGTAAACACGCTATTCCGGACCCATCCGTACACTCGGATCTCTGATCCGGATCACCATTTAGGATTTATCGCATTTATTTGGCGTTTCCAGTGTGAATGCACTGAAAATTTAATTCCGGCCACACCGGGGATCGGAATCGCACGCCGTCTGAAATCGCTGCTCTGTAATATCATCAAGAATATTCCAAAGGCTTCCACAGCGAAAACTGGGTTCTTACATAATTTCCTCCTTCAATCATTTCATCCCCAAAATGAAAAACCAGGGAATAATCTCAGGGTACTCAGCCCGCACATGGACCCTTCGTACCCAGAAGAACTTATGCACAGCTCTGTGCCACCACACACAGACCAAAGGATTTGACCCGTTCACGTGCGGTCTTCCCTCACTGATGTCGTGCACAAGAGCACACACACCTCTTCTCAGGTGAGTCACATGGGAGACATCGTGCACCCACTCCAGACTTTGGGGTTGGCACAATGCGGTAGGGAACCTCGCCATCCCTTGCACAGTCTCAAATGGCGCGAAGGCTCTCGCAGGTAGCTCACCCCCCCCCCCCCCCCCGACCGAACCTCTACGTCACATGCCGCGACTGGAATCACCGCCCACACAAGGAACAAGGACCGATGATTACCTCCTTCAGAATATCCATATGGTGAAACACCCAAAGATATCTGGTCATGCAAGGTTCCACAGTCGATGTCCCTCAACCAAGACTCTCTTGCACACTTGGAGAGCGATGGAGTCGACGCTATTGACTAAAGAGGGAGGTTACACACCTTCTACTCTACCAACACAGGGTTACACCCGATGGCATGTGTCACCCTGGTAACACCTCAAACAAAGAGCACGGAGAGAAGGAAATCCACACACTAAGTCTAAAAATTATACTGCAAAATGTAGAAGAGCTGTGGAGAATGCCTCTTAACACCTCCTGCTCTTCAGGATCATAGAAATCTAATGCTCGCGGTTGTCTGTGGTCCCAATTTTCAGCTCTCGAAGCCTGAAGTGGTCCGCCTAGTGGTGGTGGGGAGACCTCGTAAGGTCATCCCCCACTACCAGATCCTCCCGCTCCTCTGCTAGCACCACCTCTCTGGGTACTACTCTGATTGCGGCACTGCCTCCGCCTTGGTGGTTCACCTGCTGCCTGCCCGTAGCTCTCTGCATGCCTGGTCAGGCATTCCCATGCCAGGTGACCTCGGCAATCGCAAGCATTGAACCAACTATCTTCGGGCTACATTGGTACCCTCTGACGGCACTGTGGTGTACAACCACGCCCCTGAGCCTGGTTGTCAGAAAGCCTCCTGCCTCAAGGTTCTGCTTGCCGATGCCCACTAGCTTCGGCAGACGTCTCGGCTCTGATGTGCCTGCTACCACCACCAACTCTAGAACATGACAGGAATCACTCTGTCACCAGCGCCTGCTCTAGCACCCCGGCATATGTGGAAATTTACAAGGGCACTATGACAGCACGAATCTCTTGGAATAGACCCTTCTCAAACCTCTGCGCTTGGATACTGCCGTGATGGACCATGTCTTGGTAAAAGCGTGCACGGTCTGTAAAACTAGCCACGTACTCGGCCACCGTCATCCCTCCCTGCTGAAACTCCAGGAGCTCCTGAATCCAAATGGAGTGAAAGCAGGAGGGGAAAAACTCCTCACGGAGCAACAACTGAAAGTCGCCCCACGAAAGCGACGACTCTTCAGAAACTAAGTCACCAAACTCCACCAATGCCAAGCTGATCTACGAAAAAGGATGGCTGCCAAAGCCACTCTCTAATCTTTCGGCGTCTGCACAAGCCTAAAAAGGAATACCACTGTCTCTAGATAAACCTCTACTGCCTGAGGGTCTGGCTCACCACTGAACCTTAGCAGTCTCTGCATCTAGAACTCACGGAGCGCGCTCAACCTGCGCTCAAGCTCAACCTACTATGCTGAAACTGTCTGCTGCTCAACATGTGGGGGTCCTGCTACCAGCACACCAGGGGAAAGGGGCTCGCATGATGGATTCTGGACTGTGGACTCGTATCTCAAAGGGTCGTCGTTACGCACCAAGGATGGTATATTGGCCAGCTGTCTTCGTGGGAAAATACTGAATATTATCAAGGAGTGTCACGGTCAGATGAGCATATATGTATATATCAATAACAACAGCGATGGGGAGATGACTCAGGAAGGACATTCAAGACTCATTCATATGTGATGCACAACCAATTTTCCCTGAAACAAGTGTCTCAGCATGCCGAGTCGGCAAGTGGGTTATCAAGGTCCTGGTGAATAGATACGTCGACCGCCGCACCATCACTAGACTCCCTGGCCTGAGAGCCTCTCTCGAGACACGTTAACATTGTTTCCCTAGATCCCAACCAATTACTCTTTTAGGGACGTCCGTACAACTCCTCAAGGAACGATCATACCTTTGATACCTCTTTTTCACGACCCGACCCTACCCAATCTCGATCCGCAACTACCCCTAGCCCGCCTCCATAGGCCAGGGGCTGGTAAACAGCACCGAAGGCACAACAACTCGGGGACGCCTTTGCCTAAGTACCTGTACACACCCACACACAGCACACTCAATGAAAAAGTGTAGAGTAAAATAAAAGACAAGTAAAAAAATGGGAAACTACTATATATATACGACAAATGTGCTTCGACCTCTAAACAGTAGAAGTAAAGTGCTGAAAAGGAAAAAGGGGAAAACATGCGCCCAACCAGAAAAGGTGCCACAACCCGGCAACAGGAAAACAAAAAGAAACAGCTGATGGGTCTCCCACATGGAACCCGACTACGACCACCACAGGCGGTCTACGCTCCCAGCCCATATGCTCCACAGAAGTCATGCTCCACCTGCCCGTCGTCTGTAAGGGCACACCAAGTGCGGGAAATTCCCAAGTAGGGTTGAGTATAAAAATACTCAGTAGGATACCCAGAAGGCTCGAGGGAGCAAAAAAAGCGGTACCGAAGGGTGAGCAGTATAGAAGACCAGAAAAGTAGAGATGTACAACTGAATGGGCAGTATGAGTAACAGTAGAGAGTCCAAATCAACCCAACAAGAGAAAAGAGGTAGACTCGGCCAGACACAAGGAGCTGGAAATGGTGAGAAGATGAACTTCTCGTCGAGTATTCACTACCTATATCAGGATAGTATAATCTTCTAACTATGAGAAGCTAGACATGGAAAGCATGTGGCATACCTCGCGCGACTTCGCCTCTCTTGGAAGGAGAGTAACCACACCCATGAAGTTGGTTTTGGAAAAAGGTATATACATATCCTTATGCTCAACCAGATGCCCGAACAAATTTTTAAGGGGATCTCTGTCCCGTAGCTCAGCCCAATAAAATGAGTAGCCAAAAGTACCAAAAGTAAACTCCATTGATGCCCAACATCTCGCACGTATGCCCCGAACCGCATGCCAAGGGGCTCAATCACCGCACCTCGACACTAACCACTTTGGGCGCCACTGACTCGCCCGCACGGTTTTAGATCACATCACAAGAACGTGTCTCGGTGGGAAAAGTGCCCCTCGTACTTGAGAGTTCTAGGGAAATTCGAACCACACCTTGTCACTGCCCTGCAGTTGAGAGGTCTTCTCAAAAGTCAAATTTTTCAGAGCACTGAACTGTATAACCATGGGTCCCGCTCCGGTAATCGTGGAGGAAAGACACAGACTAACCGAGAAGAAAGGATTGTGCCTGGAATGCCAACAGGTTTCCCACTACCCAGACCTGCTGGAGGGTAATTCATAACCAGATATCGGGTGACCCACTGCCCAGCCCTGCTGGAGGGTAAACCCTAATACATCAACATGCGACCCACTTCCCAGCCCCACTGGAGGGTAGACCTGGAATAAGTCGATATGAGACCCACTTCCCATCCTTGCTGAAGGGTAGACCTGGTACTAGACGACGGGCGACCCACTGCCCAGCCCTGCTGGAGGGTAGACCCTAAGAGGTCGTCAGGTGACCCACTGCCCAGTCTCTACTCGAGGGTAAACCCTAAGTGCGTCGGGTGACCCACTGCCCAGTCTCTGCTGGAGAGTAGACCTTAAGATCATCGGGTGATCCACTGCCCAGTCTCTGCTAGAGGGTAAACCCTAGAAGTCAGTGAGAAACCCACTGCCCAGCCCTAATAGAGGGTAAACCCTAGAGGTTAGTGAGCAACCACTTCCCAGACCTGCTGGAGGGTAAACCCGGAGAAGTCGATGAGTAACCCACTGCCCAGCCACGCTGGAGTGTAAAACTCAGAAATGCTCTGGCCATCTCTACTAGAGGGTATAACACTGGCCAACCGAACACGGAGTGGGTATCGTACAACCACCCAACTCCAGAACAACTCACACAAAAGAGGTTCAACGCATGTTCCAACACTGGGTGCCACTAGAACCACTACCGGGCGATCTATCCAGAATGAAACCAGGGGGAGACCACTCAACCCTACTGGTCAATAAACGAGCACAGAGCCAGGAAAAAAACTCCACCATGCTGGTCAAACAAACGAGCACAGAGCCAGGGGAAAAACATCACCCTGCTGGTCATATAAACGAGCACAGAGGGACCCTCTACGTCGCGAGAGGTCAAAGTACCCAAAGCAGAACACGACACGCACTTGGGGCCCACATTAAGTGTGGCCCCACGCCAACCCCAACCAAGTGCACAAATGGTCTCAGGTACAAACCACACGTACCTCCAAGCTCTCTCATATACTCCTAGTGTATACCACGTCTCCAGCCCTAAGGCTATCATGGACACGGCACCCAACGTCAACGCGAAGGTCTGAACGTAACAACTCCACCTCAAAGGCACAGGCACGGATGACCATATCTTATGAAACATTTACATCACTCTCCCAAGAGTGCGTGATCACATGCCAACGGTCCGCTACAAACATGTTAGGATGAACCACCACCAGAGCACCATTCATGCTTCCTTATTCAATAAGATCACGCAAGAGGCTCCGCACAACCAAACGGATCGCACCGTTGTAATCCTCACGGAAAAACACGCGAAATAGACTACATACTTGCCTCAAAAGGATATCCGACGGAAAAGTCACCAACACCGACTCACGCCTTAATGGCGTCCCGTGATCCCGAGCCTCGGCCCCAAAAATAGTCGGGCGCATCGCACTATTGTGATCCCCTTGGGAAAACATGTCAAAAGCACTACTCACATGTGTGCAATGGATATCCAGAGAAAAAGGTGCATTTCGGCGCACCGCACATGAGCGGTGCTACGTGGGACCTGCTTCCCGGTCCCGAAACACAACAAACGGATCGCACCATTGTGATCCTCTCGAAAAAGAACCCATGTTGGACTAATCACTTGTCCAAAACGGTCGTCTAGTGATAAAGATGAAAAAATCACCGTCGACGCCCAAACGACCCTCGTGGTCCCCGCACCATCGTGCCAAATTAGCGTGGGCGGATTGCACCATTGCAATCCCCTCGAAAAATTCATCCAGAATCAACTATTTGTATGCCCCGAACGGATGCCGGCTGAAAAACTTATGAAACACAGAGTACATCTCAAAAGACGGGTCGTGGGGCCTGCGCCTCAAAATCGGCCTCAATGCCTGAAACCACCCTGGAATGCTTCTCCCCGACACCAGGGTCCCAACGCTGCTGACAGCACTCAAAACGGACATCATACGCGTACGTTCCTTCCAAAACAAGAACCGCTGGGATGACGTCAATCCCCTCGACGTACGTGTCGCGCCACCGAGGCCCCCCCCGTCTCGGGAATTATAGTTTCCCAAGAACATCTCAAAACGAATGCCTCGCTGTTAGGTCCGCGCTGCCACAGACGGTGCTCAAAACAGACGACCAGAGCTCAAAATACGAGCGTCCAAATATTTTAAAAAATGGGGGGGACGCCATTGGGCCGGACTGGCCCAGTCTGGCCGGTCCGCCCCGCTCCGGCCGGCCCACTGGGACCGCGGCCCAGCCGCCTGGGCCCTTCTCAGCCAGACCCGCGGTCCACCACACAGCGGTCTGCCCTCCCGCGAGACCCACGCTGCGTGCGGGTCGCTCCACCGACCGACCAACATGGCCGATCGTTCTCCACGTAGAGACCCACCTGTGGTGGGTCTCGGTCTCCCCAGCTGGGGTCGCGCCATGAGACCCCAGTCTCCCGCTCGGCTCGCCCCTTGCCGGAGAGCCCGAGCCGCGCCGCTCGATTGAAGACCCGGACAACCGCTGGGATGTCGCGCCGCCACCGCGCCAAGCTGAGCCCTCGCGCCCCATGGGAAGCCGCCACCGCCGTCGTCATCCCGGACCGTCGGACTCCGCCGCCTGGAGCCGCTCCACCGCTGGTGCTCGTCGGAAAAACCAGGGAATTGGCCGGGACTTCCCGGGGCCCTCCCAAACACCCCGGGACTCGGATTTTCGAACCGAGATGTGCATCGGAAAGCTTAGAACACATGCTATGCGAATTTGGGCTTTGTTCAACGATCAGGAAACCAATTGATAGGGGAAAACGAACTCAAAGTAGAGGGAAGTAAAATGGGAAACAAAACCTCCTACCTCGAAGGGCGTAGACCGACGCTTTGTTTGCGGACCATCGGAACCGCTGCTCCTCGTTGAAGATCGCCTCACCAGAGCTACTTCGCCGGAGCTAGAGGAGAGGGGAGAGTTTGAGAAAGAAGAAGAAGAAGAAGAAGAAGGGGTGGGGGTTTTTAAGTACAAAACACTTAAACTCTCTCCCAACAGCCCCGATCCCAAAATTTCAGCGGGGTCGGGATTCAGGATCTCCTAGGCTAAAAACCACGCTCTGAACACAACAGTGGTCTTGGAATTTTAATCCAAGACCCCATTCAAATGTTATTAAACTTAGGGCCCGAGGCCGCCAAATTACGAAAACGCCCCTGGGGCCATTTTTCACAAACGGCCCGCGCTCGCAAAACTTACACCCCTACTAGGGTAAACGGCATGCTCCGAACTCAACGGTGCCCTCAGTTTTCCAATTTGAGCTACCATTTAATAGATACTTGAGTTTAACCATTAAACGCATAAATTAATTATTTAATTTATCCGTTTAACATTTCAGAAGTGAGCGAGGGGTCCAAACGTCCCACGCCGACAAGTTTTATGCCGTTCCTAGGGTAAGCACCCCATTCCGGACCCATCCGTACACTCGGATCTCTGATCTGGATCACCGTTTAGGCGTTATCCAATTTATTTGGCGTTTCTAGTGTGAACGCATTGAAAATTTAATTTCGGCCACACCAGGGCTCAGAATCGCACGCCGTCTGAAGGCGTTGCTCTGGAATATCATCAAGAATATTCCAAAGTCTTCCGCAGTGAAAACTGATTTCTTAAATTCCCACTCTTTCTAATGTCAATAATTTATAAATTTTATTTTAATAAAATATAACTTTATTTCTTTCTTCTCTCGAAAATTCATTTTCTTTCAAAAATATGTTTTCTAAAAATGTTTTCAAAAATTCTATATTACCCCTTATGATATTTAAAATAAACTTTTAACAATATATGTCTTTTAAAAAAAATTAAATGAATATTCACATCACTTCCAACAAAATTCACCCTTGTATTTTACTACAAATGTTAAAAGATCCCTTGTTTTAATGAGTTCCAAATGAGCTCATTTTTCGTACAACGTGAACAATCATTGATTTCAAGATTACATAATTTTATTTAAATTTTATATTAAAATGAAATGGTTTTCAAAAAATTTATGTTTTATATGATCTTTCAAAATTATATTCCATCTAAGATGACATACATTGTTGTTGCCTATGCCTGAATGAGGTTATAATATAAGGATATCATTCATATTATTTCATCTAATGGTTTATATTTTCATGGAAAGATGTTTATGAAACATTTTTTTCTTCCTTAAGTAATACCATGAAAAAATTATTATTAATCCATGTTGTTTCCAGGAGTTATGCTCTGATGAAATTATTATGAAACATTTTTCTATTTTCTAGAGGTTATTATAAGATGAAATGTTTATGGTACCCATTTTATGTCATGGTTTATCATATAATGAATGTTTATAATCTTGTACCAAATGTACGTACAATTTCATAATGAAACATGTAGGACCTATAACTTAATCAAATGAATTGAATAAATATCTATATCCCATTATATAAAAATGGGAAATGAGTCGATTAAATTGATCCACTATGGGACATAAGTGTGTCGTGATCCACTACTTGAAGTATTTTTTTCTTCATCTACTATTGGAAATAGGGGTGTCATAATCAACTATAGAGAATAAGTGTGTCTTGATCCATTATGTTGATGGAATTTATAGTTAACCTTGACACATTAACTGGTTTTTTTCTATATTTATTATCGTGACACAGTATTATAATATGATATTATGGTTCATGATTGATTTATGATGATTTATCATCCTTATGGTTCATGTTTTTATAAATGATAAAGCATTATACCACGTATCATGTTTATGATCTATTATAAACTCTTATGATTTTCTCAGGATTTCATATAATTAAATACTAATATATGTTATGATTACCCATATTGAGTATTGGATCTCACCATTTATTATGATTCCTTTAACCAACATATAAAAAAAGGTTTCATGTCTGATTTTTGTATTAAAAGTATTAAATGGGATGATCAATCGGGGAAACATAGAAGATATTTGTCCATATTATATGTATTTTTCTGTGTTTCCAATGGAAGTAAACTATTAATTTCCTTAGGCATTTTTTGGTTTAATGTAATGATTATTCATCAAAAAATATAATATACATTTATGATAATCATGGATTGCTATAATGATTCCAAAAATCCCTCATGAAATATACATTTCTTATAATAACATCGGGTGGAGATGAAAGAATATATTAAGCCTATAGTGACTCTTTCATGGGTTTGGATGACAATATACTTTTTAAAATTTAAAAATTTTTTGACCAGAGAAAATTCATGGGTGGTAAGTGTTTTTTTTTTGAATGGAAGGATAAGTGAATTTAAAATAGATTACATGATATTAATGGAGAATGTGAAATTATAGTTTTGAGGGAGGCCTGATATATTTTGTCTATTGATGTAAAATTGGTGGATCCCATGGTTACATATTTTAAATTTTCCTGGATTTTAATTTGATTATTACTTTTCAAGATTTCCATATGCTAAATGTTGGGGAATTGATATAGATAATTTTATGGATATTTTATCTTAAATTAAAAAATTATCTAAATCTAGAATTTTTAGTCTTTTCTATCACTTTAGTATTTTGAGAATAAAATATTAATTATTTATCCAAAAAAATAGATTACTTTTTAGGCTTATTTTATTTCTAGGTTTAAACTTCTTCAACTAGAAAACGTGAAAATTCAAACATGATAGGGCCTAAATAAATCAGTCAATGCAAGAAATAATTTTTTTCAATTTAATGGAAAACTCCTCAATAAATGAGGCACATATAATGATAAAGGAAACAAAACTAGGTGATTCTAGTTTGATATAAATTATTAGTAGAACTATAATATCCAAATTAAATTTCATAGAAAAATTATCTAATTGATTTAGTAGTTTCATGGTTCAAATTGGAGGAATATTAAGTGTCTCTTCATTTTAAAAAACATAACTTCTAGTTAATAGTTCATAGTTTTGTATATGGTTCTAAAAGAGTGTAAATTTTTAGGTTCAACATCCAACACAATTCTAGACAACTACTAAGAAGGAACATTGTTGGTTTTTATCCAACTAGAGGGTATAAATATTGAAAACTTATTTTAGATAGATGTTAGAGTAGAATTCTTTCATCTTAATTTTCTATTTTCGTAGTTTTTCAGTACATTATTTTCCCTCTTCTTCTTAGCTTTACTTTAACTAGAGGGGTAATCATATGATTGATTGGGGGGATTTGAGGTTTTTATTTTTCAAATGATTGAGTTATTTCACTTGATTAAATGAATCCATTCTTTCTTATATGATGATTGTTTCAATATTCAAATTTAAATTTTTGTTATCATGTATGATCATATTTTTTTTTAGATTTTTATATTCTTATTTCTTGGGAAATAATCATTATCTCATACTTCTAGGTTATGGATTATATATAATTCATTATACCATGTCTTTGTGGTGATGTTATTGATGATCATTAGTATAAATGGTAGGGGCAGTAGAAACTTTTTATTGTTTGTAATAAAAATAACGTAATATGGTATTAATTATGTTAATTGGGGAAATTTTCTATAACACTCAAACACATATAAAGGAATCTTGAAAAAGTTGATATTTTTGGAAAGGTTTATTCTTCCTATCACAATTTTATTGAGGTAGAGAGAGGAATAAATTTTGGAATATCAATTTAATCGGATTACTAAAAAAACGACTTGATAACTTGGAACAATAATAACATTGTAATTGAAAATGTAACCTTAACATGATCACCCTTATCATATAATTGTTTTAAATATCTTTATTTATTTATTTTTTCTTGAAAATGAAAAAAAATCAAAAAAAGATTTCCCAAATTTAAAGTGAAAAACATGATTGTTGTGTGCTCCACTCTGGAGACAGCCTGGATAGATCACTATCCTATATTTTAACATAGAAAATAATTTTTTTTCTACACCCCATGGTAGGAACTTACCAAAATCCAACCACTACACATTAATATAAAATTCTAACTCCCAAATATCTTCCCAGATACAATCGTCTTACACCATTATATATATAAGATTGAACATCATCCAAGATAGGATCATATCACTAGGATCCTCTATAAAAATGATATGATCCATGAATGAAACATTAGGATCCAAATCAATGTCATAACCAATGACCACGTGATAAGGGCCTGGATAATAATTTTATATTTATTATACATAAAAGGTATCATTTATACAGGTGTATCTCATTGAAATAACTAATATATACACTATAGTGATAATCCTATCAATAACCACAAATGGTTCTATAAAATTTTGAATCATATTACCATACCTCCAAATAAAAATATCATCCCAATAGAGGTGATCCTATCAAATCAATATGGGTTCCCACATAAAAATCTAGAGGAAAACATATATAGTCATCATAAGATCACTACTCACTATGAGTAGTTATTGACCACTTTCTGACCATATTAATGTAATTCCACATCCCATATATGTGAATTGGCCTACAAATAGTAAACACCCCTACTTCTACCTAGTACAGTGGTGATAAACACAACCTTCCATACAGGTCCTATAAAGTTTTAATCCAAATAGATTTTAGATAACTATTATTATTAGAAATTTCTTGAATTTCAGGATTATTCTAATAAAAACTAAAAAATCAAGGGCACATCCTTGAAATATTACTTCCATCTCCTTGATAGTATGATTAATTTTTTCATATACCTAAGTCTTTTAGTTATTTCTCAAATAAGGCCATATAATATGTGCCTTCAAAAATCCTAAAAATAAGAATGATAAAAAACAATAATCCTGAATATATATGATTATTCTTGATATCCCATAGAGTCACTATCTTTTATCCATAAAACCACCCGATATTATCGATGAAATATGACTCTCATATCGATAGGAAATGTAAAAAAATCATAAACTAGTTGAAAATAACCCATAAAATACTAATTTCTTGTGGAAACCTTGACAACCGCATCATTAAATCTAGATTAACATTATACCACTTCATCTCAAGATTGGTTATTAGTTGAATATCCCAACATGTTATGATTTCTCGATCTCCACCAGTGCACAAGTGAGGCATTGTGAATTCAAGCAATTCATGTCCTTATTCATCCCAAGAAACTAGTACTAGCACTAAATCTATAAATATATTCAATAAATACAATAGAATATGATTTTTGTTATATATCATTATATAGGATGTTTATATTTCATATAATGTAAAATTTGTGAACAATAAATATTTTATTCATTATTAAAGGTATATCGTAAGGTACTGTTATGTTTATATAACCCTACTACCAATCCAATGATAATATATGATTGATTTATATCATCTATTAGTGATTTCTATTAAGTAATTCATGTAAAACACAGAAATTGACAATGAAAAAAGATTACTGGATTTAAATTTTCGGGTAACAATCCACAACTGTTTTGATTTCATGTATTGTATCCCCAAGACATTAACTTGAACATTTCATAATGTATGAGTAATTTAATCCATAGTCTTGGTGAATCCTTGATGGATATGTATGGTGGCTGGTTCCCATTATGATGGTCAGTTATATGTTTCTCAATCCTCATAGTGAATTAATCTAAATAACCCTCCTCTATCCTTTTCCACCGTGGTACAAGTATACCATCGATATGAGAGGAGGATGGAACAAAAATAGGGTGATTTTGATCAACCCATGGATACACCATGGAGGGATGAATTATTTTTACATTCCTCAAGGATCATCATAAAAACACTATGAATGAAGGAGTCTCACGAATTAATAATGAAATGTAAATTTTTATTAAATGGATTCATGTATTGAGTTTCAAGGCATGGTGCCCATTGAATTTGTGTTTTCTAATGTATTTTACTTGTTAGAATAAGTGTTATTTGATCTATATAAACCCTTTATCCATATTAAAGCATTAACATACTTCTTGAATCACTAAATCATTTTTGAAATTAATTAAACTGTACAACACTTATGATAAAATATTTCATATCATAAAAATAATAAAATTTTAACTATAGTTTGTATTAAAATGTATAGAATTGAATTCCATGATATTGCTTTTCCATATGATATAAAATATAATTGGTAGTTCCATAATTTAATTATTTCAATTTTATAAACATCATAATATATGATATTGGTTTCGTACAATAAAATGTTTCACGTTTGAAACTAACACATTTTGTAAAATAACACATTGAGTTGCCGAGGAAATATTGAAATAACATAAAGTTTATCAATAGGAATTGAAGGATGATATAAAATTCTAAAAGTTATTTTTCATATAAAATTAAAGATAATATGTAATTTCAAAATTTATGACATACAAATATCAAAACGTACAAAATTAATGGAAGATTATAGTTTTTCTAAATTTTAGTTATGAATTGAATTTTATATTGTTTTATAAACTATAGAAAATACTATTTCAAGATATTTATTTAAATTATAAATATATTCGTAAATTAATTTTTTATAAAGTTCTATAATTAATTAGTTAAATAATTATTATATAATTATTATATAATTATTGTATAATATTAAGTATTAATATTAAATACCATTTTAAATTATATGGTTGGATGTATAATTTGGAAAAAAATTATTATATAGAAATTATAAGTGTAATTTATAAAATGTTTATAAATATAATGATAAGGATTAATATAAATAGATATTATATTTATTTTTGAACTATACATAACATTTAATTTGAAATATTACCTTAAATGAATTATTTTTTAAAATATTTAAGTTAGTTCCAAATGAATATTTACTATTAATAAGATAAGGGTTTAGATAATATTAAATGTGTAATAGTTCAAATACTTCAAATTATATTAATACTTCATATATACAATGTTTATATTTGAGATATAAAATTTTTAAATGAAATATCATGTAAATGTCAATATGAAGAAGTTAATATTGGAAATAAATATAAAGGGTCTATATTTATCTATTTTTTGGAATGTCCATAATTCATGGCAAAGAAGTAAATTTTTTGTTTATGAATCATTCATAAATTATTCATCTCATGTGTAAATATTTGTTTTATTCAATTATACCCCCAATATTATTCATATATGTTACTAATATAGTTTGAATAAATATATGATTTAATGTGATGAGTTTAATATGATTCCATAAATTGTCATTCATGTATTTAAGAATATGAATGATATGTTTGATAATTGATTTAGTTATCTTCTATTCTGGTGTTTTCTTATATTAGATTAGGAACTTGAATTTAATGGTAAATTATAATTTATTAATAATAAGTGTTAGAATTGTGAAGGAGTTTATTTTCACTCATGTAAAGTTACATTTGGGTTAATAAAATTTGGGTTAGACTACTCACAGGCCCTAAGGCTTATACCTTTTCTATAAAAGGGAGGTATGGATATTTATCTCTCTAAGTTAACTCTTATGAGGATTAATAATTTCATTTGACTCTAATAAATTATAAAAACAGTTTTTTATACCTTATACAAGAAATTCATTTTTAAGTGTATATATATATTCTGATTTTAATTTTGGCTAGTAACACAATTTATGGGTTATTTAAAGTGTTACTCATCAATATGGTTTGAAAATATTGATTTGACGAAAGTAGTAGATATTAATAACAAAATAATTAGAAGAATATAGACATAAATGTGAATATATTATAAATTATTATGAGATTAAATACTTCATAAAATACTATGTTTTAGATTTATTTCTAATGATTACACTTTTTATGTCCTCTATATTTAAAACATGTTGGTTATGTCAAAGCAGGGTTCCTTAGGATTATATTCTGTATGGAAAGAAAGAAATGAGGTGACCTTAAGAGTTAGGTTCCCCATTTTTTATATTTGTATGTTATAAATAGCTAGGAAACATTTTTTAAGGACAAAAAATAAATTGTATTGATTTTATCCTTGTATTTAATTTGAAAAAGTGATTCTTAGACAACAAATAATGCTTTATATAATATTTGATTGGTATGATGTAATACATAAATTAATTTTTTTAAGAGGAACACCGAAGAAAAATTCTTACTTAGTGATGTATGGATCTTGGACCGCTATGGAATATAATGTATATTAAAAGGTTTTATATTTTACTTGGAGAACAATTTATAAAAGTACTCATTAAATGGATGTAAGATATGATAATCATTTGATAAAATATTTTTTTATTGATATAAATCACGTCATCATACACAATTTCATTAAGTTAATTATTTATAATGTAATATCATAATATAAACAACATCATATAATTGTACATAACATAAGAATATTTATTATGAAGAAAGGAAAGAACATTGTTTTATTAATTCCAATGTTATCATATACTGATGTTGTTCATCAATTGAATGCAAATTCTTATGAAAATAATAAATAGATTAAAGGGATTACATGTGAAATGGAATAGGTAAATTTATTCCCCACTTATAACCTCAATGTGATTTAGTTTTCACGTGACTTGGAGTGACTTATAGTAGTCATGAACATGATTTTAAATTCATTGTGGACTAAATTATTATAAATTTTCTAATTATAATGATAGAGTTCAATAATTTTTCTCCCTACATTCTCTATTTTTTTCATAAATGATTTATGCATGTGATTTTTACGCTCTAGTGATGTATTTATAGTACTAATGGGAAAAATATGGCAATAATAATATTAGTTAATTGGAATGTCCTAAAATATTATTTTAATTTCCATGATAGGTCATTGAAAAATAATGTTGGTGTTATGAAGAATGGTTTTTAGTTCATATGATGGAATTTTCTAGGATACCTGAAGAGGATAGAGAAACATTATAGAAATTTTATGTAATGTGAGTGTGTTATAGAATCATTTATAAAAATTTTGAATGGTATATGATATCAAATGTATATTTTTAATGTATTATAATTATATAAGATTTCAAAATAAAATAAATAATGAGGGATGTTCTATTTTAATCTAATGATGGAGAATAATTTTATTTAATAATGTATTCAAATGAAAAGAAATTTTTAATCGAAAAAGGGTGAAAATATAGTATTTCTGTTACCTTCTTATTTCACTTATATAATAAGAGAAACTTCTTAAAAATAATGAGTTATTTTAGAAAATTCAAAAATAAAATTTTAATGCTCAAGGTATATGATTCATAAGATTCTATAACATATTGGAAAAAATGATAAATATACTGTTATTTTATCTATGATAAAATAATTTTTCATATACATTTGTTAATATATGTATATTTTAAATCCATCATCCATAAATGGCATATTTTCAAGAATATAATCATTTTTCCATGTTTCTCTTCCAAACACGTAGAACAACATATATTATATGGATACAGTAGTCCATTTAATGGTATTCCATTTAAAGGAAACAAGTGTTATTTCAAAAACATAATGGTATTTGTGTATCATAAAAAGATATTATGAAGATATTAAGTTTATAATACTAACTTGGAAGTATGTATGGAAATAGAGAAGTTCAATTCATACAAATAAAAGATTAATATGGTTAATTTCCAATTGAATTTAAGTTAATATCATAAATTAATTTAGAGAATTCAGTAAATTAAAATATAAATGATTCATTTAGTTTTTCAAATGAATTTAATATAACTTTATATCCTAAAACATTAGAGTAAATATTTGTAATTAATGGTATAACAGTTACATATTGTTACAAAAATTGGCATAGGGAAACAAATTTGATGATATGGGTTCAATTCATAATGATGATGATAAACTTAGAATGAATTCAAAGTATAAAACAAAATGTATTATCATCATAACCGTAAATGTTATTAATTAAAAGAGTTTGAATAATATATTCATAAATTTCATTATTTGGAATATGATTCCTGACTATTACCATTGTTCAATCTTTCTTTCATCATGGATATTACTAACTAAAGGATTCTACTCGGAATTTTTATCCTCAAGATAAGGTGGATTGTATAGATATGTAATGGGTTGAGAAAACCCCTGAAATATTTTCAAATATAAAGCCACTCTTGATTCCTATCATATACGATATTAAAATATAAACACTTATTTATGGGTTTTTATGTTATTTTAATTGATTTTAATAATATAATATATAAGATGATATATAAAATTTCATCTCATTCTATTATTTTTTTCATATTGGCTCCACGTATTTTGTGAAATGAAATGATAATTGATCTCCCAATGAATGAATTCGGGTAATCCCTAACCTATATTCATCTATGATTATTATATATTGTGAAGAAAGTTTAATATTAGTATCAGTAGTATTTCATATAAAAATGTGAAATATGCTAACAAGACAGAAAAAGGGTGGTGTTTATTGGAATACCTTCTGAGTATACCATATAGACTGTCATACATTATGTCTTTAGTGTGCTAGGGGTTTATTTTTCAAATTTAATCCTAGTATCTGATGATGGTAATATACTTATCCTAAGAACCTTTATGATTTTACACCATTATTTATACAATGTTTTTGGGTTAGATAATCAATAGTGGTAGGGTATATTACCAATCATGGCATCATTTAAAACGTATTTTAAGTGGTATTTGTATTCTTATATAAGGATTATGATATTTGGGTCCTTGATTGAGATGGACTGAGTATGTGTATGTCCATATCAAGATAAATTACATGTAATGAGCTTGTTAACTTCAATAAGGGGCATGTGATGCTTTTATCCACCTTGAAGAATAACTTGTGATGTACTCATCAAATTGGTTATTATATACTTAGAGTATTGACAATTAATGAGGTGGATATATTATATTGACATAATTTGTGTCCCATTGTCAATAAATATCTTAGAACAAGGGATTATATGATCATTTGTACATTTATATGATATATGTGGTAGAACTATTTATAGAGATACCTATGTTTGATGAATATCACATCTAATATATTTATATATTTAGTAGCACATATTCATTTCGAGTAAAAAATATTTAATTTCATTCATGGATTGGGGAATTTATATTTTTATTAAATTCTATAAAGGCGCGTGGGGACACCGTTTTTGGTTGAATGAATGTGGATTCATATTTACAAAAATCAATGTGCTTCGAAAAAAATTTTTAAGAGTTAATATAAAAGTATTTTTCGATGGATATTAATCATATTAAGTAATAAAAGGTAAATTTGATGTTATGTTTCAAAAAAATGTTGAAATATATTCAAATAATTTTTGGATATGGTTTCACTATTTATTGAATTTCATATAATATATGTTGAAACGGTAAAAAGTATACGAGGATTTACTTCAAGTAAGAGATTGATGGTAATATACCCTAAATCCAATAATATAAGTTGTTTTAGTTAAAAAAATATTTATGACATCTATATTTCGTATGGTAAGGAATATGTGCATAGTGCATGCCATATGCTTTGTTAAAGGCGTATCATAAAACATGGATTTTCTTATATCATGTATATACCAAACAAATTATAATCTATGATTCAGATATGCTATATAATAGGGAATAGCATTTAACAATTCATATAAAACCATATTATTGAGAAAAATAGAATATAGCTTATTATTATCATTTGATTAATCTTCACCATAAGTTATGAAATCATTATTTACATTTTATAAAAGATAAATTTTAGGAGAATGATATGTTAGAGGGTTTTAAATTATTATAACCATATTTCAATTACCCATATGCTTCATAACCTATAAGTAAATTCGTGTGTACTGGAAGAGAATCCTCAATGGATATACAAGGAAGTTAGTCCTATTGATATTGTTAGTTTAAATCTTGATCAAGCCTCTTATTAAATTCTCCAACAGTACTCTACTCAAAGATCTATTTTTACCAAGGTATTAGCATACACTGGTTTCAAGGAGATACTAACCCCAATATTAGGTTATTCCTATAAAATCACATATATATCCTAGAGATGAGGGTTATTTAAAAATTATTTTAAAATATTCATCAAACAACTATGATTGAAGAATTAGGTCAAACCATATACGAAGAAACATATATGTTATTTATTTCATATTTTCATATTTTCATTTTCAATAAGCAATGTTCTAATAATTTTTAGTTCAAAATATCCTCCTCTATATGAAATAACATTAATTAAATCTATAGAATCCATTCATGGACGTCATGATATATATTGGTATTCCCTAAGTGATACCCCTCTCAAGGCATGTGACATCCAAATATACTCCTCACATATTCTTATTAGGGCCTCCACATAACCCCATATATAAATAATCTAATCTATATCAGTAGGATAATTATATGAATGATCCCTCTCATATACAATTTTCTTCACGAATATATCATCATAGGAAGATGACTTAATTTCCTTCACTTTATTGAGGAGTTAATATGTAATATCCAAGTAAGATTTACTTCTTATACACTAATACTAAAATCATTTAGGTGTATCTCATTGAAGAGGCTCGTCTCAAGCCACTCTCAAATAGCCACAAACATGACCTCATCATGAGTTTTCTTAGTATGGGAATCATCCATGAAATTCATCTTCCTATGTTTATATAACCTATCAAAATCAATGTACTAAATATATTTAACCCACTTCAACTTATGAAGGTTCAAATCATGCTATAAAATGATAAAATTCATTATATAACGATCTATATACACTAAGAAACTCTAATATAACAGGTTTTGATGCCAAAAAACTCAATTAATGCACTATTATCACAATATATGGATAATGATTTAGATAATTATGTCATGACCGGTCCCTTGAGGCCTGCATTGAGACTACCCCAAGCCCGCCTTCCATAGGCCAAGTCCTGACAACTAGCACCAAAGGTGTAATTCACTAGAACTGGGAAGGCATTACCTTTATAAAACGTAAACACACACAAACAGAGAACAAGCGGAAGAAAACACTAAGTAAAGCAGTATAACAAGTGTGTAGAAAGTACAAAGGGGCCGGAAATACAATCCCAACAGAAAAGTACAGCTACAACTGAAAGAAAGTACAATTGAAAAGGAAAACATCTGAATGGTGAAGCAGCTCTTGGATCATCCTCCGGGTTCCTACTTGAAGGGTACGTATAGATTTCCTCCTCAACACTCTGTGTCTGTTGGTCTACTCCGTGTGCCATCACACTGAGTGTCCAACTCTGGGTACCATCCAGTCCTCGTACACTCTGCCCCGGTCAGCACTGTCTGTCATCTGCATCAAGAACAACGAGGTGCGGGCATAGTCCGTGCAGGGCTGAGTATAAAAATACATAGTAGGGACCCCGAGACCCTCATGGTCTCACAAAATCCATCAAGGATAAACCACAATGAAAGATCTCAATGGATAACCATTAATTAGGTATATTCCCATAAATATACACAAGTTATCAAGTAACCCATCTCAATCATGAGGAAAACAAAAAGGTTATTGACTCACCTAAAACAAGGATTTTCATTCACGATGTCGAAACCATGGCTGCTGGAGAACTCTTCCTCTATCGAGTACAGTAGTATTTTCGTGGATCCGAGGTACTAATCACTAACCTTAGACTGCTGAGATACTCCTCCTGTCGAGTACTGCGGATCTGTCGCCGCAACACTGTAGTGCATCCCACCATGGGTTTGCCGCCCCAACACAGTAGAGAACCCCATAATATCCTACGACGGTACTCCTTCTATCGAGTATTGTGGGTCTTCCACCAAAAACAGTAGCTCTCCTCTTCCATGGGTCTATCACCCCAACACAGTATCGCTCTCCACTACGCTATTCAAGTTACACTGAATCAAATAGGGCTAGCAGTCATCAGGTCTAAACCAACTACAAGGTCTCTGTACTTCGTATGCTCGCCTACGAGAGGATCCGCTCCACTAGCTATTGGTCGATACTTACAAGTGTCACGTAATATCATGTGGAAGTATCTCAAAGGACCACTTTGTCATAGGGTTCTCAACGCAACATACGGTGCGTCAATCGGACACCCAGTCTGGGAGTTATTAGCATTTCTGTTCTAGGGGCCTGGTTGGATTTTGGGTACAATCCAACTCATCAATACTCTAGTTGTGTCCAAACCTCAGGTGGAGTATGCCAAAATAACCTTCTCATCAAGATAAATTCAACATAGTCGATGACACATCAATCAGACGTCTGGCCCTTAAGTTATATGTGTTTCCGCACAGAGGGCCCGATTGGAATTACGTTCGTTCCAAACCTAGCCATTTTCTAAAGTCTTCCAAAACTCACTTATAGTATCGCAAAAGGACCACCTCGTGGAAAGGGTCTCAGTGCCGCAGACAGCGCGTCGATCAGATGCACAGTCGTGAGGTTATTCACATTTAAGCATACGGGCCCTGCCCTTTAAGCCCAGTGGGCTGGCGGGTCGGCCCGATCCGGTTTGGCAGGTCCAACACGGCTTGGGTTGTCGGCCTAGCATAAAGAAATAAAACATGTCCCGGTGGCAGGCATGGGCTGTAAGATCCCGGTTCCTAGTTTCGAGGTACATTTTTCTTCTTTTATCTTTTCGTTACGTTTTTTTAGAAAATAAGGAAAATGGGGAAAAATCCTAAATTTTGAGACTACACATCGTGTACTATTCCACATGCCATGTAATTTGGCCATGTGGGGTGAGTACACAGGGTGTGTAGCCATGTCAGTGACGAAGGGTGTAAAAACTGACTACAAGCCATGTAGTGGATATTTACATGCCGTGTAGTCAATCAGCATGAAAATAGTAAGGCAGTGGATGAAACTGCTAGTGGAGCCACAGTACACGCCGTGTAATTATAAATACATGTTTTGTACTCATGTCGACAGATGAATAGTGTGGAGGAGCCACCAGAGGAACAATTCAATGAGAAAAGTACACGTCATGTAGTCAATAGGACATGCCATGTAGTTTGTTTTGTTCACATAAAATGGGCACTAGCCAACCCTGTTCACAGGATCGGATTAGAACTGGAGGAAAGAGTCCGGAGAGGAATCCAGACCTTCCAGGATCTCTTGATCGAGCATTGGGAATCCGTTTTCTCCTCTGACGATCTCGTTGGAACTGCACGGGTAATCCCTCCACTCTCCTTAAGCCGTTCTTTCCAATTCTTCCTCTAAGGGAAGTTATTTGAGTCTGAACGGGGATTTTTTTCACCGTAGATCTACATCGTTCTTGGAAATTCGAGGATCGTCGTTCACATATACCCTTCAGGGGCGTTTAAGGTAGGTGGCTTGGTGTTTAAATTCCAGCTGTTGTGAGTTTTTTTGTAAAGTTAAACTATGAACCCATGTTGGGGTGTCATGTGAATGAGGCCTTGCCTGACTAAATACCAAGAATTGTATAGGTAATTACATGTGATAATAAAATTCTATTTGGGATTTCTGCTTGGATCCAGGACCACCCCGGGGGTGCATTATTCTATTTTTCCATTTGGCCAGGATACCCGAGGGAATGCCATTTTAATAATGTTTGTTAAATTCTCTTGAGAGGAATTGATTGTGAATTGCTTATTTACATGTTGGGCATGGCCCGTTTACTTTATTATCCTTAGGATAGTTCTTTACTAAGCCTGAGGGAAGTGTTACCTTTAGCCTGAGGGTAGTGGTTATTTCGGCCTGAGGGCAACTTCTTTAGTTCTTGTGGGAAATGGACTCTGTGCCTGAGGGAGACACTTCATACGCCTGAGGGAAATATCTATTATGCCTCTGAGAAATTACCTACAAGTTACGTTTCTGATTACCTGAGGGTAAGGGATTTCCTGTCTGAGGACACTGAATGTTTACATAGAAATTCACTATGGTGGTTTCCTAATAATGAACGATTAAATGAATAATAAAATGGAAATATAATTGGTAAAATTAGTTGCTTTTTGAGTACATCTTAGTTTATTAAATTTTACTACATCACATTGTTGTTGCATATTTTAACAGAGTTGGGCATGGGCCTTTGGTGGGTCCCTACTGGGATTTATTTTTCACACCCTGTTTGGGTCTTGTATTCAGCCCAAACAGACTGCATTTTTGCAGGTGTGGATAAAGGCAAGGGTCTTTATACAGGTACTTGATTTCTACTGAGGAGTAGGGGAGCATGGGACCGGGCTTAGGCTCGCAATGCTACCGACTATTTTGTTTTATTTTGTTGTACTCTTTATTGTACTGTATTGTATTTTTGTGGAACATGTTCTGGATATTTTCTTAGAACTTGAGACATGTCGCATCGTTATCTATATAACTGTTGATTATCTTTTACTGTAGTTGTTTATTTTACAGGTGTATGGTTTATTGCAACCGATGTTGTTGAATGTTTTTATTATTCCACATCGCTACACTTTGACAAATGAGGGATTAGTTTCAGCACTATCAAACCTGGGCCCTCACTGCTAGTCGGCAGCCTCTGGCATTTGGGAAAATGCGCTTGAGTTCATGTGACCAACCCTGTTCGGGGCACCCGTTGTGTGGCACCCGGAACCAGGACATTACAAAGTGGTATCAGAGGGATTATTTTCTTTGACATACTATTTGGAGCCTTAGTCAGGGATATGACAGATATGGTAGTTGGTAATAAGCTGTTCCTAGGTGTTGCTAACCAGTGTACATGGAAAACCCAGTCTACCTCGGTAATTGCAATTGATTTTTTTTTTGAATTTTACAGGTGATTTGATTTCACCATTGTGTGATGAACTTGTGATTGTGTTGTTTATATTTTATCCATGGGTCCTATTTATCTGTAACCCAATGAGATGAGTGTATGAAATCTCATGCATCATTTAGGCACGTTTTAGAAATCGCATGCCATGCATAGTTCCATGCCATGTTGGCGCATTAGAAATTGCATGTTGTTGTGATAGTTGTTGTCCTAGAAAAAAAATGTTGTTATGATAGCTGCTTTGATAAAATACCAGCTATGTGATAAGGTATTGTTGTATAATACTATTAAAATAATGGATGCCAAAATATGGTTTTTCGGGAGAATGGGCCCTCATTGACCGGAATTTGGTGGACCATTGAATTTTTAATTTTATATAACACATATAAGATGCCAAACAATGATTCACAGGGAGTATGGGCCCTCACGGATCAGAATTTGGCACTTAGGTGTTGTTTTTAATTATTTTATGGGATCCGGATAAGTTTCTGAGGCCTACTATACGGAAAAACCAGGATACATGACGTGTTGTTCATTGGACACACGCCATGTGTTCTGCTGTTCGGGAAGAAAAGAAAACTTTTCAAGTACATGGAGTGTACCCTAAGTACACGCCGTGAAGATTCTTCTCATGTCATAAACCGTGTGGGCTGGGACATGGGGAAGGGAAATTCTTGGGGTGGAAAAAACGCTGTGTACCGGATGTACACGCCATGTAGTGTTGACCCGTATTCTACCCGTGTAACTAACAAACATGGACAGAGGATACCTTAAGACATACATGTTGTGTCCACTATGGAACACGACGTGTAGTCTGACCTGGGATACATCCGTGTAACTAACAAAACAGGTTGGTATAATCTTTTCGTGTACACGCTGTGTGTATATGGAACACGACGTGTAGTGCGATCCATTTATCCAGCCGTGTAACTAACAACACTGGTCGACAGAGATCATCTAGTACACATCGTGTGCCTAAGGGACACGCCGTGTAGTCTTGTCCGAGGACAGACCGTGTGGTTTTATCCTTGTGGCTGGGGAAACGGGGTAGTGTACACGCCGTGTGTGGGTGTAACACGTCGTGTAGTATCAAGCTGAGTAGTCGCCCATGTCACAAACGATACGGGAAGTTGCAAAATTACACCATACATGCCGTGTTGATTATATACACTCTGTGTAGCTTTTTTTAACGGGAGCCATGTGGATTGGCCGTGTAGAAGGACCCAGGCAGGGGAAGAGAATTCAGGTACATGTTGTGTAGTCAGTATACATTCCATGTAATTTTGTTGTGCAATCTTCAATTCCTTCCTCCTCCTGTTCCCATTTTGGTCCACTCATTTTCAGACTATGATACTCTTGATCTAACTTGTGTGTTTGACCATGTGGAGTCATGGCACCAAGATGACCACGCGTTGTTCACCAGGAGAGAGACAACGATTATACTCCAGAAATGGTAGGCCATGGGATACCAGTGGATCCTCTAGTAGAGCCATATGAGGCACCAGCCGTTATACCAGACACAGGTGCAGAGGCGTAGTTCCGTGAAGGCCTTATGCGATTCATGCAAACCATTCAGGGAGAACCACTGGCTGTGAAATCTATGGCCTAGTAGACTCGTATATTCCAGCAACAGCATCCACCTACGTTTTCAGGGGATGGTGGACCATTGGCTACAGAGTCTTGGCTCGGGTCCATGAAGACTATCTTTGGGCATCTAGAGACGCCTCTAGGGCGGAGGGTCAAGATCGTGATGTATATGATGCGTGATTCTTCCAAGAGGTGGTGGGATGTTACCACCCAGTCATAGGATCATAGAGACATGGTGTTGGAATATTTTCAGACATATTTCTATGATTTCTTTTTCTAGAGATGCTGAGGGAAGATAGAGGTCGAGAGATCATGAACCTTCAGTAGGATGCTATGTTAGTGATGTATTATTCTGCTCGTTTCACAGAGCATCAGCGTTTTGCACCCGTTCTGGTGGGTGATGAGACATTGAGAGCCATATGCTTTGAGGAAGGTCTTAGATATGACATTTGAGCACTGCTGAATGTTTTCAGGTTGCCTTTAGTAAATGAAATTGTGAACTCGGAACTGATTATATGGAGGAACCTGTGGGAAGCTAGTGGTGTGGGCCAGGGTGGTTCAGCACCAGTTTCTGGTACTATTTCAACTGGCAAGGGGAAGAGATAGATCGACTTCTCTCAAGGTGGCAGTGCCAACAAGAAGAATGTTTTAGGTGGCTAGGTCATGTGCTACCAGTGTGGTGTAGAGGGGCACAAGAGACATTAGTGTCCACGAGACCTAGTGCATTGCCGATTTTTCAGAAAGATGTTTCATCTGCAGCGTGTTTCCAGGGTGTTTCTACCAGTGGCTAGTGAGAGGGGTTCTGTGTAGACTATGCATGTGGGAGCAGGACCACAAGCTTATTACCTGTTGAGAAACTGCAATACGTCAGGGCGTGAAGGTGGGGATGGGTGTCATGGTCGTGGTAGCCAGACACCAGTATCTCAGAGGCTGCAAGGCGGGACAGCTCAGGGTATTCAGGTTGTGTCATAGGGCCGCGGCACTGGGCATGCATATGCAGTGCAACAGACCCACTAGAAACAGGATATCAGACCTTCTACTGTCAGAGGTACTATTATAGTAGCTTCTGTTTTATCTTCAACACATTTTGATACGGGAGCTATGTGTAGCTTCATATTTGTACCCGTTGTGGAGAGTCTTGTGCTCTGTGTTTCTTTTTCTTCCAAAGTTATGATGCTTGAAACAGCGTTGGGAACTAGAACGACTAGTGTGCCTCAGTGCAAGGAGTTCCCCCTCATGGTTGGTGGGTGTCACTTTCATTGGGACCTCTATGTCTTAGAGATGATGAGCTACGATGTCATTCTCGGGATGGACTGGTTGGTTCCCTTATGAGCCTTTGTAGATTTCTATCGTCGTAGGGTGAGGTTCACGTCACTAGAGGGTGGAGAGTTTCTATAAAAGGGTGAATGGGATGGTCAGGAAAGTCGAGTTAGACAATAACATCATGGGCGAGGTGGAGTCATGGCCCAGATGACGAGTTTATATCTGGACGATCAGGGGACTTGTCAGACAGATTTCTCTCCAGTTGTTGATCATTTCAGGGATGTCTTCCCGAAAGACTTTTCAGGTCTTCCTCTGAAGCATGAGGTGGATTTCTCTATTGATATTGTTCCAGGAGCAGCACCAGTGTCCATTCCTCCTTATAGAATGGCTACACCAAAGTTGCAGGAGCTCAAGAGGCAGTTATAAGAGTTACAGGAAAAAGGGTTTCATCCAACCCAGTACTTCTCCATGGGGTTATCTAGTCCTCTTTGCGAAGACGTCAGATGGTACCCTCAGACTCTATATGGATTATCAAAAACTAAACCAATTGACGGTTAAGAACCGATATCCCTTGCCAAGGATTGATGATATTTTTTATCAACTTCGTGGAGCATGAGTGTTCTCGAAGATCGACATAAGATCAGGATATCATCAGTTGTGCATGAGACCATCGAATATACCGCTTATAGATTTTCGGAGTAGGTATGGTCTATATGAGTACTTGGTTATGCCATTCGGGCTCACGAACGTGACAACAATTTTTATGGCTCTGATGAATCGTGTGTTCCATCCATATCAGGATTCTTTTGCGGTAGTATTAATGGATGATATCTTGGTGTACTCTCACACTCAACACGACCATGAAACCCATCTTGAGATCGTAATGAGTACACTGAGATAGCATCAGCTGTATGCTATTCCCTCAAAGTGCCACTTTTGGATGGACCAGATTCAATTCCTGGGTCCTATCATCTCAGAGGTAGGAGTTGCAGTATACCCATAGAAGGCGAGAGCAGTAGTTTCTTGGGAGAAGCCTAAGAACATGTTTGAAATATGAAGTTTCATAGTGCTGGCTGGTTACTAAAAGCGCTTTATACAAGACTTCTCCTGCTTAGTAGTGCCGTTGACAGGTCTGACTAAGAAGGGTGTGAATTTTGTTTGGTCAGAAGCTTGCGAGACAACCTTTCAGGACCTAAAAGGATGGTTGACATTAGAACCAGACATGATACTTCCAGACCAAGGGAAGAGATATACAGTTTACTGTGATGCATCCAGTATTGGACTGGGAGTTTTGTGGATGCAGGGTGATCGAGTTGTTGTATACGGGTCTCGGCAGTAGTGGCCACATGAGAGGAATTACACGTCGCATGATCTCAAGTTGGCTGCAGTTGTTCATACGTTGCGCTGTTAGAGACAATATCTATTGGGAGAGCATTTTGTTGTTTTAACTGACCACAAAAGCGTCAAATATATCTTCACTCAGCGTGACATGAATCTAAGACAGAGAAGGTGGGTCAAATACCTTCAGTCCTTCGATTTTGAGCTTGCCTATACACCTGGTAAAGGTAATGTAGTAGCTGCTGCACTGAGTAGGATGACTCAGATACAGGAAGTGTAGGAGGCCAGTGGTGAATGGGAGCTTATGGATTTTTCTCTAAGATGCATCTGGAGGTGCATGATAGTCAAGGGAAGACCTATATTTCATCTTTAGCTATGACTTATACCCTTTTAGATAGAATTAGGATGATACAACTATATGATTCAGAAGGACTAGTTCTATAGGAGTCAATGACAAGTGAGGAACCTCCTCCTGGTTGGACGATAGGCGATGATGAAATTTTTCATTTCCATGGAAGAATATGGCTTCCAGGGGATATATGCGAGGAGCTGATGTGGAAGTTTCATGCTTCTGCTTGGGCAGTTCATCCCAGAGTTACCAAGATATACAGTGACGTGAGACGTTAGTACTGGTGCCCAGTTATGAAGAGAAAAGTAGCTGGTTTTGTTACGATATGTTCCACCTGTCAGCAGGTGATGGCAGAGCATTAGAGTCTAGTCATACTGTTACAGTAGTTACCCATCCCGGAGTGGTAATTGGATGATTTCGCGATAGACTTCATGACTGGGTTGTCGAGGTCACCTCGAGGTAGTGATGTCGTGTGGGTTGTTGTGGACAGACTCAGAAAGGTAGCTCACTTTTTTCAGATCAAGGAGGCCTTCAGTTTTAATGAGCTTGGTAAGTTGTATATACAAGAGATCATACTTCTTCATGGTGTTCCTTGTTCTATTGTTTCAGATAGGGATGGCCACTTTATGTATCGTTTTTGGAAAAGTTTTCAAAGGCACTGGGTACACAGGTGCTTCTAAGCACAGCTTACCACCCTCAGACCGATGATCAATCAGAGTGTACGATAGAGGTGCTTGAGGACATGCTGCGTGCATGCATCCTAGACTTTGGGGGATCATAGTAGAGGAATATACCCCTAGTTGTGTTTTCCTATAATAATAGTTTTTAGACAACTAATGAGGTTTCAACTTACGAGGCATTATATGGTAGGACATGTCGAGCACCTTTGTGCTAGTTAGATGCAGGTGAGGCAGCTTTACTAGGACCAGGTCTCATGCAGGAGACTTCTGAGCAGGACTAGTTGATTCAGAAGCATATGGCTACCACACAGTCTTGTAAAAAATCTTATGTCGATCGTCGCAGAAGACCCTTAGAGTTCGTGGCCAGGGATCATCTTTTCCTACGTGTTTCGCCGAGGTTGGGACACAGACAAATTATGAGACAGGGTAAACTTTCACCCAAGTATGTGGGGCCATTTGAGATTCTAGAGAGATTTGGGTTGGTTTCCTGTCATTTGTAGTTACAACAGAGGTACCGAGCCATGCACAAATTCTTCCATGTATCTCAGTTGCATCGCTATCATTCAGACCCATCTCACATCTTTCAGACTAAGGAGGTTGTGCTCGAGGTAGATGTGTCCTTAGAGGAGAATCTGATTCGTATCGTTGATAGGAGCACGACCGTTCTCCAAGGCCGGTCAGTTCCTCTTGTACGGGTGCTATGGCAGCATGGCCGAGTACAGAACGAAACCTAGGAGCGGGAGACCTACATATGTGCTCAGTGGCCAAAGAAATTCTGAGCATTGTCTTCACTACCCTTGGAAGGGAAATTCGGGTATGAATTTCTTTAAGGGGGAAGTTTGAAAGAACCTGGATCTTAGTTTTGAGGTATGAGTTTCTTCTTTTCTCTTTTCCTTATTTTTTTTAGAAAATATGGAATATTGAAAATCTTAAATTTTGGGACTACACGCCTTGTACTATTCCACACACCATGTACTTTGGCCGTGTGGGATAAGTACACTGGGTGTGTAGCCATGTCGGTGATGAAGGGTGTAAAACCCGACTACATGCCATGTAGTGGACATTTACACGTCGTGTAGTCAGTCGGTAGGCTAATAGTAATGCGGTGGAAGTAGCCGCCAGCGAAGCGTCTGTACATGCCATGTAATCAGAAATACACGTCATGTACTCATGTCGATGGATGAATAGTTCACCGGTGCTGCCAGGGGAAGAGTTAAATGAGAAAATTTCACGTTGTGTAGTCAATAGTAGACGTTGTGTAGTTTGTTTAATTCGCTTAAAATGGGCAGTAGTTAACTCTGTTCAGATGATTGTCTTAGAACCGGAGGAAGGAGTCGGGAGAGGAAGCAGGACCATCGAGAATCTCCAGATCGAGCATCGAGAATTTGTTTTCTCCTATGATGATCTCGTTGGAAGCACACGGGTAAGCCCTCCACTCTCGTTAAGCGATTATTTCCAATTATTCTTCTAAGGGAAGTTATTTTATTTTGAATGGGGATTTATTTCACCTCAGATCAATGTCATTCATGGATGATTCGTGGATCATCGTTCGCATATACCGTTCAGGGACGTTTAAGGTAGGTGGCTTGGTGTTTAAATTCCAACTGTTGTGCATTTTTGTGTACCATTGAACTACGAACCCATGTTGGGGTGTTGTGTGGATATTTCCTTGCCTGTTTAAATACCTAAAATTGTATAAGTAGTTAAATGTGATAATAAACTACTATTTTGGATTGCTTCATGGATCCAGGACCACCCTGGGTGTGCGTTCCTCTGTTTAGCCATTTTGCCAGGATAACTGAGGTTATGCCATTGTAATAATGTTTTCTAAATTTCCTTGAGAGGAATTGAATGTTAATTTCTTATTTACATGTTGGGCATGGCCCGGTTACTTGTTAGCCAGAGGGAAGTGCTTTACTTAGCCTGAGGGCAGTGCTACCTTTAGCCTGAGGGCAGGGGTTATTTCGGCCTGAGGGAAACTTCTTTCGTGCCTATGGGAAATAGACTATGTGCCTGAGGGCGACACATCTTACACCTGAGGAAAATATCTGTTATACCTGTGGGTTATGTTTCTTATTACCTGACGGTAAGGGATTGCGTGTCTGAGGAAACTGACTGTTTATATAGAAATTCACTATGGTGGTTTTCTTATAACGAATTATTAAATGAATAATAACATCGAAATATAACTGGTAAAGTTAGTTAATTTTGAGTAGAGATTATTTATTTCATTTATTACTTCACATTGTTGTTGCATATTTTCACACAGTTGGGAACGGGCCTTTGGTGGGTGCATACTGGGATTTATTTCTCACACCCTATTTGGTTCATGTCTTCGACCGAAACAGATTAAATTTATGTAGGTGTGGATAAGGTAAAGGGTCCCTATATAGGTACTTGATTGCTGCTAAGGAGTATGGGAGCATGGGACCATGCTTAGCCTCGCGATTCTACCGACTATTTTGTTTTGTTTCGCTGTACTCTGTATTGTACTGTAATGTATTTTTGTGTAACATGTTCTGGATGTTTTCTTATAACACGAGACATGTTGAATCATTATCTATATAACTGTTGGTTATCTTTTACTGCATTTTTTTATTTTACAGGTGTATGGTTTATTGCTTCCATTATTGTGGAATGTTTTTATTATTCCACTGCGCTACAATTTGACAAATGAGGGCATAGTTTCCCCACAATCATACATGGGCCCTCATGCTAGTCAGAAGCCTCTGGTGTTTGGGGAAATGTTCTTGAGGTCATGTGACCAACCGGTTTTGGGGTACCTGTTGAGTGGCACCTGGAACCGGGATGTTACCCGGCCTGCCCCGAAAGCAGGCACGGCCAGACCTGAAAGGGCGTGGCCCGGCCAGCCACGGCTCGACCGGCTGGACGAGCGGTCCGTGGAGGGAGGTGGCCCTCCGGCTGACCGAACCGGCGCCGCTATGTGGCGCCACCCTCCCTAACCAGCCGACCGAAGCCGGGTGACCTTCTTGGAACAAGCGGCCCGCCCAAGTGGGCTGCGGACCTGCTGCGTGGAACCCTTGGGTGTCACGACTTGCCTCCACCCAGACGGCTGATGAGCTGGCCGGTTCTTCTGCCGAAGGGGCCCGCCCCATGCGGGCCGCGGTTCTCCGCAGTGCAACACTGTGGGGCGTCGAGGTTTCTCCCTTTGGCCCGTCCGGCTATAGTCGGCCAGTTCTTCTCCAGCCGAGTGGCCCACAGTTTCGGGTCGCGGTTCCTTCACCCACGGCCAGCGCACAGCCTCCACTTCTCCCATCGCTTCCTCTTCCATTTGCGAGATAAAAGTACAAGAAACGTCAGAGGGTCGTCGGGTCATGTGCGTTCGGCCCGCGCCCTCTGCATTAGGCGGTAGCAGTTGTCCAAAGACAAACCAATTTTTACAATGTAGAACAAGAACAATATTAATCCATTAAAATTGAACATAATCATCTTACCTCGAAAATACGTCACACGTCATCGAACCACGGAAGACGAACGTCGCGGTAGTCGGGCGTCGCAGAAGATTGATGTCGATTCCATTGATGTCGGAGGAAGAGTCTTCCTCATTGGCGAAGTTCCCCATGGCGGTGTCTCCTCCCTTTACATGATGGAAGAATAAGAAAAGTCAAGTCATCGTTCTTCGATGGAATCGACATTCTTCATTGAAGAAGACGTTGATCTTCCTGGAAGATTAAAGCTCTGTTTTATATTCTCCAGAGGTTTCCAACCACAATATTTTCCAAGCAAAAATTATATTAAGGCTTACCCCAATTTAAATAGATAAGTCATGCCATTTCAAATTAATAAATTAATTAAGGGTGCTCACTTAATTAATTTGTTAAGGTTGGCACATAAATGAAGAGGGTGGAATGTGGAGAGGTTGCACCCAATTAAATGAGGGGGAGTTGTCAGGAATTAATGAAGGGGAGTTAAATGGGGGGTTTAATGGAGTTGAGGGAGATGAAAGGTTTAGGGCTTCGTATGGGCCTCACCTCACAAATATCCTCTCATTGGAGGTTATGTGGGCGTGGTCCCCACTTCTTAACTCCCCTTGGAAGGAAATAACCAACTTTCATAAATAAAATTGTGTTCCATAAAATTTTCATATTTCATTCTAAATCCCCAAATATTAACTCTCAACCTGCATAAAAGGAAATTTCGATAAAGGTCCCCTTAAGAGAATACCGGCACTACGAGTTCATCGGTTCCCTCGGATTTCAATTCCGAGAACTGGTTCAAAAGATAGAACAACCTGCTCCTACGTTTACTGAACGCACCTGAAAAAATGTTCGGAATTTTATTATCAGTCACCATCGACCCGCGCCGGTCGAGGTTAGGCTCGTCCTATGTAAAACATGCCCCAATGAACCCAAAAGTACTCTCAGATTTTTAATCCGACCTACCATTTATAAGTTTTAAATTTTACAATAAAATAATTGTCATTTAATTATTTTATTTGCGGCCAAAATCAAACTTTTTATGGTGGCCCGTGCCTGCCAATGTTTGTATATACTTAAATAAAGCATACCCTCATGAGTTCAGTGGTGGTCTTAGATTTTTAATTTTAGCTACTGTTTGTGAGTTATAAGCATTCAAAAAGTAAAATAATTTATTTAATTATTTTATTTACGGTTATGCCATTTTTGGAATTTCTCACAGGAGGCCCACGCCGACTAAACTTAAGTCGCCCCTAGGGTAAACCTGCCACCCTAAGCGCAACGGTGACCTCATATTTTTGATCTGAATAAATGTTTAAGTTTTATTTCACTTTTTCAGTGAAATTACTTATAGCCGTTAATTTAAGCTTAAAAAAACATCATAAAATTATTCCAGGCACACCGGGACTCGGAATCAGGTTCTGTTAGAAACTGCGAAGTCCTAAAATTCAAAAGAAAATTTGGATTTTTTTTTTGAAATTTCAAGACTTTAGATTACCCCCACCTTAGGGATTTACGTCCCCTTAAAGCTTCAACACACACTAGGGGAAAAAAATAAGTTACTGAGCATGCATCTAAGCCACCCACTCCTAAGTGCTCTCCTGGAGATTCTCGTGCAGCCAGCGAGTGCGCACCAGAGGAATCGACCATCCATGTAGGACCCACTTCTGTCGATCCTTGATCTCCACTGGGACATCCTTGAATATCACCCCATCATCGATGTCCATCTCCCCATGGTCGATGATGTGGGACGGGTCATGCACATATCTCCTCAACTGAGATTCGTGAATGATGTCAATCACTCGGTGCAACTGAGGTGGAAGGGACAGACGGTAAGCCACCTCACCTACCCTACTGAGGACCTAGAATGGTCTGATGAATCTTGGAGATAAATTTCCACCTCGGCCAAATATCCTTAGTCCTCATCAAGGTGAGTCCCGTAAGAATACATGACCTCCATCCTCGAACTCCAGTGCTCTTTGTCTCCTATTAGCATAGGACATCTATCTGCTCTATGCATTCTTCATCCACTCTTGGATGATCGCCACTTTTTCCATCATATCCTAAACCATCTCTGGTCCTTCATGAGTTTCTATGATTTATCCTTTGTCGATATGAGAAATCTGGTCTCATCCCCTGGATAAAGCACGTTCTTTTCCTAATACAGTCAATCCTTTCATGAACGGTACTATTTCATGCCATGGACGACGTCGTAAGGCCTCGACGCCAATATCATGAGATCCAACCGTCAATCTCGCCTCCAAGGGTTGAGTCACACTATCGGCATCGGTGTGTGGTCACTAGGTCTCCTAAAGTAGGAATCTCAAAAGTGAGTCACAAGGAAAAGTGTCTTTTATTACTGCAGCTTAAAGTACAAGACACATAACAACCACAAAGGTTATCTCTAGCACCCTAGCATAAGTAGAAATGAATAGAGGAACAGTGTTGGCTTAGATGTCCTTTAAACACACCTCACTCAGTAGTCCAAGCCCCAAAGCACAGATTGTATCGTATTTATCAAGTACCTAGAACGATCGGTACGCCTTGATGAATACTCATCTACCGACACGTCATCCTGCCGAAGCTTTATAAGCTCTAGAAAACTCTCAGCCACCTCCTCAAGCCAGTACGCAGCCGCCTATGAGTCGGGGTCTCCTCGGAAACTAAGGGGTATCTGATGATAAAACATGTGTAAGGCACTTAGCCTACATGTGTCATCTACCGGTATCACCGGTTGAGAATGCTGACCTACAGGTAGTGATATAGCTGGCACACTGACCAAAGGTACTATCTAAGGAATCGGTCCACATACCGAAGACTCATCACTATGTGGACCAACCTCATGGTCACTGACAGGGAAACACCAGTATCTAAGATCATCATCTTCTCTATTAGTGTATAAACATGGTGTAGAACTCTAAAAATTGCCTCAATCCAGTCCACTGCTCCCTAGGAATCGGTCTCCCCTCGTAACCTCGGAGGCCTTTGCTGCTGGAACTCATGCAACGTGCTTTGTCAGCGTGTATCGTCCGCTAGTATGACTGGTGGAATCTGCTGCCTAATGGGTGGTGCTGCTGCTGGTACACCACCCGAAGGTCCCATCATAGCAAGAGGGTCCTACACCGGAGCCTCATCGCTTGGTGGGCCATCATCGTGTACTCTATCAGAACTCCAACTGACTGTCTGCATGGAGGCATCCTGAACAGACGTGACGCGGTCTAAAGATTTAAACCTGGTGAGCTGAACGAGTTGAGATGACTTAAAGAAACATTTTAAAACACACACATAATCAGTGTTATCATTCAGTAACTCCGAAATCGGATGTCAGGGTCCTGGTGTATGGATACGCCGACCGCCGCACCAACACTGGACTCCCTGAACTGAAAACCACACTCGGTACCCTTAACATTATTGCTTCATAGATAGAAAATATCAGAGATCTATGTTCTGCGGTAGAACCAACTCTTGTGATACCAATTTTTCAGGACCCCTCCCCCAGGGCCCGTATCGTGACAACCCCAAGCCCACCTTCCATAGGGCAGGGGCTTACGACAAGCACCAAAGGCATAAATACCTAGAACCGGGAAGGCATTGCCTTTATAAAACGTAAACACACACAACAAGAGAACAAGTGGAAGCAAACACTAAGTAAAGCAGTATATCAAGTGTGATGAATGTATAAAGGGACCAGAAATAAAATCCCAATAGAAAGGTACAAGTACAACTAAAAGAATGTAAAACTGAAAAGACAAACAACTGAATGGTGAAGTATCTCTTGGATCATCCTCCGGGTTCCTACCTGAAGTGTAGGTATAGATGTCCTCCTCAGCACTCCGCGTCTATTGGTTTGCTTCGTGTGCCGTCACATCGAGTGTCCACCTCCGGGTACCGTCTAGTCCTTGTACACTCTGCCTCAGTCAACGCTGTCCGTCGTTTGCATCCAACACAACGAGGTGCGGTCATAGCCCATATAGGGGTGAGTATAATGATACTCAGTAGGGACCCCGAGACCCTCATGGTCTCACACAATCCAACAAGGATAATCCACAAATAAAGATCTCAACAGCTAACCTTTACATAGGTATATGCCGATACATATACCTATGTTATCAAATAACCCATCTCAATCATGAGGAAAACACAAAGGTCATTGACTCAGCTGAAACCAGGACTTTCATTCACTATGTGAAAACCAAGGCTGCTGGAGAACTCCTCCTCTGCCGAGTACAGTGATCCTGTCACGACTCTGAGGTTCTACTCACTAACCTTAGACTGCTGTGATACTCCTCATGTCGAGTACCACGGATCAATCGCCCCAACACAGTAGTGCTTCCCTCCATGGGTCTCCTGCCCCAACACAGTAGTGCACCCCCTAATAGCCTACTGATTTACTTCTTCTATCGAGTACCGCGGGTCTGCCACCCCAACACAGTAGAGCTCCTCCACCATGGGTCTATCGCCACAACATAGTAGCACTCCCCAATGGGCTAGTCAAGTCACTCCGAATCAAAACGTACATGCAGTCATCAGGTCTCAGCCAACTACCAGGTCTTCATACTCCGTATGTTCTTCTCCAGGATGATCCACTCCACGAGCTACTGGTCGATACTTCCAAGGGTCACTTAATCTCACGTGGAATTATATCAAAGGACCGCTTCATCATAGGGGTCTCAACATAACAGACGGTGCGTCAATCAGACGCCCGGTCTGTGAGTTAATAGTATTTCTATTTCAGGGGCCCAGTTGGATTTCGGGTACAATTCAACCTGGCCATACTCCAACTGCGTCCATACCTCAAGTGAAGTATGCAAAAACAACCGTCTCATCAAGAGAAATTCAACATAGTCTACGACACGTCAATCAGACATCCGGTCGTTGAGTTATAAGTGTTTCCGATCCGAGGGCCCGGTTGGAATTACGTTCATTCCAATCCCGGACGTTTTCCAAAGTTGTCCAAAACTAACATAGAGTATCGCAAAAGGACCTCCACATCGCGAGGGTCTAATTGCCGCAAACGGCGCGTTGATGGGACGCACGGTCTTGATGTTATTTTCATTTAAGCGTATGGGCCCAGCCCGTTAGGCCCAGTGGGCTGGCGGGTCGGCCTGATCCAGTTCGGTGGGTCCAAACCGACATGGGGTGTCGGACCATTCTAAAGAAACACGACCTGCCTCGATGGTAGGTGCAGCCTGGCCCGAAGGCAAGTGCAGCATGGCCCGAAGGCAGGCGCGGCGCGGCGCGGCTCGACCGGCTGGCGGAGCAGTCAGTGGCGGGGGGGGGGGGGGGGTTCCTCCTACTGCCTGAACTGGTGCTGCTCTTCCTAACTGGCCGGCTGAAGCCGTCCGACCTTCTCGGTGCAAGCAGCCTACTCAGGCGGGCCGCGGTTCTCTGCAGCGTGGCCAACCCCATGCAGGCCACAGTTCTCTACAGTGCGGCACTGTGGGGCGCCGAGGTTTCTCTCTTTAGCCTAGTCGGCTATAGTCGGCCAGTTATTCTCCAGCCGAGAGGCTCGCGGTTGTGGGCCGCTGTTCCTTCACACGCGGCCGGCGCACGGCTGCCGCTTCTCTCACCGCCACCTCTTCCTTTCAGGAATTAAAAGTACAAAAAATGTCAGAGGGTCGTCGGGTCGTGTGCATTTGGCTCGCGCCCTCCACATTAGGCAGTAGAAGTTGGCCAAATAAAAAACCAATTTTTACATTGTAGAACAAGAACATATTAATACATTAGAATTTAACATAATCCCCCTTCCTCAAAATGACGTCGCACGTCATCGAACCGCAGAAGATTAATGTCACAGTGTTTGTGCGTCACGGAAGATCGGTGTCAATTCTGTTGACGTCAGAGGAAGAGCCTTCGCCATTGGCGACGGTCCCCAAGGCGGTGTCTCCTCTCTTGACCCGGAGAAAGAAGAAGAGAAGTCACGCTATCATTCTTCGATGGAATCGGCGTTCTTAATTTAAGAAGATATCGTTCTTTGTGGAAGATTAAAGCACTCTTTTAAATTCTCTAGAGGTTTCCCACCGCAATATTTTCCAACCAAAATTATGTTAAGGCTTTTCCCAATTTAAATAGATAAGCCATGCCATTTCATATTAAGAAATTAATTAAGGGTGCTCACTTAATTAATTTGTTAAGGTTGGCACATTAATGAAGAGGGTGGAATGTGGAGAGGCTCCATCCAATTAAATGAGGGGGAGTTATCAAGAATTAATGAAGGGGAGTTTAATGGGGGGTTAAAGGGAGTTGAGGGAGATGAAAGGTTTTGAGATTTGTGTGGGACCAACCTCACAAATATCCTCTCATGGGAGGTTAAGTGGGTGTGGTCCCCACTTCTAACTCCCCTTGGGTGGAAATAACCAAATTTCATAAATAAAATTGTGTCCACAAATTTTATTCATTTCATTCTAAATCCTCAAATATTAACTCTCAACCCACATAAAACGCAACATCGGTAAAAGTCCCCTTAAGCGAATACCAGCACTTCAAGTTCATCGGTGTCCTCAGATTTCCATTCCAAGCACCGGTTCAAAAGATAGATCAACCTGCTCATAATTTTATGGAACATAACCAAAAAAATATCGGAAAATTATTAGGAGTCACCCTCGACCCGCGCTAGTCGAGGTTAGGCTCTACCTAAGTAAAACATGCCCCAAAGAACCCCACGATACTCTCAGATTTTAAATTCGACTTACCATTTAGATGCTATGAATTTTACAATAAAATAATTGTCACTTAATTATTTTATTTGCTGCAAAAAACTAACGTTTTCTAGTGGCCCGTGCTGACCAATTATAGTATCTGCTTAAATAAAGCATACCCTAACGAGTTCAATCGGGGTCTCGTATTTTTAATCCGAGCTACCGTTTTTTAGTTATAAGCATTTGAAAAATAAAATAATTTATTTAATTATTTTATTGAATGTTATTCCATTTTTGAAATTTCTCACAGGAGGCCCGCGCTGAAAAAACATAAGTCACGCCTAAGGTAAACCCACCATCCTGAGTGCAACGGTGCCCTCAGATTTCTGATCTGAGTAACCGTTATAGAGTTATTCCTCTTTTTCAGTAAAACTTCCTTTTGGTGTTAATTTAATCTTAACAAAACTTCAAAAAATTATTCTGGACACACTGGGCCTCAGAATCAGGTGCTGTCAGAAACTGCGGACTCGTAAAATTCCGAAGAAATTAAGAAAAAAAATTACCTTCGAATTTCCTGGAATTTACAAATTAATCCTATGTTATATTAAATACCATGATCTGCAGACAATTTCATGTTAGTGTGGTATCAATATTACTCCAAAACCAACCTATGATGTATCAAAATATATGGTGTAATTATTACTCAACTTTGCTAATGTCAGGAATGATGTGGATGTTAGCCTACCATTCAGATCATTGAAATATCTCTTATAATTAGTTGACCACTCTATATTTACCCCTTTCTTATTTAGGGTCCCCATCATCTTAGTAAATTTAGATAAGTTATGAATAAAACTCTGGTAATAACCTTCCACTCCTAGGAAACTACAAATATCAAATAAATTATTGAATCATTCATAAGAAATAAAAAGATAAAAATTTTCATTGTCCACTAATATAACCACCTATAATATCAAATTCCCCAAAAAATAATACGTCACTTATCTAGAGGTAATACTTTGAAATAATAGAATAAATCCAATTCTCCCTTAGTTCCATCTATAGAATCTCAATATGGTGAGCATATCCATACCATATGAGAGATTATACCAAAATATCATCAATTAAGATAACAATGAATGGATCTAAACATATATGGTAGACCTAATTCATTATGTCCAGAAACACTATTTATAAATTCATTAATTTGAATGACATCCCAAGATACTCTTATTAGTCATACAAGATCATAAATGTATTATGAGGAACATTAGATGGACACACCCAAAACTGAGGATAAACTAATATCAAATGAGTCTTGGAGAACCACATAGATCCCCTAAAAAGGTAAAATAGATCACAGTTGCGAGAAAGTGAGTAACACATGGATTGATTTGTGAAAAGTTTTCATTAAATAATTTTAATTTTTCAATATCTTGTATTACATGAAACCATGAGTTTAAATGAACCATGTAATGAAATTAGTATAAAATGACCATTATAACATAGTATTTATGTTAGTGGAAATAATTATATGTATATTTTGAAAATTTATGGTGAATTCATTGGCTACCAATTATTTAGGAAAAATATAAACCAGTTTAATGTAATAAAAATATTTGTATTTTGAATTAATTAATTATGAGAATTATGGTCAATAAATGAAATTAATTAAATAAATATGTTAAATATTTAATTAAGTATTGTTTCTATTCACCCAATAGAAATTTATTTCACATAAAATTAATAAATTGTATTTTATGTTCAAAAACCAATATTTTTTTGAAAGGGTAATTTTACCACCTTTTAGTGGTGAATCCATTTTAAATTAAAATGTTCATACATTAAAAAATTTTATATGAAAACATAAACCTATTACTTGTACATGGTATTTAAAAATATACTTATGATTATTTTTGCATATTTGTTTGATAACATTCAAGTTTTGATGTAGTGTAAAAATATACCAACTTTTAATTGAAATAAAGAAAATTTCATCCGAATAATTTATACAGGTAAATTATTTTATTTATTGGTTCTAAAGTATAAATAAATTATATTTTTATGATTTTATATAATTTATGTCATTATAAATAATTTTACATTAAATTTACATGTAAACACATTTTAATCTATTGTAACATTTAAACTTTTAAAAATTGTTTTTCCATTCTGAAAATTGGTAAAATTTAAAACAAATTACTAAAAATTCATTGTTTTTAATTTTGAAAAATTTATTCTATAATTGGAATCATTAGGTTGAAATTATGTAAATATTTCTCTTTTATTTTTGGGAATAATGAATAGTAACTTTGGTAATTTAGGGTAAAAATAATATAATTAAATTATCTTAAAACTTTTTATAATATCATTGGATAATCTTGTTTCAACCTATTCTTAGTTGGGTTTATATTTTATCCATTTTAAGCCACCTTGATGATATTAATACATTTAATTTATTTTATTTAAAGAAATGTAAAATATATCTGACTCAAATTTTATAACTACATCATTTTTTAATAAGTTTATAAAAAAGATAAATTATGCAATAAATAATAATTTAATAGTTAATTTTATTTTCTTTATCAAGGTAATTTTTTTATGTTTTATGATATAAATAATTATATTAAAGGTTTATACATTGATAATGCCAAAAAAATTTAATTGATGAAAAATAAATAAAATAATTTTCCTTAAAATTAAAATTACCATAGAAAGATATCAAAACATGACCAAATATTATCGTTCAAGTACATATTGACCATAATAATCCAAGGGTATAATTATTTACCATTAAAATAAATATATAATTATAAGGGAACTTATATTATTTTATTTAATGTGATGTTAAAGTTGCTAGATTAATATTTTAATAAATATTACAATTTTAGGCAGTATTATTGAGAATATATATTCAACTATAAGTAATATTATGAAATATAGGGGATTTATATTCTTCATATAATAATTTTTATATTATATTCAACAAATAACTGTATTAAAAAATTACACAAAACTAATGTAGGAAATATTTTAGTTCTGAAAATAAAAAATAAATGTTATTAGAAATATTAAAATAAATATAATTTTTGGATAATTAGTATATCCAATAAATTTTAAATATTTCCTTTACCTATTTGAAATATAATAAAATATTTTTTTTGAATTTAAAATTTTGTCTTAAAATTTTTAATAATCAATTAATCGAATAGTGCAAAATTGACAGTATTGATCGTTTACCAATATAATGTATTATTAAATTACATTAAAATCATAAAAAGTTTTTAAAAATATATAATAATTATTATGTTGTCTAAAATGTTCTAAAATATTTATTTATGGTCTAATTGACATCAACAATGTAAGTCTTGCACCATTATTTAAACTCAAATAGAATAACTAAGTGTTAATTAAAATTATAAGGTTTAAATTGACAAAAAAACAAGTCCAAAATTTACTGGTTTATGGGATTAAAATATTACCTCATCTCAATTTATAAAGTAATAGATTTTGGTGGTTTTTAGATCTGGTTTTATTTTATTATAAATTTTTTTTTTGAGATTCCAAATGTGCCCCTCACCTCAATTATTAAAGAGAACATGCTCCCTCACTTCTTCACTTTGTTTTGATCATTCATGTTTTTCCCTACCTTTTATATTTACCTTATCATCATTAATATTCAAATTCTTGAGGTTATTATCTTCTTCAAAGACCAATTCTATTAATTTAAGAAGAGATCTTGAGGCAGCTCATTGTTGAAGTGGTAATCTCCTCTACCGATTCTTTCGAACTTCATTATTCTTCTACATACATTTCCCAAGTTATTTAATTCATAAAGATAAAACTATAGTATCAATTTTATAATTAGATGTTATTATGTCTATGAAACAACCATTATCCACCTTATATCCATCCTTTGAATGAATAAAACCACAACGCGTGCGTACGTCAGCTTACTATCTGCACCCTGTGGTGTAATATGTTTTTCACCACCAACATAATTGGATGGGTATAAGGATGAAAATAATAACAATATATGATTATTATAAAATTATTTTAATTATGTAAAATAAATAAATATCATCCACTTCCATACCATTTCGTAACTATGGTAATTATTTCATCACTCGAGTATACGTACAGCCTACCATCTTCACGATGCGATATAGTTCATTCTACAAGATATCCTATAATGAATGATTATAAAAATGTTTATAATGAACAAATATGTTATTTATTATGTTAATTTAATTATTTAGTGATATAACTATGACCTAATATATAAAATAAGTACATATTAGACAAAACATTCAAACGAAATTGAAACAGTTAATGTTCGAATAACCAGTATTAATGAAATGATATTAAAAAAATTATAACATGGTAATATATGATATTAGAAAAAGTAATATGATTATGGATTAATTCAATGAATTTATTATAAATCATTGTATAGTATATTCAGATACATAAAAAGGATATAAGACTTAAGGTAATGGATAATTTCGCATTCTCATTATTATATGAGTTTGTTTAAATATAAGTATTTATTAGGTTATATTTATCATTCATGTCCCTATTTCCTAAATATATAACTTCAAAATATTAATTATATTATTATTAAATTATTTAATGTTAATTTTACCCATTGGAGAATTTTTATTAAATGTTCTGTATGAAATGTTTTTTCATTTTCAATACGAGGAACATCTAAAATTGTTTGAAAAAAGTACGAGTATAATGTTCTCTATTAACTTATATGGGATGAATATATTTTAAAATTTTCCTAATAAATTATTTAAATGATATTTTGTTTACATTAGTTCATGGTTATTTAAAAAAATATTTTCTATTAAAATTTTGTGCGTTTTGGGGAAAGAAAAAAAATTAAGAAGAAAAGATAATTTCCTCAATTATTAAATTCAAGTGTTCTATCAAAATTATTTTCCATCTATGATGGAATTATTTGTTAGGGTTATATTTCAAGTATATTATCTCTAAAAATCCTATGGTTTTATTTTTTTTATGGAATGCTATATATGAAATCCATTTGTTTAATATGGATTATGTTTTTATGGACGGATTTTTAAGAAACCCATTTTATTTCATGGGTTATGAAATGATGAATGATTTTTGACTTTGTGGAACATAAAAGAATGATTTAATTAAGAAATGGTTGGGACCTATATCTTCCTCCAATTCATTCTGTATAGATTCATATATCATGAGATAGAATGGTTTGTAATGGGTAATGGTCTTGATTTAGTAACACGGGGCTGGATTTAGGAGTGAACTCAGTTCAGTAATAGACATTGTCTGGTATGATGGTATTGGTAATAAACATTAAATAATATTAAATTATTTTCTATGTTTATGTGTGTTACAAGAAACCTCATGTCCTATGTTAAGACTTTACTAATAATAATTATTTATTCCTATGAACTTTTATGATTTAACACATTACATGATATTAGGATTTTTATAGGTAGGATGATATTTTAAAATTTTGTGTTCATATGTCTTATTATCATTACATGATTGATTTTTTCCATATTTATCCTTAATAATAATATGATCTCACCCTTTCTTAAATTTGTTTTACCTAGGTCTTGAAGAAGGGTAACAACTAAGATGTTTCAAAAAGTGGTCAGTTATGATGAAATAAGTTAGAGATAATATAGATGTCTTATGAAACAGTTGTTTATTTCTTAAAGTTTCTAAAGGCACTAAACACATACGGTCCTGGAATGGTTTGGTTATTTTTTTAAATGAATTTTATTTAAATTTTGAATTAATATATATGTATGTAATGTATGGGTCATTGTATTTGGTATTAAGAATAATTTATAGTTATCCTTTGAAAGTAAGGATGAGAAAACCATAGTAAGAACCCTAGGGATATTTCAAAGTATAGGATATTATCCTAGATTTTTAGAAATGATCATAAATAACCTAGTGTAAAGACAAATGTTTTCTAAATTAAAATTGTATTCCTGATTATGTCATTTTACCATTTGGATTACTATTTTTCACACTCTTCTTCTTCGTTTATGTCAATGGCTAGACCCCGAAGAAACCATATTAATTATAAATATGATGGGTAATGCAATGATTTTCCTCTTGAGGAACCAAATAGTATGGTATCTGAAATGAAAAATTGTTTAGCTATGCTCACTCAAACTATACAGAACATCCAAATGATAAAATATGGAACAACATTCTATTGATCTCTTAATGAGGCATCTTCCACCTATTTAAAAGGGTCCTCCAATCCACTAGTGCCTGAACAATGGATCAGAACCACTAAAAAATATTTTCAAATATCCAATTTTTAGAACATGATAAATTTATCATAGAAGTCTATCATTTGAATGGTTAAGTTGATCAATGGTGGAACCATATCAAGAATATGATAAAAATAAAGGAAATTGAATCCATGGAATGGTATGAGTTAATGAACTTATTTTTCAATAAGTACATTCATCATATTCTTATAAGAAATATGGACATTGAGTTTCTTGAGCTTAATAGAAAGGATGATCAATCTGTTGTTACCTAAATAGTATATTTTACATGAATTTTATGGTGTGCATGTGGAATAATTATCTAAAATGAGAGTAAAATTGATTGATTTTTTAGTGGCTTAAAACCATATATTATAAGGGAATTACCCATAAGGAACATCAATAGCTATGTTGAAATCATTAGATGTTCTCTCATGATTGAGATGGATATTAGAGTAACCCATATATCCTATGGGTTTTATAAGAAGAGAAAGTTATAATTAAAGGGAAATTATAAATACCACACTAAAAAGAAGATGAGTTTTTTCCTTTTTCTCAAACTATGGAAAGAAACTTTGACAAAATTCTATTAAAGGGACTAGAAAATGTTTTAATTGTGTGAGAGAAGTTCATAATGTAGTTTAAAGTCAATGTGATGGGAAAATATGTCTAATAATGCAAATACAGAATAGGCTACATATAATTCACCTCTAAAACATCAATTCCACAAGTGAAAAAATGGGGCATTATTCGAACCAATTCCATAATACTATGGGTTTTTATGATGACCGGCCTAAAAAAACTCTATATTCCAAAGAGAAATGAAATTCACATGTGATCACTATCGATGATGAGGAATAAGATAATGAGGTGGCCAGACCTACACTTACGACCACTCTAAAGTATAATTTTTTTTATTTTATTCTTAATCTTCCCACTCGTTTATTCATGGATAATTTTTTAAGGGTATCAATGTACTACCTCATAAATTAGATGTTAAGTTAGTTGTGAAAACATCTCATTGAACAATGATTTCCTCAGAATTTTATAATTCTACTTCTATTGAAGTTTGTGGTAAAGTGATTCCTTAATATATTGTGATCCTTCCATTAGTGTAATTTTATGTGATTATTTTCATGGATTGGATCTGTCTATATGAAGCTCATATAAATTTCCAATGAAGGGAAATCCCATTTCATATTCCAGATAAATCTATGATCATCTATCGATGCAGGGATGAATATGTCCTTCCAATGGAACTTTCTTCTATCTTTTGGGTATTTATTCCTATAAATGAATTTTATCAACCTCAAATTGTTTTGGGGAAACACCCTAATAAGAATAATCCTATCATAAATGAGTTTTTGATGAATTTATAGAATAATTTTAATGTCTTAAAATGAGTTATGATGTTGAGTTTTCAATAGAACTCATACCTGGTGCCATGCCTAATTCAATGACACCTTATAGAATGGCCCCAATATAGTTGCATGAATTGAAGAAGGAATTCCAAGAAAATATTTTCAAGGGATTTATAATCCCTAGTTTGTCACCGTTGGGTGAAACTATTCTCTTTTTTTAGAAGAAATATGTATCAATGAAGCACTGCATTGATTATTATGAACTTAACAAGATCACTTTCAAGAACTAATTTATGCTTCCCTGGATTGATGACATAATCGACCAAAAATTTATAGGTAAATAATTTTCCTTTATTGATATTGAGTTATGATATAATTAATTAAGGTTCATGAAGATGAGTATACAAAATGTGAAATTCTAAAGAAGATATGGACATGATGAATTTATAGGCATTCGTTTTTGTCTCACCAGTTCCCACATTATCATTATGGATCTAATTAATAGAGACTTTTGAGACTATCTAGATTGTTTTTTTTGTTAGTATATATAGATTATGTTATTATGTATTAAAATAGAAAGGAAGAACATTAATATCACTGAATAATTGTACTAAATACCCTAAAAAAGGATAATATTTATTAAAAATTTACCAAGTGTGAATTTTGGTTTCATAAAGATTAATTTTTAGGTCACATAATTTTAAGAGGGTGGAAATCTATGGATCCATAAAAAATAAAAGTTATTTTATTTTTTAAAATAATGAAAATGGTAAAAAATATCATATATTTACTTAGTTTTTGTGTATATTGTAGTTGTTTTTTAAAATATTTTTCATGACTATCTAATCCAATCACCAATTTGACTAATGAAGGTGTTATGTTCATGTGGAATGAGTAATGTGAATATAATTTCAAATATCTAAAAAGAAAGTTAGTCAATGAAGATGTGCTCACACTGCCTTCTATGGAAGAAGGTTTTTGATCTACAACGAAGCATCCAAGAAGGGTTGGGATGTTTTCTCATGAAAAATAATATTCTAATAGCTTATGCCTCATGGAAATTGAAAATCCTGATCAAAAAAATACCCAAATCATGATTTGGAGTTTGTCATCATAATCTATATATTAGATATATGGAGGCATTATATTTATGGTGAAAGGTTTGATATTTTTACTATTCATAGAATTTTAATGTATATTTTTTAAAAAAAGTAGATGAATATGCACCAATGATGCTGGCTAGAGTTGATAAAAGATTAATACAACTCAACACTCTACAACACTAGGAAAGAAAATAAGGTGGAAGATGCTTTGAGTCTAATATATCATGCTAGTCTATCCATGATGATGATCAAAAAATATATAATGTTTATGGATTTGAGTTGGTTGGATCTTGAAATTCTAATGGATGCCGCGAAATCTTCTCTTTCACAATGAATGGTCAACCATCTATAAACAGGAAGATTATGGAGGGGCATAAAGAAGATGTAGAGGTAAAAAAGAAAGTGAGAAATGATTCTAAATTCATCCATGATTGTGATGGAATAATAATTTTTAGTAACTAGGTTTGTATTCCTCTCATACAAGAATTAAAGTAGGATATATTGGATGAGACTCATTGTTCATCCTTATCTATTCATCTTGGAAGTATGAAGACGTATTGGGACCTAAAAGAGTATTTCTGGTTGGATGGAATGAAAATTTATTTTGCTGAATATGAATCTCCGTGATTGGTTTGTCAGAAAGTTAAGGTCAAGACACAAAATTCTAAGGGGATGTTACAACCATTACCCATAAAAAATGGAAATAGTAAAACATCACTATGTATTTTTTCATCAAACTTCCCAAAACACTAGAAATCAATACTGATATATGGGTAATATTTTATATCCTTACAATGTTAACATAGTTAATTACTATTAGATATGATTTCTCTCTTGATCATCTTTCCATTATATATATAAACGAAGTGGTAATATTTCATGGAGTTTCACATTCCATTATATCTAAGCTTGATATGAGGATTACCTCAATGTTCTATATAAGTCTTCAGTAGGCTCTTGATAGAGTGTTATGTTTCGGAATTTCTTATCACCCTCAGATATATGGTAAGTATGAGAGGATAATTAAAATAGTACAATAAATGTCTAGATATTTCTCTATGGATTTCAATGGTGGTTGGGATCAACACCTACCTTTGGTAGAATTTTCATGCAATAATATCTTTCACTCTACTATTTTTTTTACCCCTTATGATGACCTCTTTGGAAAGAAGTGTGGAACTACAACTTTCTGGGATGAAGTTGGAGAATTAAATCTATTAAGATAAGAACTTGTTGAAAAAATGGCAGAAAATTGTAGATCTATTCAACAACACATAAGAGAAGCTCAGAGTTGAAAAAAATATTATGCTGGAAATTGATGAAAAGACCTACAGATTGAAATGTATGACAAGGTGTTTCTATGAATATCTATCTTTAAGGGATTAAGGATATTTTTGAAATAAGGGAATGCTGATCGCTAGATATATTGGTCTTTTTAAAATTCTTGATCATGTTAGGAAGGTAATATACTAATTGGAGGCCCCACCAAATCTCCCTAAATTTTAGGATGTGTTCCAAGTATCTCTTCTGATAAACTACATACCTAATTATTCATATGTACTAAACTCATAAGTCATACCACTAGATCAAGATAATTATTTATAAAGAATAACCGATTGATAATCTCGATCATAGAGAAAGAGTTATATGAAACAAGACCCCTCATCTAGTAAGATTTTAATGGCGGAACCAACTATTTGAGGAAGCTACAAGGGAACATGAGGATGTGATAAAGAAGAGTTATCCTATTTAATTTTTATCTAAGTAAATAATTTCTAGGAAAAAAATCATGTTAAGGGGGGGGGGGATGTTACACCTGAATGTTTTTACATAATGTTTTATTTAAATAATTTTAAATATTCGATACCATGCATTTCACACAATTGTGAATTTAGATGAACCGTAATATTCCATTTTAATAAAATAAAAATTCTGACCAATCAATTATATTAGTGGAAATAAATATAACTAATTTATTAAAATGTATGTTTTATTCATTGGATATAAATTATTTATGAAAAATATAAAAAAATTAAATGTAAATGAAATATTTGTATTTTTTATTAATAAATTATATTAAATTCAATTAGAAAATAAAATTAATGAAACATATATGTTATGTATTTAATAAAATATTTTTTATATTCTTCCAATAAATATTTTGTCGTATGATATGAATAAACCTAATTTTTCGAACAAAAACCTATATTTTTTCAAAATGGTAATTTTATAGCTTCTTAATCGTGGAACAGGTTTAAAATTTAAATTTTGATACATTAATACTTTTTATATGAAAAAATAACCTATTATTTTAATAGGGGAGTTTAAAAATTTACTTGGGATGAATTATTGATATTTTTCCAATAACATTCAACTTATGATGAATAGTATGAATATAATAAATTTTAATAGAAAATGATTTCTTTTCATCAAATTAATTAATCTGGATAAATTATATTATTTAATGTTTTTAAATTATAAATAGATTATAATTTTCTCCTTTAATATAATTTATGCTATTTTCAATAATTTTACATTGAATTTAGATGTAAAAACATTTCAATATTATGCAATGTCCTAACATTTAAAACTTATTTTTTTATTCTGGTAATGGGATTAATTTTTATTATAACTTCTATATTTTTAATTTTAAAAAATGGGTTACATATTTGGAATCGGTATGACAAATTTATATAAATATCTTTATTTTATTTTTGAGCATTAAGAACATTATCTTTTGTAACGTTTTAGTATGGTAAAAGTGTAAATCCTGTAATGAAGGGTAAAAATAATATTATAAAATTATCCTAAAAGTTTTCTTAATATCATTGGATAAATTATTTTTTACCGAAATCATTCTTGGATTGAAAACGTATTTTTTGGAAGCCACTTGGATGAGATTGAGGAATTTAATTTATTTTATGTAAACAAAATTTGAATATGTCTTACACCAAATATTATAATATTTTTAATATAAGGTTATACAAAAGAAAAATTCTACTATAAATACTAATTATATATATAATGTTTTTATTTATCATGTTCATTTATTTTTAATTTCTATGAAATAAATAGTTACATTTAGAGTTTATACATTAACGATGAAAAAATTATTTAATTGATGAAAAATATATAAGATAATTTTTATTAAAATTATAACAACCATAAAAAATAATAAAACATGATAAAATATTATTGGTCATGTATATCTCTACCATTATCATTTAAGGGATGAGTTTTTGACCATTTGTAGCCATATGGAAAATATTATGACACTTTTAATACTTTATTTAATGTGATGTTAAATTGGTCACATTCACAGTATAATAAATATAACATTTTTTTATAGGATTTTCCATTTAAAATATTCTACTATAAGTATTATTATTAAGGATGGAGGATTAATCTTCTTCATATATTTTTTATTTCTAATTTTTATGCCTCAATTAAATGTATTAAATAATTACACAAAACTAATATAGTAATTATTTTATTAATAAAGATAACATATGAATGTTATTGAAAATATTAAAATAAATATAATATGGGATATTTAATCAATACAATGAATTTTAATGATTAAATTTTCCACTTATAAACATAATAAAATATTTTGTTCGAATTTATATTTTTATATTTGTATTTTTAATAATCAATTATTTGAAAATTATCAAATTTCAAAAAAATCATTTGTTATCAAAATAATGTATTATTAAATTATTTTAAATTCATAATACATTATAACAAACATAAAATAAATTAAATTGTCTAAAATGTTATAATGAATATATCTATGGTATAATTTACATTATATAAGTAATTATTTCAACCTTTTAATATGGAAATTTTTGTTACATTGTGTCATATTAAATAGAATAACTAAACATTAATTAAAATTAAAAGGTTTAGATTGATAACAAAAATTCTCTAAAATTTATTGGTTTATGATGTTACAATATTATCTCATATTGTCTTCTAAAAATGAAATTTTTTATTTTTTGGGATGTGTTTTGATTTTATTATAAAATAATATTTTTGGAGATTAAAAAAAGTTCCCCTCACCTAAATTATACACGGTCACCTCTTCCCTCACTTATTTACTTCATTATGTACGTAAATTTCCAGTCATACCTTACCTATATCAATTATAAACTTTTTTGGTCACATTTTATTGGTTCTTTTCTTCTCTAAAGACCAAATATAGTGCATTAAGAAGAGATCTAGAGGGATCTCGTCGAATAAGAGGTAATATCCTATACTGATGAATTCAAACTTATTTATTATTCTACATCCTCTTCATGAGTTGTTTCAACTATAAAGTCATAAATATATTATAAATTATATACTGAGATGTTATTATGATTATTTAACAACCATATTCTACCTTTTATCCATCCAATAAAAAACAATCACAGCATGATCATATGTACAACATACCATCTCCACACCATAGTGTAATATTATTTTCACCACCACCTTACAGGGATGGGTATAATGATGGACAAATAAATATATATGTGTATCATAACATTATATGAGTTCTAGAACAAAATAAATATTATCAACTTCTATACCATTTCTCAATTATGGGAATGATATTGTTGCTCGTGCATACGTACGACCTACCTTCTCTACTATGAAATGTGATTTTCTATATGATATCCATTATAGAATGATATGATAAATGTATAGAATGAATAAATATTATATATATTATGTAAAAATCATTATTTAATGATATAAATATGACCTAAGAGGGTGAACCCGACCTTATTCCACAAAACATGCATAAGAAAATGAAATAGTTAATAACATAATAATGGGTAATAATGAAATGTTATTAACAAATAAATGATAATATGATCATATATGACATCATAAAAATTAAAATGGTTCTAGAAGAAGTCATTGAAATTAGTTTAAATCATTATAAAGTATGTTTAGATACATATAAAGGATATCAGACATAAGGTAAGGGTTAAATTTTCATTCCCAATATTATGTGTGATTGTTTGTACGTATATTCTTAATGGGGAATATTTATTATCCATGTCTATGTTTTCTAAATATATATTCCATGATATTATTTCTATAATTATACAATATTTAAAATTCAATATTACCCATTGGTAGATTTTTATTAAATAGTATGGATTAAATCATTTTCTATTTTTGATACGAGGTACTTTTTGACTTACTCGACAAAAGTACGACACTACTATAGAAACAAGATTTATCAGTGCTCAAAATGGGCTTTGTCAGTGCTAAAAAATCATTGTAAAGCTCAGTGCTGATAAAGGGGGTACCATTTATCAATGAAAAATAATCTTTGAAAAAGGAAGCCTCTATGAGCACTTAAAAAGCAATGATAAAGGATACCTTTATCAACACTAAAATTGTGCTGATAAAGGGATACTTTTTCAGCGCTAAAAAGGCACTGATAAGAGAACCCTTTATCATCGCTGATAAATGTGCTTTATATCAACGCTAATTTATCACTGATAAACTGGTCTGTTATCATTAATTTTTTAATACTGATAAAGGATTCCATTATCAGTGCTAAAAAAGTGCTGATAAATGCCATGTCTGCTACAACCAAAAATTCAGCAGCAGCACACCCAAACAGCAGCTGCAAAAAATTCAGCTTCTCAACAAGTATACCCATAGAAAATTAACACATAATTCTTAAGGTAATTACACCATGTATACCCATTCCACAATTATACCCAACATAATTCATAAGTTAATTAAATACATAAAGAATTCAATTCAGAATTCCAGGGGTTGGGGGATATTCAGGGGTTTGGGGTGGTTGTCCAAGGGTGGTAGGGGGTGTCCGGGGGGATGGGGGTATTCAGGTGGATATGGGTTTCCAGGTGGTGGGGCGGTATAGGAGGTTGGGGGCTACCCATGGGGGAGGGGTGGTGTCTAAGCGGTAGTGGGGGATGTCCATGAGGGTGGAGATGTCCAGGGGTGGTGGTGTCTAGGTGGTGGGGTGGTGACTAGGAGGGGGTGTCTAGGTGGGGGGAATCCAAAGGTGGTTGGGTGTTTAGGGGGTGGGGGGCTGTCCAGGGTGGGGGTATCCATGGGGGCGTCCAGGGGGTGGGATGGTGTTCAAGGTGTCGGGGGGGGGGGGGGGTTCCATGGGGTGGGGGTGTTTGGGGGAGGGGCCGGTCTAGGGGTTCGTGGGGTTGTCTAACGGTGGTGGGTGGGGTCAAGGAGGGTGGGGGTGGTCGTCCATGAGTGGGGGGTGTCCATGGGGTGGGGGTGTCCAGGTGGTGGGTTGGTGTCTAGGACGGGTAGGGGTGTTGTCCAGGGGGTTGGTGGGAGTCCAAGGGTGGGGGTGTCTGTGGGGGGGTCAGGGTGGCTGTCTGGGGGGGGGGGGGGTTGTACATGGGCGTGTCCAAGGGGTGGGGGTGTGTCCAGGGGGTTGGGGGTCTTTCCAGGGGTGGGGGAGTCCAGAGGGGTGGGGGTGTCTAGGGGTGGGGTGGTGTCCAGGGGGGGAGTCCAGTGGATTGGTGGGGCTGTCCAAGTAGGGTGGGGTGCTGTCCATGGGGGTGGGGGTGGCTGTCCATGGGGGTGGGGTGACTGTCCTTGGGGTGAGGGTGTCTAGGGGGTGGGGGAGGTGTCCAGGTGGTGGGGTGGTGTCTAGGGGGGTGGTGGTGTCTAGGGGTTGGGGCGTATAGTGGTTGGGGGCATCCATGGATCGTTCTACGAATGGATCAACACAATACGAATTTGTTTTGTCGGATTTGTGTAAGTCAGTTGTTTATTTTATTTAAAATTATGTCCATTTTAAACGAAAGAGAGACCCTTTGAGTGATACTGGCTACACTGTGCCTCGGATTGAGGCGGGGTTGACTCGTACACGTCACAAATGACCCATGGATAGTTCTTCTAAAGGTTCAGCACAATCATAATGCTTTTGGTCATATTTTCATACGTCAATTGTTGTTTTCACTTAAAATTCTATCCATTTTAAACGAAAGAGAGACCCTTTGAGTGATACCGGCCACACTGTGCCTCGGATTGAGGCGGGGTTGACTCATACACATCAAAAATGACCCATGGAACATTATCTTAATGTATCAACACAATCCTAATCTGTTTTTTTATTTATGTATGTCAGTTGTTGTTTTCACATAAAATTCTGTCCATTTTAATCAAAAGAGAGGCCCTTTGAGTGATATCGGACACACCATGCCTCATATTTAGGGGGGGGGGGTAACTTTTAAACGTCATAAATGACCCATGGATCATTCTCCAAAAGGATCAACACAATCTGAATGCATTTGGTTGTATTTTTGTACGCCAGCTGTTGTTTTCACATAAATTCTATCTATTTCAAACATAAGAGAGACCCTTTGAGTGATGTCGGCTACATCGTGACTCAGATTGAGGTGGTGTTGACTAATACACGTCAAAAATTCACCCATGGAATGTTCTCTAAAAGTATCAATACAATACGAATGTGTTTGGTCGGATTTACATACATCAATTGTTGTTTTCACTCAAAATTGTGTCCACTTTAAACGAAAGAGAGACCCTTTGAGTGATACCCGCCACAAATTGCCTCGAATTGAGGCGGGGTTGACTCGTACATGTCACCAATGCACCCATGGATAGTTCTCCTAAAGTATCAACACAATATGAATGTGTTTGTATGGATTTGCGTTGGTTAGTTATTGTTTTCAATTAAAATTCTGTCCATTTTAAACGAAAGAGATACTGTTTGAGTCATACCGGCCACATGATGCCTCATATTGGGGTAGGGTTGACTTTTACATGTCAAAGATGACACATGGATAGTTATACTAAAATATCAACACAATCCTAATGTGTTTGGTCATATTTTCATACGTCGGTTGTAGTTTTTAACTTAAAATTTTATTCGTTTTAAATGAAGGATAGACCCTTTGAGTGATATCGGCAACACCATACCTTGAGATTGAGGTGGGGTTGACTCATACACATCACAAATGACCCATGGGTATTTCTCTTAAAGGATCAACATAATCCAAATTCTTATGGTCTGATTTGCGTACGTCAGTTGTTGTTTTCACTTAAAATTCTCTCCATTTTAAACGAATGAGAGACCCTTTGAGTGATACCAGCCACTCCGTGCCTCGGATTGAGGCAGGGTTGACTCATAAATGTCAAAAATGACCCATGGATCATTCTCCTAAATTTTCAACACAATATGAATGTGTTTGGTTGGATTTGCGTACGTCAGTTGTGGTTTTCACTTAAAATTTTGTCCATTTTAAACGAAAGAGAGATCCTTTGAGTGATACCGGCCACACAGTCCCTTGAATTGTGGAAGGGTTGACTCGTACACATAAAAAATTACCATGTATTGTTATCCTAAAGGATCAACACAATCCGAATGCATTTGATCATATTTCCGTACATCAGTTGTCGTTTTCACTTAAAATTATGTCCATTTTAAACAAAAGAGAGACCTTTTGAGTGATATCGGCCGCATCATGCCTCAGATTGAGGTAGGGTTGACTCTTACAAATCAAAAATGACCCATGGATTGTTCTCTTAAAGAATAAATACAATCCTATTGTGTTTGGTCATATTTATGTACGCTAGATGTTGTTTTCATATAAATTCTGTCCATTTTAAACAAAAGAGAGACCCTTTGAGTGATACCGGCCACACATTGCCCCGTATTGAGGCGCGATGGACTCATTCACGTCACCAATGCACCCATGGATCGTTCTCCTAATGGATAAACACAATACAAATGTTTTTTGTCATATTTTTGTACGTCAGTTGTGGTTTTCACTTAAAATTTTGTCCATTTTAAACAAAGAGAACCCCTTTGAGTGATACCGGCCACACCGTGCCTCGTATTGAGATGAGGTTGACTCATACTCATCCTAAATGACCCATGGATCATTCTACTAAATTATCAACACAATCCACTACTGAAAAAACTACCTATACCCACTGTTCAGAACTGTTGGAATAGCCCCCAAAACTGTGGGTATAGCCTATACCCACGGTTTTGGGAACCGTGGGCTGGAATGGAGTCGGTATAGGAATATCAACCTATACAACCAGTTTTGGAGAACCGTGGGTATAGGGGATTCACAGTGTGCCACTCCACAATTCTAGTGTGGCACAAAATATACCCCACAGTTTGAAAACCTTGGGTATTTATTTTTCCAAAATAAAGCGCATGGGGGGGATTCGAACCCCCACCTCGCGCTAAGCCTCAAATGCGTTCCCACCCACGCAAAGAACCGAGCCGCATATTTTACCAATCATATATGAAGGTATCCTTATATATATATTAATATTATCCACGTCCGTTAATTAAATTTCAAAAAGGTGCATGCAGGGTGATTCGAACACGGGTCTCGCAATGGAGAGACACCAGCGCCTCAGCAAATGACAAACCGAGATATACATTTCATTTGATATACATATTTATTTATAAATATATATTAACATTATTCATGTTTCGAAAAATGATAACAATGGATATTGAACCCATGACCTATAAATCCTGCCTATAAAGGATTACCAATAGAGCAATAGAATTTTTGAAAATAGTTTTTTATATTAAGGAAAATATATTAATATAAACAGTGAAAAAATGTCCCCCGCCATGTTTTTTCCGTGCCCCACCTATTTTTATTTCCCCGCCATAATGCGGTAAAGTAATACCCACGGTTCTGGAGAACTGTGGGTATAGTTCTTGAAACAAAACCACCAATACCCACGGTTATGCTGAACTATCAGTATAGATCTTCAGAAAATACCATATACCCACGGTTTTATCCAAAATCGTGGGTAGAGGTCTTAAAAGAAAACTATACCAATGTTTTTTGGCACAATTGTGGGTATAGGTGGCCTATACCCACAGTTTTGGAAAACCATGGGTATAGGTTCACATACTACCCCTATACCCATGGTTTTTTGCAAAACCGTGGGTATAGACCTATTTTCCAATAGTGATCGGAATGCGTTTGGTCGGATTTTCGTACGTCAGTTGTTGTTTTCACTAAAATTTTTGTCCATTTTAAATGAAAGATAGACCTTTTGAGTGATACTAGCCACACCGTGCCTTGGATTGAATCATGATTGACTCGTACATGTCAAAAATGACCCATGTATATTTCTTCTAAAGTTTCAACACAATACTAATGCATTTGGTCAGATGTGCATATGTCAATTGTTGTTTTCACTTAAAATTCTATCCATTTTATACGAAAGGGAGAACCTTTGAGTGATACCATCCACACCCTCCCTCATATTGAGGCAGGGTTGAAAATTACAAATCACAAATGACCAATGTATGTTTATCCTAAACGATCAACACAATCTGAATGCATTTGGTTAGATTTTCGTACGTAAGTTGTTGTCTTTACTTAAAATTCTGTCGATTTTAAACAAAAGAGAATCCATTTGATTGACACCTACCACACCATGCCTCAGATTGAGGTGGGGTTTACTTGTATATGTAGAAAATGACCCATGGATCGTTCTCTTGAAGGATTAGTAGAATCTGAATTCGTTAGGTCAGATTTCCATACGTTAGTTGTTGTTTTCACTTAAAATTATTTCAATATTAAATGAGAGACCTTTTGTGTGACACCGGAAACATCATACCTCAGATTGAGGCGGGGTTGAATTGTACACATCACAAAATTAACCATGGATCATTATACTAATGTATCAACACAATATGAATGCGTTTGGTTATATTTGCGTACGTCAGTTGATGTTTTCACTAAAAATTCTGTCCATTTTAAATGAAAGAGAGACCCTTTGAGTGATACTAGCCACACCATGCCTTGGATTGAGGTAGGGTCAACTCGTACGTGTCACAAATGACACATGGATCGTTCTCCAAAAGGTTCAACACAATTAAATTTCATTTGATAGTATTTCCATACGTCAGTTGTTGTTTTCACTTAAAATTATGTCCATTTAAAAAAAGAGAGGCCCTCTGAGTGATACCATCCACACCGTGCCTCGGATTGAGACAGGGTTGAATTGTACAGATAAAAATGACCCATTAATAGTTCTACTTAAGTATTAGCACAATCCAAATGTGATTGGTCATATATTTGTATGTCAGTTGTTGTTTTCATATAAATTTTTTCCATTTTAAACAAAAGAGAGAACCTTTGAGTGATACTGGCCACTCCGTGCCTCGGATTGAGGCAGGGTTGACTGGTACATGTCACTAACACACCCATTGATCGTTATCTTAAAGTATCAACATAATCCAAACCCGTTTGGTCAGATTTGTGTATTTCATGTGTTGTTTTCACTTTAAATTTTATCCATTTTAAACAAAAGGGAGACTTTTGAGTGATACCGGCCACACCATGCCACATATTATGGTGGGGTTGACTCGTACATGTCACCAAGACACCCATGAATCTTTTTCCATAGGATAAACAGAATAAAAATGTGTTTGGTTTAATTTTCAAATGTTAGTTTTTTTCACTTAAAATTATATCCATTTTAAATGAAAGAGACACCCTTTGAGTGATACCAGCCACACCATGCCTCATATTAAGACGGGGTTGAATCTTACACATCCAAAATGACCCATGGATCATTCTCCCAAAGGATTAACACAATAATAATTCATTTTTTTAGATTTACGTACGTCAGTTGTTGTTCTAACTTAAAATTCTATCCATTTTTAATGAAAGAGAGACCCTTTGAGTGATACCAGACACACTGTGCCTCAAATTAAGACGAGGTTAACTCTTACACATCCAAAATGACCCATGGATAGTTTTACTAATGAATGAACATAATATGAATGCGTTTGGTTTGATTTTCATATGTCAGTTGTTGCTTTCACTTAAAATTCTGTCCATTTTAAACGAAAGAGAGACCCTTTGAGTGATACCAGCCACACCGTGCCTCAGATTGAGGTGGGGTTGACTCTTACTCATCCTAAATGACCCATGGACCTTTCTACTAATTCTTAAACATAATCATAATGTGTTTGGCTTGATTTTCATATGTCAGTTTTTGTTTTCACATAAAATTTGGTTCATTTTAAACGAAAGAGAGATCCTTTGACTGATAATGGCCACACTGTGCCTCAGATTGAGGAAAAGATGACTCATACATGTAAACAATTTCCCATGGATAATTCTCCTAAAGGATCTACACAATAAAAATGCGTTTGGTCATATTTCCATATGTCGGTTGTTGTTTCCACTTAAAATTCTGTTCATTTAAAACAAAAGAGAGGCCCTTTGAGTGATAACGGACACACTGTGCCTCGAACTAAGATAGGGTTGACTTGTACACATCATAAATAACCCATGGATCATTCTAATATAGTATCGTCACACTCGGAATGCATTTGGTCAGATTTTTGTACGTCAGTTGTTGTTTTCACATAAATTTTGTCCATTTTAAACAAAAGAGAGACCCTTTGAGTGATACCGGCCACACCGTACCTCGGATTAAGGCAGGGTTGACTCATACACATCACCAATGCACTCAGGGATCGTTCTCATAAAGGATAAACATAATCCGAATGTGTTTGGTCATATTTTCGGATGTTAGTAGTTGTTTTCACTTAAAATTCTGTCCATTTTAAACAAAAGAGAGACCCTTTGAGTGATACCGGCCACACCGTGCCTGAGATTGAGGTAGGGTTTAATTTTACATGTCAAAAATTACCCATGGATCGTTATAATAAATTATAAACACAATCCGAATGTGTTTGGTCATATTTTCTAACTTCAATTGTTGTTTTCACTAAAAATTATATCCATTTTAAAACGAAAGAGAGGCCATTTGAGTGATACCGGCCACACTATGCCTCATAGTGAGGTTGGGTTGACTCGTACATGTCACAAATAACCCATGGATCGTTATACTCAGGTTTTAACACAATCAGAATGTGTTTGGATAGATTTGTGTATGTCAGTTGTTGTTTTCACTTAAAATTCTGTCCATTTTAAAGGAAAGAGAGACCCTTGGAGTGATACAGGCCACACTGTACCTTGGATTGAGGCGGGGTTGACACTTAAATGTCACAAATGACCATGGATTGTTATACTAATGGATAAACACAGTCCTAAATCATTTGGTCAGATTTTCATATGTCAATTGTTGTTTTCACTTAAAATTTTCTCCATTTTAAACAAAAGAGAGGCCCTTTGAGTGATACCAACCACACTGTGTCTTCGATTGAGGCAAGGTTAGCTCTTACACATCACAGATTACCCATGAATCGTTCTATTAAAGGATCAACACAATTTGAATTCTTTTGGTCAGATTTTTGTACATAATTTGTTGTTTTCAATTGAATTTCTTTCCATTTTAAACGAAAGAGAGACCCTTTGCATGATACCAGCCACACCATGCCTCAGATTGAGGCAGGGTTGACTCGTATACATAACCAATGCACCCATGGATCTTTCTACGAAAGGATCAACACAATTCGAATGCATTTGGTCACATTTGTGTACATCAGTTGTTTTTTTCACTTAAAATTCTGTCCATTTTAAACGAAAGAGAGACCCTTTGAGTGGTTCATCACTTTTTCATGTTGATGGTGCATTTAAAACGTTAAAATGGGAAAATGAATTTTTGGAGAATGGATGTTTTATTTAATAACAATTAAAATTTTCATACTAACATTTTCATACAGCAATGTTTCATCTTTTGATCCCCTTAACCCCTCTCAAAAATGACCACCCATTGTACACATCCCCAAGTCAGATCTTCATGATATTTGTGTATAATCTTCCATCAGGTATGCAGCCCACTCATTTATAAACAAATATATATTGTCTTGTGAGTATGAGGCTTTTCCGAAGTCAGAGTAGTACATCAAAATATAAAAATAAAGAATTAATAAATAAATAAAATGAAATAGTAGTTGTTTTTGAAAATACCTCTTTAAGGATTCTTGCTTGTTGCTGAAAAATGATCTATTTCATAAATTTACAAACATATTAACTGAAATCATTATCATTTGTTTGTTTTGGGCACTGCAAAAAATTTGATCATTAGGAGAATAAGTAACTTGTGTTGATATGTGTTTGGATAGTGAAATTTTATTAAATATACCCTGATATTTTTCCAAATGTATTACTTTCTCACCTCCTTATGATTAGACCATGTACTAATTCCTTTTTTTAGAAGACAATGATACACTTCCCTATCATAACATAATCCTTAATAAAAGATAATATAAATTATATTACTTGATGTTTAGACCTAAAACGTAGGATGTAGTGTCTTATAGATTCACAAACTCTATCATGTGTGGTCGGTTTGATGGATATCCTTTCTCTGAATCCATAAAATAAATGTTTGGAGTTGCAAGTTTACTACAATTAGCATCCAATTTTTCCTAAAGACACAAAAATGAATAAGTAATAAAAGAAGTGAAAATATAATTGATATTCTTTAATCGTAGATTTTTACCCCTGCATGGTTGGTCTTAGGAAGAGTCTGTCATCTGTAATCTTACATTCAAATGTTTTCAGAAAGTTAATCACTATTTCATCCTTTTTTGTTGGATCTAGTTTTGTTAGATGTGTTGATGTGGTATGAGGACTAACGAGTCCGAATTTTGGCTCATGGGAAAATTCCCTCAATTTTTTTTCATATATACATCTATCAACAATATAAAATGAATTTAGTCATCACTATCACAATATATTAGCTTTTAGAAAATCAATTCACGAAAACATACCTCATATATATATTTACAACTGTGACACCTAGACAACTGTTTCCAAGTATCTAATTTACATTTTCAACAGCAACAAAATCTTGACATTCCTCTTCGTATATATTCCTTTTAAAAACTACTATATGACTACTATCAGCTCTTAGAATCATATCCACATGAGTCTTTAATGCTAGTAAATGTGGATAGAGAACAGGTGGTGTTATTTTCCTTTCAGTAGCTCTTTGGGATCGATTGGTCGATCCTTTAGATGTTTTTGAGCTGACGATTGTCACCCTCTTCCCTTTCTCTGTCTATAATAACATTGATTGGTTCAGACCCTTTTTCATTAATTGTTAAAGGTTTAACTCAAAAAAAATGAAATAAATACCCCTTTGTACGCATGTACTCTTACATGTTGTGATGGGCATGCAATGAATGTCCCAACATATTTTTCGACTCTATGAATATCATCTTCATCATGTGGAATAGGTAGCTCTGCATTTGGCTCATCAGATATAGTAATCAGCACTTTCAGATGATCTTTCAGAAATATTCTATTATGTAGCCTTTCATTTGGGATGTTGAACATTGTATCCCTCACTATAAGGTGATAGGTGGGAGTTGACAGATATAAATCATAGTCATTATCACCTTGTATAAGATTAGTACAAGAAAAGTATTAGTGTTTGTCTGATTCAAATTTCATGGGAAAAATTATTAGAATATTGATTACCAATTCTAAGACATCTCTTTGAGAGGAATGGCTTGCCTCAAAGCTAGTGGGGGGGGGGGTAGGATCTTCACATGCTGGTTGTTCCTGAGTTGTGTCTTCTCCTTGCTTCCCACAAAAAAAGTTGTTATCAAATCTCCCTGCCATTGCAATCATTCTTCGAGATTTTCTCATCTTTCGCTCATTTGTATCAATTTTTCATCTATATCAGCTATTTCTTTTTTTTGCTAAAAATATACTCAGGGCATCACCCCAAAATCGTCACCTCTGACATGCCCGTATTGTTCTGGCTACTTTAAAGCCATCTATAATAGGTCATTACCCGCTATAGGAGAAGTTGTTTTATGTGACTGTCGAATAAAGGAAAACAACTAATTATTTTTATACAATAGTAATTTAAAACAAATATTTTTATCATCATGTCATACATACACATATTTCCCACACTTGTTGTGTGTTCTCATCTACTAGCTTCCCTTTCTTATTCAAACATGCCTCATTCGATAGCACATGACGTGGGATGGAAGTTTCTTTGGTTTTAGAATCATCAATCTAGATATAAATAAAGAACTATAATTATGATGTTGTTTATTAGAACCTAACAATATTACTATAAATTTAAAATACGTACCGTTTTCTTTTCTAGTGAAGCGCACCACATCCTTGCTTTAAGATAAGGGTATGTTGGTTTTGATGCACGTTTTATATTTTCATTACAGAGTTGCTATTTCATAAATGAAATATTGAAAATAAAAGTGATGAATACACATATCCTCAAACAACATATTATCACCCACAATGTATGTGAAACTTCTCATCTCAATAGTGGCCAGTAAATGTATCTCATGCTTCTTGGGATATCAGGTGATTGTAGACAATGGGTGGGTGTGGGTTTATTTTACCTTTGGAATCTTTCAAGTGAAATTTTGTTAAAATAGTTTGAAAACCTCGATGAATCCTTCCTGCAAGCCTTTGTACATAATTCTTGTGTGAATTGTACAATATAAATGTACTCTGTTAGAGATTGAGAAGAGTTGGAAACTGTTTCATTGTTTTATTTTCTAGTAAATTAATGAAATAATATCATAATATTACCTTAATTTCTTCCCAGATCACAGCCTTCAGCCCAGACACAACATGGTTCCATGAATCTAGGTCAATCGGCATGTGTTTCCGAGTGAAAACTCCAATGTAACTACTAAACATAGTCTTGATGGTATTCACATGTTGGCCTTCTGCATTCCATTTGACATCAAATTTGATGCCATTTCTTTTCACCTTAATAACATTAGATAACACCATCAAACTATGACGCACCTCTGTTTTCTGTGATTTTGGTCCTTCATCCCCGACCATTTCATCGATATCAACATCATCTATATGTTCATCTGAAATAGTAGAAAAGGCATGTGCTGATGGTTGTTGGACCTCAATAGTAGGAGAAACAACAGGTTTAGAAACTTGTTGTTTCTCAGCACTGTGAGCAGCTGTAGTAGCAGCAACTGTAGAAACAGCAGCAACAGCAGTAGCAGAAGCATGAGAGACATGTTCAGCCTCAATGTTAGGTGCACTAGAACTTACAGAAGTCATTATCTGTAAAAGTGGTTGAACAATTAATTTAGATTACATAAATTCATTAATGATAATATAATAACATGAGATAACATGATCTATATTACAAACAAAATATAACTTGTTTATTGAACTATCTTTTTTTTTTCAAAGGCTGAAGGGATTTGACACCACTATTGACTATCCAAATAACTTCATTGTGATCTCCACTAACATAAAATACTTCATCTACCTTGGGAACGCTATTAAATGATTGCTAAATAACACTGAAAGGATCATCCTCAACTAAATTTTCATCAGACCCTTCATTAGTTTTGGATGATAATAGAACAATCGAACACATTTAGTTTGTGGGATCTAGAACATAAAAAACATGTACCGCATGTAATTCCATTATAAACCGTTCGTCTTTGTACCCTTCGTTACTAAAATCAACTTTCACAAATCCCCATTCACGTATTTTAACACCACTATTGTTATCAAACCATTTGCATTGAAAAATCGGCAATTGGAATGTCATATAATCCAACTCCCATATTTTTTTAATAATTCCAAAGTATGAAATATTTGCATAAATTGGATTTTTGTCCTTACTAACAGAAAAATGCATCGCTTCAGCCACAAGTGTAACTCCACTATTTTGCATGGTACTATCGTCGTCATTTTTATCTGTATAGAATGTATAACCACTAATTACATATCTATTGTAAGATAATACATACACACTTGGTCCGACGGCTAGCGATCGTAGTCGCTATGAAATTGAAATTGGATTTTCATCCAACTCCTTACAAATATGGTCCTGAAACAATCCTATAAATTGGTGATTGTGTGTATTTGATATCCATTTTTCAGCCCTTGATGGATTAGACTTATGAAGGATTTCTTTGTGAGTTTCAATATATGGAGGAAACTCCCAACTGTTATGCAAAACATAATGGTGGGCCTGTTCCCAATCTGTAATACTGATTGTCACAACAACTATCCCAGAAATTCCCTCACTCTCAATGCATCCAGTGTGATGAGATTTCGGGAGACCAATGCTTTCCAAATCATATAGGTATTCAGTACAAAATTCAATGGCTTCCTCAACAATATATCACTTTACTATACAACCCTCTGTCCGACTTCAATTTTTAACATACCCTTTAAAAATCTTCATATACCGTTCAATGGTGTACATCAATCTATAGTGCATAGGACCACAAAGTCAAATCCCTCTCACCAAGTGAATCATTAAATAAACCATCATATCAAAGAATTGTGGCAGGAAGAATATATCTAATTCACATAATATGATGATAATTTCTTTTTTCCATAGCTGGTGATTTCGCATGGTCTAAAACTTTGCTACATAAATCTTTCAAAAAGAAACAATGTTTGGTTAAAGTATGAAGAACATTCTTGGAAAAAATGCAATGTAAAAATAATGGAATTAGATCTTGCATCAAAACATGGCGTTCATGTGATTTCAAACCTTTTAACATCAAATCATTAATTGACACAATGTTCTTGATATTCGATGAATAACCCTCAAGAACCTTTACATCATTAAAGAAGTTTCAAAACTGATATCTCTCTTCTCTAGAAAGAGTGTAAGCAGCTGGAGGATGAAACATTCGATTTTCACCCTTCATGGGAGCCATATCTTCTTGTATTTCCATGTCAACCATATAAAACCTTGCCTTAATTCCATCATTGGTTTTTACAAGGGAATTTATCAAAGTTATGATAACAATATCACATATATTTTTTTGACAAGCATCATATCAAGAAAATGTCTGACATACAAAAAATTCCATTATAGTAATTCAAATAAACTGTTCTCTTTTTCCAGTCGATTTTCCTATGGTTTATCAAAAATGGTTTTCCGAAAAAGTGTTCATATCTTTTACTTTCACTAATAGTTGATCACATGTTAGTAGAGATGGTGGTGTGCATTGTTCTAAACTTCAATTGAATGATGTTTTCCAAGATCGGTCCTTATGCTGGCAAGGTAGAAATATACGATGTCTTATAAACATTTATTTCGATGAATGTTTCAACCTAATTGATTCTGTATCTTCTTAAAAAATAGGACACACTTGAATTAATTTCATGCCATTGCCTAAAAAAATTCCATAAGTAGGGAAATAATTTATTATCCCAAACAACATCGCTCTCAATGTGAAGTATTCACTTTTTAAGCATCATACAACATAACACCTAAACGCCACAAAAACTTCTAATCCCAGATCAAATGATCCAGATAAACATAAATATCGTTACCTAGTTGTTTTGGTCCTAATATAAGCATAGATAACATGATTAATTTCCACTTCATGCATAACCAGGATGGTAAGTTATAATTTACCAACATAACAGGCCATGTACTGTGAGTGTTGGTTTGAAAACCAAACGGATTCACTCCATCTATAGATAACGCAAGATGAAGGTGTCTCAACTCTTTTCTAAATTCAGGATACTCATGATCAATTTTCCTCTATTGAGGAGAGTCAGTCGGATGATGTAATTTCCAATCTTTATTTCTATTATCTGCATGCCACGACACTTGTCTTGTAGTTTCTTCACTTCCATATAGATGCCGAAACCATGGAATAATAAGAAAGTACCATACAACTTTCATAGGATTGGATTCATCTTTCTTGTATCGAGAAGCACCACACATTGGGCATTCTGTAAGTGATTTTTTATCCTTGATAAACAATATACAGTCTTTTTGGAAGGAATGTATTCTTTTAGAAATCATACCCATCGAGTATATATTTATTTTAGCTTCATATGTCCGACTTGGGATCTCATTATCTTCCCGGAGCATGTCAATAAAGAGAGCAAGTAGTTCTCTAAAACTGACATCACTCCATCCATTTCCTGCTTTCAATTTATAAAACAACAGTACAGATGGCATTTCTGTATATTTAGTGAAACCAACATACAATGGCGTCTTTGCACAACTCGTTAACTTCTCAAACAATTTTCGGCAATCATGAAGTTCATCTTCAATTGTCTTTATCATTTTCTCAATACGATCTTCTTCATCATGGACATCTGTAATCAAATCCTCCATACAGTCTTCCTTATTACCCATATTTGTATTCATATCTGATGATCCATAAAACACAGTTTTATCCCATCCAATAGCTACATTCACCTTTTCTCCGTGTTTATTCCAACATTTATAACTCTAATATATTCTGTGACATATCAAATATTCTTCCAACTCCTATGGAGTAAGAAGTATATAATAACATCAAAGTAAACATGGAGAAAGGATTTGTGAAGGATCCTTTGCGTGATCCTTTGCAAACATGATGAACTCTTTCACTCCGTTCTCATACTCTATTGTCAAACGATTAGCATCCATCCAATCTTTATTGATCTCCATCCTATTTGAATCTCAAATATTATTATTTATTGTTCAAATATACAAAACAAGACATCCAAATACATTAGAAGAGAACCACTTATAAAATTATAGATTAATAGAGCCTAACCATTTCCAATTAAGATTTGGAAATCAACAGAACCAGGATAGACCCCCCATCAAAATTAACACAGTTTCCAAACACAAAGGGCTTCAAGAGGATAATAACTTGTGTCATAGATGATAAAACTCACATGACATCATCCTCTATGGCTCATCCTCCTCTATTGGGTCAACCATTCTATGGTCAACTAGTCCATCCTGTTATACCTCACCAACCTAAAATACATATGGATGAAAACCAGAAGCCATCTCTATAAGAAAAGAATCTATTCTCATAATCTCTAAAATATAGAATTCATTAAATATAATTACTTTAGATTCATTATAGTTTCCTCAAATCACCCCTTTCCAATCACAAGAATAATCAAGAATGATAAATCTACCACTCCTAGGTCTCTTTTCCACATTCAATATCAACATGCCTAATATTTCCGGTAAGCTCATGTTTCTTAATTTAAATCACAGGAGGGGTGATCACTTGTGTCATAGATGGTCTCCCATGTTATTCCATATGAAAATTTTAACAAATATTATTGACCTATCACCCTATTAAATCCTCATGAGTGTCTAATTCCAAACTCCATCATAAGTGTAATATGAAAAGAATATATATTAATAAATCACCTCACATCCACTTTCCCACTAATGTTGTCATTCTCACACGCTAATGAAATATTTCTTACGCTTCAACCCCTTCTATATAATCTCATAACCATATATCCACACATACACATGTAAAAAACATAAAAAAACCATATCCACATCAGAACCACTCATCACATCCTCATCACAAAATGATATCATGAACATGATGGACATAAAAATCATACTATCATCCTATAATGCACAACCACCTCTATGTATCCACACCAAATAAACATAATCATATCAATAAGAATATATATACACCAAAACATAAAATCATAATAGGTCGTATATATACACCCACTGTGATCCATTACAACTCATACAAAGTGTGAAGGGAGAGAAGGGAAGAGGGGGTAGTTCTTTTTTGTGTTCCCTCTAAAACCTAGATATTGAGAAAAAAACTCATATCCAAAGTACCCATATAGATTTCAATCTGGTTACTTGACTCAAGTGGTGGTGCATAAGAAATAATAAAAAAATATAATAAGTATATAGTCACACATAAATACTTCTTAAGGGATTACACCAAAATAACACTGTAAACACCCACGTCAACCATTTCCTTGTTACTACCACCCTCTCATAACCACTTCCATTATAATGCCACAAATAATCCCCAAAAAATCACACAAGCATCCATATCAACACTTCCAACTTATCATTTCATTTAAAATTATAATTTCTTCAATTTTTATTACCATATGCATATCAATTGTTAACCATTTTAATGTAAAACCAATCATTAAATCACTACCAACTATAATCCATTCATTAATCATTAATATCATTTATTCTAGCTTTGACCTTTTATTAAACATAACTATTCCAATAATTATCATTAATCATTTAACAAAACATCATTAATCATTTCCAACCCATCACTCATTACTATTTTCATTTATTCTAACTATATTCCATGCCAAAAGAAAACTATAACACCACCCAATAACAACTAAATTTTCATGACATAAAATACAACTAAACACATTATAAAATCCATAAAACTTCTTATTTTCAGCGTAAATAGACATATCATTTCTATCATAATGACACAATAATCCATCCATCAATAGTATATTAATTACCACACCACATGGTCCCAACCACATCAATCATCCATCACCCTTATAATCATAGTGAAAAATACTCCATAGTTGCATGAATGGGAATACATATATGAAATTCACATTAAAAACTACCCCTTTAACACTCTATCACATTAATGTAGAATTTATAGTTTAAATAAAACACTTTAATTACATATTTCCAAACAACCAATTCATTACCTACATTAAGTGACTAGAAAATTATTAAAAGTGATTATAACATATTATTAGTAGTAAGAAATTTCTTTCACAACATGAAGAATAAATCACTTAGCAATAGCACCAATAAAACCATAAATATATAATAAATAATATGGAACTTCATATATCACATTCAAAACTCCCTCTTCACTTTAATTTATTTTAGTCTAATTCATTATAGTTTTTAGGTTAATCAGTACTATCCATCCAATGGGAAAAAATAACATGATAATTCCACAATTTATACATAATAAAGAAGGAGAAACTTTAGGTCCCAAACCGCAAATAAAGATTTAACAAATATTTCATAAGAATGAAAAGAATAGTTAAATAAAACATGACTCAACACATGAGGGAAATGTAAAAGTCCTATGTATGACCATTAACTATTAAATCCAAAACAAAAAAACACAATAACTAAATCATCATTTTTGTCACATCCTTCTTAAGAAGAAAGTTCAAGAAGAGAATCAAGAAGAAGAGGAATGAAATTCACCTTAGAGGAGGAGAAGTAAGGAGCCTTCTAGGCTACATTGGGAGGAGAAGGCATGACTGCCAGAGGGGGAGGTGCATAACAGGACCCTCCAACCATTGGGAAATGGAATAGGGTCAAGTGGAGTGGAGGAGAAGCAGTGTTTGCGGGGAGGAGGATCCGTCGAAGGTGTTTGAGGGGTTCGAGGTGGAGGAAAATCCAGCACGTGAAGATCAGGGTTCGAGGGGTTTGCGGGGAGAAGAGGAGAAGTTGGGTTTGGGGGATCGACCAGAGGGGGTGCATGAGAAGATCAGGGAAGGGGGCGGAGGACTGTCAATGCAAAGATCAGGGGGTGGCGGAGTTCCGGCACGCGAAGATCAGGGGGCCGCAGAGGTCCAGCAACGTGAAGATTGGGGGGAGGAAGTTGTTGCAGGGGTACAGTACTGTGAGAGATTTAGGGAATGATAAACATAGGACATTGTGCGAATGATTTTACAAAATATTGGACTATGGTTTTATCATCACTAAAAACGCACTGAAAAAGCCTACCTTTATCAGCTCTACAATTTTAGCATTGATAATGGAAGGCTTTATCATTTATTTTTTAGTGTTGATAATGAAGCACTTTATTAGTTCTAAAAAAGAACTGATGAAGCTTTCCTTTATGAGCGCTAAAATTGTAGTGCTAATAAAATTTGCTTTTATCAACGACTCTTTATAACTGATAAAGGAACTCTTTATCAGTGCTTTTTTAGCGCTGATAAAGGTTAGCCTGTATCAGCGCTAAATGTTTAGAGAAGATACAAGGCTTCTTTATCTATTATTTTCTAGCGCTAATAAAGAGCATCATTATCAGCGCATTTCTAGCACTGATAATAGTAATCTTTATCAGTGCTATTAAAGCATTGATAAATATTCCCTGCATCGGTGATAAAATTTAAGCACTGATACAAGGATTATTTATCAACATTTTTTTTCTTATCGCTAATAAAATATGGTGCTTCCCTGGCCTATTTTTGTAGTAGTGCGACAAGAATGTTTTCTATTTTAATTATAAATAATTAATATATTTTTTTGTTTCCATAATGCCTTATTTCCAAGAATTATATTTTAAAAAATATTACGGTTATTTTCAAAGAAATTATTTTAATTGAAAATTGTCCGGAATTTTGAGAAATGAAATTGTTTTTTGATGAAAATTAATTTTATTAAAGAATTAATTTCTTGTGTTCTATGAAAATTAATTTTATTATATGATGGAATAATTTAATAGGGTTATGTTTTAAGTAATATATCCAAATTTTTTTCTTGGTTTTATTTTGTTTATGATCTAATTTTATTTATTAAATAAATTTATTTTACAAGGAATATTTTATGATGGAATGATGTTTATGAAACCCATTTTAATCCTTGGGTAATACAATGTTGAATTGTTTATGTGTTTATGATATTTTGAAGAATTATTTCATTATTACATTCATACGACCTATATCTTCGTCCAATACATTGGGTAAACATTTATATCTCATGAGATAGACATGGCTAGAATGATAAGTGATATTGGTTAAGTAATAAAAGGCTAGAATGTGGAGTGAGCTCGGTTTAGTAGTGGATTGTTTCTGCTATGATGATGTTGGAATTGATACGTGACTAATATGAAATTATTTTATATGCTTATGTGTATTCCACAAAATCTCATGTCTTAGGTTTTGACTTTTTGGTGTTATATTCAATTATTCTTAAGAAAAACTATGATTTTCCCATGACATATTATTTGTTCTTTCATACGAATGATAAGATTTTAAAATGTTATATTCTTATGTATTATGATATTGGAATGATTGATATCTCCCTTGTTTACCTATACTGAGCATCTATGCTCACCCTTTTAAATGTTTCTTTTCCCTAGGCCGTGAAGAAGGGTATTAAGTAAGATATATCAAAAAGGTTTATAGTTTTGAAGAAATAAGTGGGATATAATGAATATTTATTATGAACAAGTTGTTTTATCCCTAGTTTCTAAATACACTAAACCAATATGGTCCTGGCGTGGTTTCATTTTGTTTTATATAGAATATGCTTTAAATTTTGATGTAATAACTATGTATGGAACATATTGGTTGTCATGGAGGGGATATTTGTTTTCATTATGAATACAATGGTCATTAGTGACATATACAATAATATGAGTTTGGGTGGATTATTTTCTGAAATATTTACCAAATTAATGCCTTTAATCCTTAAAATCTCACAACCCTAACTAATATTGACAACATACATAACATGTTCCCACTTTAAATCTTATTTTAATGATGATATAAATATTTTTCCTCTTATATTTATAACATAATCAGTTTTTTAGTTTATTACTCGTCACAAAATCCACAACTTATCTCTTTTATAAGTAAAATTATAATTTATATAATACATATATACTTTACATGGTTCACCTACACTGGTAAAATTTAAGAAGCATAAAATGATTAGGAGTGGTTGTGGAAAAATCAACTAAAGTCATATTTTTTGGTAGTTTAGGCTAGATCACTCGTAATCCTAGGGTCACTACCCTTAAAATATTTAGTGATAATATAAAAACCCACCAGGGTTACCCCCTTCACTCATCACTCCTTCCCACTTCTCTACGAAAATAATGAACCTTGGATAGAATGTCAAAAAAATCGCAATGGTTATAAATTAACTAGATGTAAAAATGTTCTCATTAATAACTACTAGATTTTGTTTTGTGACTATTTGTGAACACCTTCATGAATAAAACCATACCATTTCCATGAAATTCATATAAACCACCCATTATTCAATCATTAGAAATGTATTTAGAGACTTCCAGAGAAATCGTCAATATTACTTTTCGATTTCTGGAAACTCTATCTCATTGAATCAGATATATCTACAATTATCTCCTTATTATCCTTCTTAATATAGAATATGTCAAATCATACACTTTGATGTATAATTAAAATCTATTTTCCTTAAAGATTTTGATATATCTGTAAAACTATTTCCAGAATTTACCTTTAATTATTACTAGAAAAATAATCTACGTTTCTTTCATTTAAGATCCTTGATTCATAGTGAATATGATGGGTAAATCCATCCAACACACTTCTTTAAACCAATTCAATTTCATTCATTGAGATCCTAGATTTCTCTCAAAAAATACTAAAGATGAGAAATATGAAAACATTATTAATCATATTAATCATAGGATAAAAAATGTTACCAGAATATGATACCAAACTCTGACTAAGACCTCTAATCAACGATCCTGCCTCTATGGGAACCTATATGTCATAAAACATCCCTTTATGGTGTTCCATTAACGTTCCTCATCTATATGATGATTTACATTCATGCATTGTTTCATACTAAATGATTAATAAAAAATGATTAAAATTATTTAAATTTGTAATATTTTACTCATAAAATATTATGTTATGGTCCACCTATAACCACATAATGATATTATCTATCATAAAAACACGACATATATGCATGTCCATTTAATAAATCACTACTTATGATATTAGTCATATCATAAATCGCAGTTAGACTTATTATAAATAATTATAGATGATTAATAATAATCCTTAACATTCAAATCTTTTTTTTTCGAAATGACTCTTTCATATTACCTTATTCATATAAATAACTCTTACATATCAAAAGGAACGTTTATTACATTATCTCATTTTTCTCTATTCAATTTCAATTTAATCTTATGTATTCTCTCTATCATAAAAATTATTCTTATATATCTAGTTAATGACACTTTCATATCATAATTTAATTTCATGAATTTTTCATTTTCTGAAATGTAGTACTAGTTTACTTTATATATCAGTGTAAATTACTCTCTTATTTAGGGAGATAATCGATAATTTGGTAAATTTCATCATTTCTATTGAATTTATTCTCACATATTCAAATATGACCTTTGTATATATAGGGAAATCCACTTCACTTCCAATTTCTTGTAAACGATAAATTTTGGATTAGTATTAGGTATTTTCCATGTAGAATCTCAAATATCAAAACATTCAAATTTATGAAATCCTAATATCCCAAACCAATGATTAGAATTTACCCTGACCCCATTTTTATATTAATTTTATAAAATTATTAATCGAATTTTATGATTAATATGACTTCCAAATAACTATTAATATTATATTTCACAAACATTCATATATCAACTTTTATAGAACTTATATTTTATTTTTAGATTCTATTTTAAGCAAACATATAAAATAGTTTCACCATTACATTTATTATAATTACAACTCTTATTCCACATGTATTAATAATAAACTCAACAACACAAGAAATGAATACAAATCCATCAAAAAAATCTTAATTAGATGTCAAAAATAACTCTCATTATATTTTTTTAAAAACATAGTCATGAATAAAAAATTCATTCATGTTCTCATGATGGTCCATTATCTCCCTATTAAATCAGATATAAATTAAAAAATGATAGAATTAATAAATTTTGAATCATTAAAAATATTTACCTTGGGAAACAATGAATATTATTCTTGTTATCATAGTACCCTCTCTTATTAATGTCATAAAATATAATCTCCATACCACGATACCTATTCAAAATTTCTTTGAGGTAAAACTCGATAACACTAGTTTAGATACTTAAAAAACAAAATGATACAATTTGTTAATTATTTTGGGAGTTCTCAACAAGGTTCAATTTAATTGTTACTTTCATCCATTATATACGAATAGGGATATTAAAATAACTCTTCTACTAATTTTTTAATAAATTTATACCATTAAATTTAATGAGACTAGTCTCCCCATTTTTTGAGATACACTTCAAGATAGTTATAATTTCATCTCCAACTTTAATTGTGGATCACTTGATAAAATTAATTTCATATTTTACATTCAATATCAGAAAATTATTCAATTGCAGTTGTATTTTTAATGTTTTTTAATGAGTGGAATTATCATATATCCTTGAACCACCAAAGTACCTATATTCCAACTAAGATGGAACTTCATATAGAAACAAGTGATTACGATAATGACACAACCAATTTTCATTACTCCCACCAACTTACAAAATTGTTAATAAATTACTGTATTAATCTTATACTAAAGAACATTTGTTAAGGTCTCAGTCCATATTTCAAAAATTCATTAGTGGATAAACTCTAAATTAAAAATTTTGTGTGATATACCAATTTATTTAATGGACCTCCTCTAGAAACCAATCTACCACAAATTTTTAGAACATGTTTCTTCATTCATCCACAATGTGTATTTCCATGGTTGAAAAGAAAATCTCCTTTTGGATCATTATATCCAAAAATCTCATTGAACTTCTGGGATTTATCACAAAATATATAATTGGAATATATCACGAGAACAATATATTTATATCATCCTAATATATCTTTACTACAATTAGGTTATATGACACGATATATCAAAAAAACAATTCATATTTTTTTTATTTTTGTTTCCCCATCAACATGTATTATTATATATTCATGGTAAGATTCCATTTATACTCTTGTGAATAACACTTAAACTAGGACTTAATATTAACAAGGTTACCAATTTTCATTATTCTTATTCTTCTTATTATACTCATTTACTAATAATTATATATTCAACTAGATATCATGTGCATTGTTCTAATCATAAATTATTGCATTATAGATATCCTTTATCCCACTTGTATCTTTAATTCAATCTCCCTATGGAAAATATTTACCCATTAAACAACATTAATTTAATTATAATTGACAACATTTAAATTTATAGGGGATGGGAACATCCAATTTCCTCATGTTGAGGAAGATTTTGAACCATTATGGACCATAACATTCCATTTATTCTTAAATTTGGAATTCATCTTCAGATATGAAATATTGTTGATAGAATCTAACGTCTCTTAATTTTCCATCACCTAATTATTTTTTTCATATCCAAAATAATAATATTATCTTCCTCGGGAACTTTAAAAAAAATTAAATCTTAACATGTCACTAGAATAATTTTTTTTCTGCAAACAGACATTGACCTAGGATACTTTCTTATTATGAGCCTTATTAGTTTCACCATCATGTGGAAATTTTTCTCTTTTCCGAATCTACTTCTTGAAATTTTATGAATTTTATTTTTTAATAGTCAATTTGGAATTCCTCTTAAATCGCTTTTCATGATGATGATTTTCTTCAACCACCCCCAAAAATATTCTTTAATGTATAGATTTATCATTGAATAGATTCCATTTTTTCTTCTTCTATTCCAAATGAACATCCCTTGAGATTTCCATTAAAGACTTAACTATCATCGTATGAATTATTAGAAAAAAATCCACCCATTTTTTGATGTGAATTGTAACTCTATTTCAAAAAAAATACATGAAATTCCCATAAATAAGTATATTCTAATAATTTATAGTAAACGTTATAAATATTTCCATAGATTTTATGATAAGAGAACATATCTTGACACCATATTTTAAGAATAAGTTTTTATTACTTATTATTGGCACCTTCTAATGTTTTTTTCATTACCTTGTATGTTTTCCATTTTATAGAAATTCCTATATATTTATTCCTCTCTTTCATTAATGGGGTTCCATTATGTCCATGGATAAGTTTTCACATTGAACCTAGCCTTTGTGATACAACAATTCATTCATGATTCTAGACTGAAATAATCCAATTTTCTTCATCAACTAACTCCTATTTAAATATAATAAAAAAATGCATATAATTTTTTATAATATTCTTAGCCTTTGAATTTTATTATTCTACATGTTTTTAGTGAGATTAATTTCTCTTCTTGTTTTTAGGAATTTTTTCTTCTTACCAAAAATTTAAAATTCATGTATTCCATGATTGTCTTCTATATAAATATTTTTTCTTCCAATGCATGGGAAATCATATCCAACATGTTAATTCACTCTTTTATCTTAGTATCCATCTGGTAAATAGAATCTTTATTCCTCACTTTATTTATTAAAACCTTTGTTTCTATTTGACCAAATCTTTAATGTGTGGTGAAAGTATATCCATCATAGACATCATGCCATGAAATTATTTATTTCAAGTCACATACCCTTTGTACCAGGTTTAACCTCTTATAATTTTAAATTCATATCCTCCAACCCATTTTCATGGGAATAATTCTTTTCTATTAGATAAATATTAACATTAAAAATCCTTTTTATTATTTTTTATAATTTTTTAACCTCTTCATAAATTCTTCTAGACTAAGAATTTTTAGAATTATTCTAATCTTTCATCTAAAATTATTATTCTTGTATACTCACATTTAACTCCTTTTATAAGCTGAAAACTTAAACATTTTAGTTATTAATATTTCATCATTTTTTGTATATTAAACATCAGTTGGGATATTGGGAACCATAGTTAATAAACCAAAATAATTGAATAAATTAATATATTAGAAATTATAATCACTCATAACTCACTTTTAAAATCATATAAAATTTATATCCAGATCACACATATTCCAAAACAATTATTCTACTATATAATTTACATGTATTTAAAAATATTATCCAAATTCATTCCATTTTCTATGTCACTAAAATAATATAAGGGAATGATATAACATAAATAAAAGAAATATTCTGATCCGTTCCAAGGAAAAAATCTAAACAGAGGATCTATACTTTGATACCACATATTAGGACCCTAGGATTTTAGTGAGAGATTCCTTAATATGAGGGGATCAAGGTCTAAAACATATTCAAATTTAAACACATTATTCCTTAAACTCCCATAACCCTAACTATTCTTAACCATATAATTTTTAGAGAAACACAATATATTTTATTTTAATTATTATCTAATTGTTTTCCCTATTTTATTCTACCCTTAATCGGTTTTTTAATTGATTACTCATTCCATATTCACTAATTTTTTTCTTTTAGAATGTAGTTAAAGAATAGAAAATACCTAGGTATTTTATTTGTTTTACCCACATCAAAATTATACAAGGATCAATAAATGGAATTTTTCCTATGTACTAAGATCAACCGAACATCATATTTGGTGATGAGTTTAGTATAAGTCATATTTAAGCCTAGGGCCACACCCCTTACAATGTTTAGGGATGGTCTACTACCTACCAAGGTTCTCTACCTTTACTCCTATATATTTCTTACTTTTTTAATAAAGTGAATACATAGTCATTTATGAAAATAAATCTACATTATGGTAAATGTTCTATATTTATACAACTAATCATTTTTCTCCACTTCATTATCCTTCAAAAACTGTTTATAAACTCTTTTAGGATTAACTATAACACATTTATATTTCTTTTCCAAGAATTTCAAAGTTATTATTTATTTATAAATTTCTTCAAGAATTTAAAATTATTTTTTCAATAAGCCTCACATATATCTTGAATTCAACCCCACTAAATTAGATATATCAATAAGAACTCTATGATTTTTCCATCTCTTTGTATTTGATTTATCAAATCTGTCTCTTTATATACATCAACAATCCCTATTCTTTATATACATATATTTCTCTTTCATCCAATTTATATAATTTTATTTCTCTATTCCTAGATAAATTTTTAATTTAAACTCCATGAATGATTTCTTATTCACCATGAATATAATTATAAATCCATTCCAACAATGTCCTTCAAAACAATTCCAATTTATTAATTGAATCTCCTTATTTCTCTCCTAAAATATTGGATAGTTTAAATTATAAAACATAATTACTAATATTCTTAATGAAATAATAAATATCCCAATAATTTTATTCTTATCATCTACTAAGACTGTGAATCAAATATTCCTCCTCTACAAGAAAATCCATGGAATTTTACTTCCCTTTGTTATGGTCCAATCTCTTTCATCGGCTGGATCATTGATTCATTTCATTCATTATAGGGTGATTCATTGTTAATAGGGATATATATAAAATGTGATAAATGCCTTCTTTTAAATTTCTCAAAGATGATATAATTATTTTCCTTTAATCCTAGCATGATATTTTTTATCATGATGTTACAATATTCACAACTGGGTGTTTTATAAATCAATTCTTAGAAAATATTTCTTATAAAAACTAGTTTTATACTCATTTTAAATCATATTATATGATTTATAATGACCTTCATACATCATCAAACATTATCTAAATGACTATTATATAGAAATTTATTAAGGAAATGAATCTTAAATTTCATTGGAAGGCCTTATACTTGAATTATAGTTCTCTTGTTGCTAAATAAATATTATATATTCTCACATGTCATGAAAATAAATCCTATGTTTCATATAATGACCCATTATTTTCATAAATAAATATTAAAAATTATAATATTAATATTCAATTCATAACATCAAAATTCACTGTATGATCATATAGGTTTACTTTCATTGGATTCTTGGATATCAAAACAACTTGTATATAAGGGACATAAAATTCCCCGCACTATGTTTTTCGTAAATATAAACCCACTTAGACATATAAAACATAAAAAAATTATTTATAACATAGGGAATGGAATGATTAGAATGTGTGGGATCATAATGTAAGTAAGGTTAAGCATGGGAGATATCAATCACTATAGGATAATATGATAATAATGGTATAATCATATAATTAAGTGAATGTTCTCAGAATAAATATTCATACCTATAAAATCTTATACCGTAAACATCGAAATATTAAATTTCCCAAAAGAAAGGTTAATAAGGGTTTCAGATAAGTAATTTATATCTAATATTCATAATATCGAAATATGGAATCATAAGAATATAAATCATAATCTTGGGAACATAGTGAGCCGCAATAATGTCCATGCATAATGTTATGAGAAAATCTAAAAAGAAATAATTATCATACACAAAACTGTGAACCATTATATTATTAATCATTTAAATTAATAATATTCTAATAATGGATACAGTGAAAAAGTACTCACACATCAAAAAGTGAACTATGATATTTTCAATCATGTCCATGCATACTATCTTCATGTTATGAGATATCAATATCACATTTCCAAATAATTGGTGGGATATAACATACCCAACCATCACATGATCATGGTTCAATCAAATAAATGAAACAATATCATAAAACATTCATCATATCATTATAATATAACCTTTAAGAAATAAATAGTTCTTTTAGACATCTCATAATCATAATCATAGACCATCCATAAAAAAATAAGAATTTTATCATCAGATCATATCCCTTGTAAAGTATACATAACATCAATGGATGTCATAATAGAAGATAAATTGTTTTCAAATATCAATGGAATGTTTATTCATGAAAATAACCTTTTCATTTTGAAATCACATGTTTAAAATTTAAAAATTTCCAAAATTGTATGAAAAATATTTATTTTGAATGTATCTGTTAAGACATGTAATGAAATATTTAATGCTTTAAGCGATCATGAAGGATAAAAATCGCATTAATGTTGAATATATTAAAAAAAATATTACACACAGTTTTGGTAAAAAGAAAAACATTGGTACAAATTAATTTAAAATTACAAATGATAATACTAAAATATTTTGGAAAATATTTTACTGAAAACATGGTTTTGAAATAAAAAAAATCCCCAACCAAAGAAGAAATATGTCTTTCTTTTCTTTAAAACATTTTCCAGATTATTTTAATTACAAAAGAGAGTAATATGGTAGAACTAATTTAAAATTAAATGAAGAAACAATGGATAATAAAATGAATTCTATTTATCATATAAGAATCATTAAAGTTTCTAAATGTAAATTCTATTTTAAAGTATCCCGATTAAAATTATACTAAAACATAAAACACCTACCACTTTAGTAACATTAAAAACAAAATATCACAAAAGAGATAAACATATATATATTTTCAAATCCATTATTTTTAAATGAATATGAAAATAACATATATTTATGGGTAGTATATTCATCACACCATGGAAATTAGAGGGAATCGTACATATGTCCCACAGAAATAAAAGATCGATAAAAAACCATTACACCATGTTCTACATACTTCTAAAGTTCTCTAGACACTTGGATAATAAAATAGAATTTACTATATTAATATAATGTAATCATATAAATAATTATAATATCATATATGATATATTTATAACATTTCATCACCCATTTATTAATAATTACATAATAAAATCATTGTTTCCAAGTGTTAATTAATTAATTTTCAATAATATTTTCGGTTTAATAGTTGTGGTACTAATACATTGATAATGGTCAAATAATCTCTGTAATTTTAATTTTGATATAATCATAATATATATTCACTATATATATATACATAAAATGTTGAGATTGTATAATAAATTACATCATTCATGGAGACGGTAGGTCATACATGCACATAAACGTTATTTTCACTTTTTGATGAATGAAAAGAATTAAATATAAATAATAATTAACAATAAAGAGTCATTATTATATTATAAATATATATTATATATTGATTACATCTATCCTTATTATTACTATACATTAAAATTAAAATCAAATAATGAATAACATTTCTTCCTGGAGGTGGTGGTCTACATATATGTATGAGCAACATTATCGTTTACCAATATATTAGAAGGAATGAATGTAGATATGATATTATAAAAAAATTAATTATTATTTAACAAATATTATTTATGTAAATTAAAACATTCATATTAACCATCCATTAAATGTAATGATGGAAAATTAATTTTATCACTAATTGGAGATGGAAGGCCACATGTATGCCTGATTCACACTTTTACTAAGTATTCGATTGAATATAGGGTGTATATTTGTGGTTATATAATCATGTTTAAATTTTAGTATATTTATGATAATAAATATTTTTATTGTATTATGAACACGACATATTTCTTTTATTTTTAATAAGAAATAATTTGAAAGAGGATTGGTAAGGCAATTGCCTCTTCTTCACTAGGCCTCCTTTAGAATCTTTCTTAAGAACCCATGGAATGGTATCATGAAGACAATAGTACATATAATTCATGTCTATGTAACATGAAAAGACAATTTTAAAGGTTTTGGATGACCTAAATGACTCAATGTATGTGAGAATGAGATGAGAATATGTGTCCTTTTATAAGTGAAGAGAGTGACACTCTTAGAATTATATAAGGTACTTAATTAATATAACTTAATTTTTAGGTTCTAATGGATCTAGATTGATATAATTATAATATAATGTTTGTATAAGTATAAATAATCTCATAAAATAAAATTTATACAATACTAGGTGATGTTTTCAACCTTCTATCTTTTCTAACATTCGTTATCCCTTTTTAAATGACCACAATATAATTTTTTTTACATTTTAAGGGTTAATAATATTAAAATAAAGATGAAAAGTGTCCCAGAAAAGGAACATGGTTGATATTTCTAAACATATCTCATTCACATGGAAGAATATTAGGTTTTTATAAAATTTTAATCATTTAATGCAATGTTATTTACTATAATATATAATTAATCTCACTCATTTTGACTTAAAATCCATAAATATAGTTATGAAATTGAAATATAAATAGTTCAAACATCTCTAGTATGTTATATTTATCTAATAAATTTGTTTAACCTAAAAATTCAAAAAAATTGTATTTATTTTAATATTTTTAAAATAATTTATTTTGTATTCAAGTAATTGAATAAATACTATATTGGTGTTGAATTAGCATTTAATATAATTATTAAATCACTAAAAAATATTAACTTACAAAGATAATAAAAATTATTACAATTTAAATTAATACGTATAATAGACATCGTCATCTTTCTATCCATATATTAAATTTTATAGATATTAAAATCAAGAGGCATAATTTTATTAGTTACACTTTTTTTAATATAATTTAATTATCATAATCAAAGAAAAATGGAACTAGGTGGCCATATATATAAAAATTGGATGTAAATTATCAAAATAAACTCATATGATATGATAAAGGAATGTTTTATATAAATTTTAAAGTTTTATCTGAAAGATTTAACGCTATTTAACATGCTTTACCTTAATTGTTGGGAAACATATTTAACAAGATAACTATTCTTAATTAAAAAATGGAACTGTTTGTCTAATTTTATTCTCCTGGTTAATAATATGGAATCCATTTTCCAATATTAAATTCTCAAAAGTGGAATAATTTAATAGAAAATTAATCGTCCAAAAGCATGATGAAAATTTATTTCATTTCTAATGCATAGAAATGTTTTATACCAAAATCCAATATTAAATTATTTATAATGACCCCAACAAGATAATTCATAATATAAATTAACTAATATTACCTTTAATAAAATTTTAAAATAATATGTTACTCTTTAAATTATTTAAATTAAAAGACATCATTGAGTAAAAATTAGTATTTTTCACTCTTCATTGAAAATTATATATTTAACGAAAAATCACAAATTTTCACACTATGTTACCAATAATATTCTCATTGAATAAAAGATGTTATATTTACCAAATAAAATTTCTAAAAGTTCAATAAATTAATTATATTATTCTCTCACAAAAACCAATAGAAACCATTTCTAAAGAAAATATATTCTACTCTTTAAATATAAGATTCATATAAGTCATGAATCCTAACTTATGATATCCATAGATTTCAACCAAATTATAAGGCCTTCCATTTCGAACTAATAAATCCCTTAATATATTGATCTAAATAATCTCTATCTTCAAACACCATAGAAACTCATGGTACGATGATCAGTGTCATATCTATCTTCTAATACCCTAGAATCCCTTGATCAGCCTGGTAGATATCACCCATCTTTCTATCCCCTGAATCCCTCGATCAAAATTTCGATTAGAACAAGGGAATAAAATATTAAAACTATTCTAAGGATTTTATAATTCTCCACTATTAATCCTTAGAACATAAATCCCTGAAATATTACAGTTAATAAGAATAAAATACCCATAAATAGAATTCATTAGATGGGTTTGGTTGAAAAATAAATTAGATCCCACCTCCTGGAATGCAATATAATTCATAGGAATCCCTCCAACAGTCATAGTTTCTATGTATCTTGGATTTTGTTTCAAAGGCCTCGGATGTTCTTCACATGATTGTACAGAAAAAACACTCCATCTGATTTTATTTTGATATCACCATCACAGTGTCACAGTAAATCCCATCCAATATAAAAAATACATTTACATTGATTATAAACTTAGGAAAATATGGTGGACTATACTATTTTAAGTCTAATGAATTAAAATATGGTTAGTTTAATGGATATGAATTTGATTAGTTTGATTAATAGAACATTTTTCATTCAAGAGAAACAAAATTTTGTTCTTTCTGATGGATTGACCATTAGTCAATATAAGCGACCAAAATCTTGGTTAGTCCAATTTATCTGATTATAGAATATATATATTATATTTATTTAGTTATAAACAATTTCTATTTTTATTAGAAAAGGATCCTTTCTGAAAAAACATCCTTATATAATTTTGATATAAAAATTTAGTAGAATAAGGTTTTAATAATGTTTTTTTGATTTTCAATACCAAGGATTGAAATGGTATAATATAAACATTCAACATAACAATATCCCTCTTTTGAAGATCTAAATACTCAACATGTAATGAAATAAACTAATAACTTTGAAACACTTATGTTTCCTTTAGTCTTTTGAAAACATATATATTTTCTCCCAATTTTATTATGAATTCTTTAGAGTTAATCATACTAGATTGATAATAAAATTATGAGATATATTGTTAAAATAAAATCCCCCCCTGAGTAAATAATTCTCCCAAAAAACTTCATTAAACACTTTTATAAACACTTCTCCAAAGTAAATTATCTCAAAATTTATTCCCCTTTCTGATTTTCAAAAATAAATATGGAGGTAAAAATTACTTGAAATTTTAATATTAACCATTCCATGAAATAATTTGTGTAAGATAAACATTAATACAAAAGATAAAAAATATTGAACAGTCATCCAACTAATTTTTAAAACATTAAATAAAACATATCAATGGTATAAAATTCACTTTTATTCAATAAAAATATTGTTTAAATATTAAACAAAATTTAAGAGTTCATAAATAGAATTATTCTTTCTTAAGATGTGTCGTCATGATAACATTCATATCCATAAACTCCTCCTAAATATTCTCTAATTGTTTTTAAATAGACTCTATATTCACCGTACTTTCTTTCAATACTTCTAATGTCCAAACTTCTTGTTTTAGAATGTAAATTTATTCATTCAAATACTTATTCTGAAAACATTATACTCTAAACTCCTTAACTTCTTCCTCATGTAAATATTTCTTCTACTTCAAATCTAATAATTCAAGATGTTGAGACTTTGATAATGTCTCAAAATGATCAGCCATCTTCGAATTTTAATTTAAATAATAAGATTGGTTTCGAAAAGAATTTGATATTTACAAATCATTATTCTTATGAAAATAAAATTTTTCATCATGAATAACTATATCTCTCTCTATATTTTATCCATTTTCAATCTACTTGGCTCTTCATCTTTTCATATATGAATATATTTTAAAATATCTAAAATTTTGATTCATTCTATACAAATTCCTTATCCAAATAATTTAATTATTCCAATTTCTCTATGACATGTAACCTCTTATTAATATTTTTTTAACATGATTCAATAATCAAAAGGAATGGAATGCAATGGACCCGTTTTTTTAAAGACACACTAAAACACATAGAACTTGACTCCATTATCTAATTATAATGACATTCTAGTATGTCTGTTTATCTTAATGATAAATTGAACACACACAACCTTTATGTTAATAAAACAATATCCACCTCCTTTTTTATTTTGGATTAACATTTTTAGACTATGAAATTTTCATGACATAAATATTGTCACCAAACAATACTCTTTTTCACAATCTAATATGCTGCTGCTGATTTTTAATTTAAATTTTTGAACTAACATTTTTCTCAGTAATAAGATCAATATCCTTTTCTAATATAGTTGTAACAGAATATTTTTATTTAGAAAACATTCCCTTAATCTTCCTCATTTTCGTCTTTAGATTCCTCTTCCAAAAAAGTCCCTTTAGAAGTATTTTATTATATTTCACTTTATAATTTTCCAACCAATGAGTTTTTACTTATAAATCCATATATCCCTGCTTCTCTATTGATTTCTGGACCTCAACCATTTTTTTGGTAAAAAATCCAATATAAATAATTCTACATTTACTTTTTCATTAAAAATGGATCTTGATAAGTTGCAGTCACTTCTTGGACAAATAGAGAAAGAGGGAAAATAATTAGAATTGAATAGGAAACAAAAACTAGATGATAAATTCATTGAAATATGGATAAAGGTGATACTGAATAAACCATTTGTCCTTCCGGGTCAGTAGTAAGAATATCTTCATTCACCCTCTAGACTTATTTTTATAAACATTCTAATAATTTATCTTCTTGAATACATTTTTTTTCTCTTATTTTAAACTTCATTACACAATTATTAGGTTATTTCATTAAAATATAATATTAGATATTTTTCTATGCCAAAATATGGGTCCCCTACTTTATTTTAATTCATTATCATTATCATTTCATTATAATGATCATTTTTCATTGTTTGGAATATCATTTTGAGCTTAGGAGCAGATGAAAAAAACATTTCTTTTCTCTTAAATACTCTCTTTGATGGTTTGAACATCAACATTGGATGTACCTCTATCTAATTTTCTCACAATTTTCTCGATCCTTAGATCAAAAAAATATTTCATCCTTGAAATAGTCTAATCATTAATAAGATATACCTTGTACCTTATGAAAACTACTTGATTTTTTATTTTCATCACTTCCATTGAATTGATTAACGTCTTATTTATGAATCATAGAAATTAAAAAATTCTTAATTTCATCCAACTCTTATTTATTACCTTTACTACCATCAAATTGTATTGGGACAAATTAGTTAGTTTCATATTCATAAAATAATGTAAGATGAAAATATTTTGTACTTTTACGGTGTCCCAATCACCCTTCCTCAGTAACAAATAACCTTTCACGCATAAAGACACTAATATTGCATCTTTTTTAAGATGAAATGCCATCCTTTCATTATTAAAAGAATAAAAAGAATTATTATTCAACCTTTAGCCTCTCAAAATTAAATTATTATTTTTAGAAACATGTGGGTAATAAGATATAATTCACCTTACAAACAAACTTCAATGATGTCTAAAACATGTTGAATATTCATTTTACAATACTAGGAAATCAAATTTAAGAGTAATAATTTCCAAATCATCTTATTTGATAAATTATATAGTATAATTTATTTCCTTTATAATTTTTTGGTAATGAAGATCAATGTCTACCTTTACAATATATACCTTTTTCCATCCCTGAAATTGGATAATATCTTTCAGAGACAAATATATTTTTTCATATTACATATTTTTCATTAACATTTCTTTCACTACATCTTAATTTTAAATATATTTAGAATTTTTCATATTTGAAACTAAAATGACTAATGAAACTTGACCTATTGAAGCAATATCTATTCATAAAAATGAAAAATAATAAAAAACCAATAATTTGATAGTTGAGTGTTGAAAACCATTCTGAAATCTATTATGAGGCATGGTGACCCACTCATCTATTTATAGGCATATGATGATATAAAGAATCAAATTAAACCAAAAAAATAAAATATTATGGTATAGAAATTATCCAGATCTAATTAATATATAAATCTAAAATCTAATTGTTTTTAAAAACTAATATTAGATAAAGAATTTTCCCAGATGATAAAACTTTAACATTTATATAAAAATTATAATGTTTATAAAAAATTAAATTCCAAATAAAAATATAAAAAATTAAAAAAAATATAATATATTAATAGAAAATATTGAAGATTAATAATTACCTTTCATAGTGAATATATTACATTCAAATAGAAATTCATTTCAATAAATTATTCTTCTTGGTTTTTCAAAAAACTAAATTATTAGAGAAAAGGATTATTTTTGAAAATGATATTTTTTAAAAATTACACTAAGAATATATAAATATTAAAGAAAGTTTTGTAATATAATAAAATTTATTTAATTTGAATCTATTTTAGAAAAAACATAAATAATTAGTGAAAATGAAAAAAATTTAAAACTAAATTTATTTTGAAAAAACAATTTTTTTGTTAAAAAAAATCATATATACTCCCCCTTAGAAAAGGATTTAATAAATTTAAGTATGATGGTAAACATAACTTATATATGAATAATCATTTCATATTAATCATTAATATATTCTAATTAGTATATTCAAATTTATCAGAATGACAGAATTTAGTAAAAAAAAATTCATGTTGTTCTTAAATTCCAATGAATTGTAAAATGATATCTTCTTTTTCACTATGATACAAAGGAAAATTCTGTCTTATATATACATTATTTTTTGAGGGGTGATGTGATGAGTTTTTAGTTAAAAAAATTGATTTATTTATTATACAGAATTTTGGTTTTACTAAAAAACATTCCATAGTTAGTTAGTGTATATTGAATCTATAACACTTGAGAACAACAACTTCCAATTTCCACTTATTCAGCTTTAGTAGTGGAATGTCATACTAATTGTTGTTTCTTAAAATACCTAGACAACAAGGATTATCCTACAAAATGATATGTTCTTGAATGAATTTTTCAATAAATTTTAGATCCACCACAGCCAGTATTAGAAAAAAATAACTACAAATCATTTCTAGAGGGGTAAAAGAAACCTAATTCCATAGTTCAATTAAGACAATGAAAAATTTATTTTATAGATTTAATATTGGACCCTTTTTAAATTTCTCATTATCTATGAAACAATTATTTTGAATAAATTAAATTCAGACAACTAGTTATTATGTAACGTAAAGTTACAATCATTCCTCTAATGCTCTCTTGAAAATTGGTTTCCTAGAATCATCAATATATAATGTTTTTTTAGGTTCTAATATTAATAAAAATGATTTTAGTAATTTAATATTAGAATTTATTAAGAATATCTCTTATATTTGTATGCTGAGATATAAACGTTCCATCTAGTTTTTGATAAATTTGAAAATATAAAAAATAAGTAAGTTCTCTCATCCTGATCATTTCAAATTCATAATTCAGAAGATCCAAAAAAGTAACATGTTAAATACTTTTGAGTGGAACCAAATATAATTTCATGGACCTAAATTTGAACAATTATTATGTTTTTATAATCTTCTTTTATAAAAAAATATAGATCCAAATCTCCCTTAAAATTTTGTTTTGTAACAAAAAACCAGTTATTCATTCCTAACAAGCCCTAAGGGATAGTTAATGTCTATAATGACTATTATTATATTTATGAAAATGATTTGGATATTTTATATTTTCAAAACTAGGTGTTATTCTATATAAACATTCTCCTTAACATATTTTTCAAGAAATTTATTCTTCGCATCCATTTGATATAGATTGAAATCTAAAAAAGTTGCATATTATAGAATTATATAAATAACTTCAAGAAAATCTATCAAATCATAAGTTTTTTACAAAATATCTTCACTTTTCGTGATTATAACATTTATCAACAAGTATATATATTTTTCTTACTATTTTTCCACTTTCATCACATTTTTTCCAAAAAAACATTTAACTCCAATTATAGAACCATCCATAGGTAATTCAACCAAAGTCCCTACACAATACCTATCATATTAATTGATCTCATATTGCATTTATTTTTCCCAATATTAAAACTAGGTAGCCTCATTAGGAGTATTATGTTTGAATTGACACCATGATGAAAAAATTTCAATTTCATTTCCCAAAGAACATCTTTTCTAAACTAATTGATATTAATCACCAATGATGTCATAATTATGACGTTTTATTATTAAACAATTTATTCTTTGGATTTTCAAAACTCTATTATTCAATGATATTTTGAAAATAATCTTGATGTATGACATCATAATTATATTATTTAGTTATTCTCTCTTGAGAAGAACATTCTATCATATGTTGAAAATCTATTTTATAAAAACATTAAATGATGGGGGTTAAGGTTGTTTGAAAACAAAATGATCAATTTCATCAAATTTAACATGTATTGTTTCATCAAAAATAATTTTGTTTTTATTAAAACCATATATACCTTACTAGTTGTAGAGTGACTTAAAAATATTCATGTACTGGATTTTAGAGAAACCAGATAAAAATTATAATTAGAATTTAATATTAATACATTGCATACAAAAACATTGACACAAGAATGTTTTGGTTTCCATATGGTCCATAACTTGTAAGGAGTTTTATAAATAAATTTACTTATCAAAACTAGATTTATTGTATAATAGGTTGTGGTAATATATTAAACCCAAAATTATTTACCAATTTGTTATTTAGTCATCATGGTTCTAATATCTTGAAGAATAATATTTATTATTTAAACAACACCATTTTTCTGGAACCCTAGGTGCCAAAAAGTTATGTATAATATATCATTCAGTAAAAAAGGTTTCAAAATATGAATTTAAAAATACTTCACCATGATAACTATGAAGAGTTATCAAGGAGAGGTTTTTCTTTTTTTTACCTCTGGCTACAAAATTTTTAAACAACAAAATGATTCAGTCTTCTTTACTAAAAAATAGACCCATGTGTATCTAGTATAATCTTAAACTAAAAAAATGAAGTATTTTACAACAATATTTCTTATTTTTGTATGAATAAACAAGTCCATGTTCACTAACTTAAATTTATTATATTTTTATCCTTCAATGATATATTTAAAAAATAACATTTTTCCTTCCGAATTAATAAGGATCACAGACATTTGAAGTATCAAACCTAATTTCTAGTAGATCCCAAACATGTCCTTTCTTTGACCCCATTGAAAAAGTTATATTATTTTAGTGATCTAATCTTCTATTCTATAATAATGATTATTCTTCTATTAATCTATGTAAATTTAGATGTTTCCTCAAAAGTTATTTTATTTTTAGTGTTTAGACACTATAATACTGATTCATAGAAAGAATAAATTCATAATTAGAACTATGAATAGTAAAATTTTCATTCTTAAAGATATATTGAATCCACTAATAAAATATTGTTCTTATACTAATAAGGTTATACTTAAGTAAAACGATAAATAAAACATTTAAAATAAATTCTTTTCTTAGAAGTACAATGTTATCTTTTTTGATAATTTCTCCTTAATCATTATCTTCAAAAGTGAATTTCCATATTTCATCATTACAATATTCATGAAGAAGAATTTACCACCTGTCTTGTGTCTGGATTAACTACAATCCATGACCAAATATTTTTTTTGTTATTTCCTAATTTTTTTGAAAATACAACCATTATCATTTTAGAACCAAAATGTTCTTGGGTCAGGTATTATAAGAATGTAATAATTTAGGAATCAATATTTTTTAAACCTTACTATAAGGGGAAAATATGACTTCTCATGAAAAATAATCAGTAATAAATATTATATGTTGGAATATTATTCAAATAACATTTGTCTTATATTCCCACCACTTTGAAACTCATTGAAAATAGAGCACTTCTCTAAAGTAGTTGTCATAAAAATAGATTTTTTATTAGTATAGCCCATTTTAGAAACATATCTATGAGGTTTAGTATGATTATGAAATGTATGAATATTTTCCTTACCTATGGTAAATTTTGAGAATTTTTTTTTTCATAATACATATTTCATAGTCTACATTTACAAATAAATTTTTATCCTTAGTAGAATTTGTATTCAGCAAATGTTTTAAAATATTATAAATTAATCTCTATTTTTTTTTTGAAATTATACATTTCATGAAATTTTGTAAGGTCAAATTTCTCAAATTTGACTTATCTATGTCTTTAGAATGGTCTGATATCTCAATCACTAGAGTATAAATCCTTTCATTTTCATTGACATGTTTTGATTAATCAATATCATGAGTTTTTATAAATTTTACAATTCCTAATTTCTAATATTTTTTTTGAATATACAATCCTCATCAAAACATAGTAACTATTTATTTCATTCATATGAAGAATATTGTTTTTTCTAATATATTGAACTACAATCATTATTATTATTAGGATAATTATTATTTAAAGTGATATTTTTAAGATAATATATAGTTACATTATCCATAAAGAATTTCTTACCCTTTGGAACTTCTATATAGAATATGATATAATTTAGTCATGAACTTTCATTATCTGACGAATTCTTAGAATAATTCTCTCCCCCATTATCACCCCATGTATATAAACCATTATGTCTCTTTTTTCAAGTGATTTTAATACTTCTTTGAATCGATATCAAGATTTTTCCATTATAATAAATTCTCTTTATCTATAGACAATCTAGTTTAATATATCTATTCTATTATATTCATAACATAAAAATTCTAACGAATCCTTTTTTCACACCTATACATATGATTATTCTTATATCTATTCTAGAAATCATTTTTTTCAAATACATTATTTATCCTCTTCACAATATTGGACAATTAATTTCTAGACTATTCTAATGAACTAGTATCTTACTCAACTAAAAAAATTTTCTTTTTAAGAGAATTTATAACATTAACCATACATTGTACTTTAATAGTGACATTTGAAGTTGTTTCAAAAGAAAATCCTCTATTATGTTTCTTTATCTTATCATTATCACTTTTCAATCTTCCCTCAAAAAATATTAGGGTTCCAATCAAATCATAAAGTGTAATATGAGTAATTATTCATGTATTATCCATGGTATTTCTCTTTGGTTCTTAATCTCCATGAATTATATCTATAATATATTCCACTAATATTTATTTTACTAGATCCTTCTCTCAGACATATTGTAAATTTTTTTTAATAAGAATAAATCTTTCATGCAGTTTGAAAAATATTTATCCTTATATAAAATAAGAATCAAGATAATCCGCTCAAAGAATTAATATTCACGTCTCAATGAAATTAGATGTCCAAAAATGAGTTACTTCTAACATATTATAAATAATATTTTTTTCTTCCCAATATTATTTTTAGATATAAATGTTTCCAGTCATTGAACACAATAGAGTATTTCTTACTAAATAATTCAACTGATACTTCATAAATTAATAATTAATAAAATCATTTTCATCATTATCTAGAATGATATAATTATCAATCAAAATAAAAAAGTTATATATTCCAGTATAAATAAAAAAAATTATTTATCCTATCTGATTTTTTGGTCTGATCTGGTAGTCAGAAAATAAGAGCTTCCTAATTATCCTTCTGTCTGAAAAAACTCATCAAGAAATCATTTTCTGATGACATCTCTCTCTAAAAAGTTCATCACATTTCCCTCTTTATTCTAACATGAACAGTACTTCATATTTAGTAAGAAAAATTTATTTCCCACTATCTATAGGCATACCATTGGTGGTTTTGGAGGGAATCTGAAAGCATTTTTATATTTAACCAAATTTCCAAAATATTTATTTTCATTTTATTTCAAATCCAAATCTGAATTATTCAGTAGTTCTAAAATTTTCTCTATTCTTATGAAAACATATTTAATATTTTTACATATATAGCCAACATCAATAATTTCAAACCATTATTCATTCTGATGTCAATAGAAATTCATATATTCTTTATTATGATTCAAATATATGTAAGACTGAAAGCATCTATTCTGACACTCTATACTATGTTAAACATTTGAAACTATTTTTCCAAAAACATTCTTCCAAATTTTGTAGAATTACGGAGACCATTATACAATACATTTGAAAAAAAAATTGCGTTGGCACCACATATTAAATATATTCAAGGTAATTCTTCTTTACTTTAATTGATAAACAACATCCTCATTTCATGTCTAATGAAGTAACGACGTCATCATGTGTTTGATGTATCATTATCCAGTTCCTTCTAATGTATTAGTATTGATAGAAATCCAATTAATCTTGACCCACTTGAGAAAAAAAATTCCATTTTCACAAGAACCTATTGAAAGCAAACAAATCATACTTTTCTATTTACATAATTGTAATATAGTTGAACCTGATGTAAATGGTCAACTACATTTTTTATCATCTCCTGGTTGATCAGTCTATGACCTTCTTATACACACCTATACCAACAAAATCTTATTTATTATTTGTGCCCAAAAGCATTTATAACTTTGATTGATCAGTGGTATAAAACATACGATGGAAGAATTTTAGTAGTAACTTCTTTTGTTTTTTGATTATTGTTCAATCAAACATCCAGCATTCAAAAAATTATCTCTACAAATATTTTTATCATGTTTATTATTAGGGTGACATAAACCCAACATCTTTATCTCATTACATTTCATGGAATATTACCCAGCCATACATGTTTTTTCATCCAATGCTCTCGCACCAATAAACTGCAATAGGAAAACATGAATTCATTGACATTATTCTTCCTAAAATTTCATCTTGTAATAATAAATCGTTCATGACATTGAGAAAATAAGTATCATTATAGCATCTTATGAAGTCCATTGGAATTACCAATGACTTCCCATCCATCCAATACCTTGTATATTTCCAATAAAGCCTCAACCCAATTGGAATCACTAGTTCTCCAAATTTCATTCATAAGTTTTTAATCAAAATTTTCATAGAAAACATATGATTTATGAGAACTCTAAGATCATTAAATTGTCATCATATTAAATTTGGTTTCATTTAAGAACAGATAAATATTCACATATCAATTCCAACATTCATTTTGGACCTATGGGGAGTTCTATAAAACACTTCACTTTTAAAACATATCTAGCATAGAAAATCAAAATAACGAAACATTCTTATGATTTTTTCTTATTATATTATTAGGATTCATCATTATATCCTTATAATCTAATAACCAAATACTATAAAGTCAGGTTATTTATTTTTTTGAGGAGAAAAAAACACAATATAAAAAATCAACACTAACACATTTTATCTTCCAAAAAAACATCCATCCAACTTTTTCCAAATAGATTACAAAGTATATGAATAGGATGATCAGTCAAGGCAATCACTAGACATGTTTAGTAAGAAAATTAATCAGTTCCCAACTCCATGAATGAACATTTATTTATAGTGATACCTCTAATAGTCATGTTTTCCATGATTATCACAGTTGGAAACAAAAACCACTTATGTTTTTCAATAAATAGCTCAACAAAATTATTCCATCCAATATCATTTTGGATTACCCCATTGTAATATTGTAGTAAATTCCATCCAATAGAAATAATTACAACACCATGATTATAGAATTGTGTTACTCAAATAGATTATTTTGTTTATTCTGATGAATATAACATCTGTTAGTTTGATGGATTTAATTTTGTTTGGTCTGATAGAGAGAATATTAGTCAATATGATAGACTAAACTCTTGGTCAATTCGATGGATAAAGGATTAGTCAATCTAATGGGTCATACTCTTGGTCTGTCAGATGTATTAGAAAAATGATTACAAATTTTATATTAATTTAGTTATATATTATTTCTATGTTCAATATAGAAAGACGTTTTCCCAAAAACATTCTAAAATACATTAGATATACAATTTTAGTAAAATATAGTTCTACTAAAGTGTTTTTTATATTCAAAATCATGCATATAAAGGGTTGAAATTAAAAAATTGACTCAACAATATGGAGGCTTGAATCCCCATATTCAATATAAAAATCATCATAATATACATTAACACGTAGTATATAAACCAAAAAAGTAAATAGGGAGAGAATATGGAATATTCCTCAAATAAATAAAACTGAGAAGATAAATCCTTACCTCAAGTTCAAATTTCATCAAAAGTTTCCAAATGACATGTATAATAAATTTAGATATAATTACAATCATATACATAAATAATGTACAAAATTATAATATTATATAAGATCCAATTATAACATTAGAACCCCAAATTATTAATAAGTACTTATTAAACTCATCATTTCCAATTGTTAATAATTTCATATTTCAATAGAATTTTGGTTCGATCATTCTGGTCCATGTAGTTTGAGAATGGTCTCATCATGTAAATAATATTAATCTGGATAAAAATATCATAAATATATATATATATATATATATTGAAAATCATATATAATATTGAATGATAAAAAATAAATTACACAATTCCTCGAGATGGTATACCATACATGCACAAGAACACTGTTTTTACTTTTTGAAAGTTAGATTGAAAGTAGTATAAATAATAATTTTACTTTATTTAGTCATTAATATTTTTTATATATATATTATCTAAATTCATTAAATATATCCATATTACTATCCACTTAAATTAAAATCCAAAAACGAATCACATCATTTCTTAGAGGTGGTAGTCCACACACACACATGAGTAACATTATAGTATTCCTATAGGTTTTAAGGTAAGAAGCTAGATAACATATTATAATTATAGAATAAAAATTATTTCATCAATATCTTTTAATAAAATTTAACCTATCATTATAACTGTACATGAATGATTGTGATGGAAAATGAGTTGTATCAATACGTATTGGCGGTAGTCCACATGTACGCACAAGATATACCATCACATCCTATTTGATGGAATAGATGGTGTATATTGGGGGTTACATATTCATAATAATATTTAAGTATATTTAAGATGCCTAATTTATTATTTTATGATGAATACCATAGATTTATAGTGGTATAAGAATAAATAAATTGAAAGTAGTCAGGTAAGATGATTACCGATTTTTTGGTAGTCCACCTTTAGATCCTTTCTTAAAGACTATTGAAATGGAATTTTAATGAAAAAGTACTCTAATTACTTTCTATGGATGTATATAAGAAAATTTTATAGGTTTTTTTGGTCTATATGACTCAAATTGTGTATGGAAGAGTGGAGAAGAGGTGCCCCGTTATAAGTGAGGATGGGGACACTCATAGATTTAAATAAAGTATTATATTAATTTTTTTATTTAAAATATATACAAATTAAATATTTATAATATATTGTGATAATAAGTCTAAATATTATCATAAAATAATATTTTGTTTTTTATGTGATGTTTTCATCCTTATGTCTTTCTTTTAACCTCAAGATACCCCTTTTGAAAATTACTACAATATCAATGTTTATTACAGATTAGGGGTCAATAATGTGACAATAAAAAACAGGTGACCCCTAAATGGATCATCAATGATATTTTCAATCATAATTAATTAACTTGGATTAAGATATTATTTTTATTACTTTTAAATCATTTGATAAAATATAGTTTTCTATAAAATTTCATTAAATGTCTTTTACAGAACTTTTCTTTTACATTAACGTTAAAGTCATAATGATAGTTTAAAAATTTTAGTATAAACCCTTGAAAAATCTCTAATGTGTTATATTTATCTAAAAAATTATTTAATATAGTAATTCACTAAAACTATACTACTTTTTATATCTTTTAAATAATTTTTTTTCGATTAATTTCATAAATACCATGTTGGCATTGCGTAATAATTTAAATAAATTATTAAATAACTAATAAATAAATATAAATATAAATATATATATTATAAAAAATTATTTCCTTATATCCCCCATATGATTGTTTATTTTTTGGAACCATTGAGTGAAGGTTTTGACCTCAAAATAGGTGTATGTCTTGGGTTATAGGGGTTAGGTTTGGACATACGGTCTACGAATGCTGCAGGATAGTGAATCATGGGAGTTGAATATGGTTGTCTATAATGGAGGTCATAGTGATATGTAGGGGTGATGGCGTGCATTGTTGTATGGGGGTGATGTTGTTGGGGTGGGGCGCTATGGTATAACAGACAGATGAGGTGAGGTCATTGGAGGCGGAAGAAGGAGGAAGGTCCAACTGGATCTCCAGTGGTGGTCCTTAATGGATGGAAAGGTTTGGAGATACTAATGGGTAGGGAGGATAAAGTAGAGTGAGGGAGGGCCTAGAAAACTACAACATTGATAGGGCATAATAGTTGGGAATGTTGGTTGTTTTGGATTAGGGGTTACATGCCATGTAAGAAGATTTATGGTGACATGGCCTTCAATTTATTTAAAAACCAAAATAAATATGCCTTTATGGGTGGACTATCCCATGAGGGATATGCCATTATTTTCTAGTCTGTGTGTGATGTTTGTGTGTGTGTGTGAAAGTGTGTGAATTTTTAATGTAATTGTACCCCCAAAGCACCAAATATAATATAATTTATGAAAAATGGATTCAAGTGGACATATATTTGAAAATAATATTTAAATGTCTGAACTCCACTCATCTAATAGGATATGGGAAAGAGTTTGAGAAAATCTAAAATCATCATCCCATTGTTTTAACCCTATATTAATTGTTTTACAACTACTGAGGTGAAATATATTTATCAAGGAAGCTATACAAAAATAAAAAAAGTGACCTAACGACCATATTTTATACTTATGATTCAAAATATTGAATTTATTTTTTTTAAAATTAAATTTATAATTTGAAGTAATTTATATTAAATTTAATCCCAAAAAATGTGATGAAAATTAGTCTTCTATACAATTGTTTTCTAATGTAAAAAACTATTTTATACCAATATACAACATAAAATTAATTACAATGACCCTAATAGTAATATTAATAATATAAATTAACTAATTTTACATTTGAAAAAAACAAACTGTAACATTTTAAATTCATTAAAAAATATATTTTTTAATAAAATCATTATTTTCACTATTTATCAAAAAAATCAATGTTGTTAAAAAAATCATAAAATTTAACCGTATGATAGTTTTTACATGATGATTCAAAAAATAATATTATATTTTCAAAATAATATTCCTAAAAATTTTAAGATATAATAATAATATTCTCTAACAAAAAATTAAATTTTTTTTTAAAGAAAATGTATTTTCAAAAATAATATTAATTTTCTAAATGATTATATTTTTATATATGAAAAATTTATAAATAAAATTTTATTGATTAGGAAAACTATAAATATATTTTATAATGAGTTTCCTCATACTCATTGCAACCAATTCAATTTATATGTCACATTTAAAAGATAATATTTTAATAATACATCTCAATTATCTTAAATAACTGTGTTCTATGTTAAGAAAGGTATCGATCTATTTATTATTTTAAAATAAATTTTTATGGTGTTATATATCGAGCTAGTGACCCTTATATATAAAAATTAATTTTACATATGTTTTCTTATTCTATAATTCACTGTTGGTACCTTTATATTTCAAAGTAAATGATTCTAACGAATTTAGAAGGATCTATATTGTTTGTTGCATTTCTATATTCCTTAAACAGATACTCTTACATATTTAAAAATGACTTTAAGTAAAAAAATATAAAGAAATTTCCCATTTTTATGTGAACAATCATTTTTATAAATATTTTGTATTATCCGGGATAACTCTTTTAAAGAGATAATTTTATAATTCGTTGAAATATTCAAATATTAGAGTACCTCTCATAATTCATCTTAGACATAATTTATTAACAACTTTTGAAGAATTATAAAAAAAATTCACTGATAAACCATAAGAAATAATTTCTTGACATATATTTACTGAAAATTGATAGCTCCTCTTCTAAATAACTTTTAGACCAACTTTTTCTCCTCTAAAAAACAAATTTCTATAGAAAATTCATCATTATTTATTTAATAATGTAAAGAAAAAATTTATATCCTCTTCCACATGTGCGGACATCCGATTTATCACCATATTAATTAATTCTAAATTCTAGACAAACAGAAATTATAAATTGGATTCTAACAATTCTTAACCGTCACTAGGTTCCCCCACTATTAATTCACACATGATAGAAAAAAACACATCTAAATTCCTAGAAAATAACACTATATTATTTTAAAGAATAATGTTATCATGAAGGAATCACTTCACCACATTTTTCTCTAAATATTATTTCATATCTTTAAAATATAAAAGGGATAATATTTGTATATAAATAGATATAGGTTTTTTACATGGAATCATCTTGATTTTAAAATCAACCACCCTAAAAGGTGGTAAACCTAAGAAATATTAAGGAACAATAATTTAACTGGTCAAAAAATAAGGACATTTTATTTATAATGTCTCCTTATCACCCAAATGTTTTATGTAAAACTTGTTTGAGACCATTCCCATCTTCTAATTGTTAGATCCTGAATGACCTACCCAAAAATCTTTTTACCCAAATTGGGTATAGAAATATCCCTCAATTGATGTGATAGATGTTCCTTAGTGGTATAAATTTTTACACTCAATATTGAGTTAGATAATCCATTCCAACAATCACACCAAATCTATAAATATCTAAAATGGGGGAATCATAAAGAATCTTATATAAAATAAATATAAATATAATAGTCTAGGAACCTATGAATTCTATTTGATCACACCCTTAATGGTTTATCAATTAAAACCATTTCATATAGATATTATATGATCAATTAAAAACTATTTTATAATATATCCGGTTTGTATTAGTGTGACACACTCATATCAAATAAAATCATAGCAAGGGTAGATTCCACAAAAACCATACCTTAGACAATCAATGGCTTGATATCATGAATAATAGGATTTTGATCAATAGTATGACATTATCCTAATTTATATCCCAATCCTTTTTTTATCCAAAAATACATAATATTCCTTTCCTTATTATCACTATTTGTCATACACTCAGTAATCTCCTTAACTTATATGAAATGAAAGGTTGGAGGAACCCCAACCACCTCTTTGTTGCGATATATGAGTCATTTATTAAAAGTATTACATATTATTAATACAATTTTAATTAGTGAGACATAAATAACTCCTAAAACCCCACTATATGTTTCACATATACCAAAATAATCAATAATCCGTTAGATATTTGTAGCACTGAGTTCATACAAGACATTTACTTCCACATTGGTTTCACTCCACAAAATAAGTTACCTTTGGTGGAAGGGATTAACCATCTCCCAAGATACTATTCTCATTAATTCATAGACTTGGGCCTTTCAATCTATGTTTCCTACTTCTCAAAGTCCCACAATCAACATCTATGATATAATCCAACAACCACAACCCCTTTCTATAATTTTGGTTCATCTTAGATGTACGGTCCTGATTTAAAACCTATAAAAAATATTTTATGGTAAATATATTCACCTAAACATAAATTCATACATTTCCCAATCATTAAAGTCTCTAACTATTGGTACTACATCCCTATCCAACATTGAATAAAAATTTAATGATCCTTGAAATATGGTTTATAGTCCATAACATATATATCCCCCTTGATTAGATTAATGAAATCCTTGGAACTCTCCACCCTAAAGGTATCAAGGATCAAATTCTAATTTAAATGAATATATAATTACTTTCATGATAGCCTAACATGTTGAACAAACAAAACATGGAATTCCCAACAGTGCTTAGTTGGTCCTCAATGCTTATACACCAAAAGGTTTTCCTTTTATTTAGGGGTTTTCACAATATGATTAAAACTAGTCTACATAGGCTCCATCCCTATATAAACAGCTGAGGGTCTACTATAAATAATGAAGTGTGAAGGATGTTGAAACAAAAACTCAAGTATCATCACATACATAGAATCCTTGACACATAAAGTATATCTATACATTTAAAAGACAATATACCATGGACACTCACATATATTCTCATTTTTAATCTAAATTATTGAAATAGGGATTTACAACTCAAACACTAGTGGGGAATACTCATACCTGCCATTATGGTACCTTACTAGAGGATATCATAGTGGAATGACACTGCAATAGTAAACACATGAATCACAAAACATTTATACAAAAATTACAAATCCCATGATTTAAGATAAAGAAAAATTAGAAAAAAATTCTACTAATATATATATATATAAACCCCATAACATAAGACCTCATAAAATAGTTCTTATCTCTAGCCTTGTCTACCCACTATTAATGTTAATAATAAATATAATATTAACAAGATCAATCATAAAATAATAATAAAATTTTAGGATGTGATATTGGTTAAGTATAATTAAAATACCATGTTTTATCAGAAAAGTCGATATATTTTTCTAGTAATACATTAAATAACTAAACCATGTATCATAATTAATCTATATAATCACCAGTGAGAACACAAATATTGTCTTAATTCTGAAAATAAAAAATTATTTATAAACATGTCCCTCCTACCAACCCTTTCCAAGAGTAAAACAATAAATCGAAAATGTAAAAACTTCACCCTTAGAAAAATGAAACTACACAACCATAATAATAAAAAATTATATCAACAGTCACATCCATTTTAAATTAGAATTTCCTTATGCATGGATTATCTACTTCCAATAACAAGGTATGAACCCACATCTAAATAAACATATATTTTTTCTACCATATCTAAAACATTAAAAACATTGAAAAAAGGCCCTAAAACAACCTTTTATCATCCCTATACCAGTTCAATTCCACTGTAATTGAACCAGAGTTCCACATACGTCATGCATTCCTCCTCATATATTAATGGGTTTTAAATATATAAAGGGTCTGATTAGATCACATGGGGAGTTTATAACCTCCGTATCTAGTAACCATAAATAATATAAAAATCAATATCAATAACTACAATAAAAATATAACATAAATATAACAAAAAAAGGAAAATCATCACTAAGTGTCGCCATAACCAAAATAAAAACATTAATGTAATAGAAACAATTATACCATAATTTTATACAAGATAAAAAAATTGAATAATACCTCTCATTGGTTTACTATGTAAAAAATGTTCTATAAATAAACAGAAATACGGAGATAACTATAAAACCATTCGTGAGTCCTATTTTGATCCCATATCCTAACTAATACTAATCTATTCTAAGTCATTTATCTATAGTAGTAAAGAATTTTCCCATATCTAGAACATTACATATTTATTCTTATTATGTATTGTGGAACCTAAGCATGGTGTGGGTGAACCTCTTTTTTCTACCACCAATGTTGTACCTAATATATCTAGTAAATTCATGGTCATTCTAGTGTGACATGTTAAATATAAATAATGTAGAATAGATAGATATGTGTTATATCCTTAGGATTCATCATGAGGATCAAGATCAACCATTATTTCTTTGAACATTTTAAAGGTTGTGTTAGAATATGTCATATAGAATAACCAAGTTTCTATAGGATATACACTTAGTAGGATTTCATCTGATAATTACATCTCAAATATCTATTGAATACCAATTGGTCATACCCCCAACAATGGTACCATACATAACATGGTTGGCAGATCACCTAACTTATCATTATAAATCATATTAAATTATAGTTACACCCAACCTAACCAAACAATCCATCCATTTTTGTTACTACACCCAACCCATATCTCATGTATAATCATGGTTGTCATTAAACCCAACCCACCTCTCAAATATATATAAACATGTGCATGTGTGGTTGGAATCATACCAAACCTAATTCATCAACCCATCCACAGTTGTTATTATACACCACCTATATCAAAAATATGTCAATGGTTTGTATTAAACCAAACTTACCTCTCCAATAATTATATGGTTACAACTACACCCAACCCGAATCACATTGATATCTAATGTTATAATTATACCCAAACTCTCATTGAATCGGATACTGGTTTTCATTAAACCCAAATACCTTTCAATTTCTCAATCATATAACAAGAAAAAAATTAGAAATCAAATAATGTAATAAATTATCATAATTTACCAACAATAAAAAAACATTAAAATTAAATCACATTTATCATTAGTGTCAACATGTTTTGGTAACATGAACAACTTTGGTATACACTTATCATTAGTTTGGTTACTCACACAAAACATCTTCCTAGTTCCCATTTCAACTAAGACTTATTCTGTGTTATCCATTCAGTATCTAATTTTTTTATCACAAACCATTTTAGAGAAACTAATTAAGGTTAAATAAGTTTTAATATATTAAATAACATCAATAAATACCCACTTATAGTTCATTTTAGAATTAGGTTTGAGCACGCCATCACTAGTGGCCATTTCTTATGATCTGAAAATGATGATGTAAAACCCATGGTCTATTTAATCCATTTCTATTATCAAATATATAATTAATACCATTATAGATTAATTAATGGTAAAACCCATAGGTTGGAAAAAAATCATATCAAAAAAATAAAGGAAATGGAATGAAGAATTTAGAACTTTTAGGGACTACATAATTTTTATTACTAGATCTATTTCAATTAAATACCACCACATGATTCAATTTTAGTTGCATGAAATTTAAATGGTTAAAAAATACATCAATATGGGAGTAATAGATTATATATATAGAATAAATGGGTAAATAAATATGAGTTGGAAGGGGACTATTATCCCATCACGTGAAATTCTCCTTTGATGAAAAAATATCTATCCATGAATGGAATATATCCCAACATGAAATAGGGAAGGAATAGAATTTGATATTCTATTTCCTTTTATAAAATTTCCATTCATAAATTGAATTTTTATTCCAATATAAAATTGTGAAACTTTATACCATATATTCCAAATTTTCCAGATTTTTATTAAATCATGATTATTTTTTTTTTGAAATAATTTTGAATTTTTAGAACCCTTAAAAACCTGTTAAATTATGAAGATTTCTTATTGGTAAGATGAAATTAATTTTCTTTAATCCTTGATTAAGAGTGTTCTACTTCAAATGAAAGATTATATGCCATTCATTTTTCTATACATGATGTATCACAGTCATGTATTATGGATTTATTGTAAATTTAATATTGGTTAATTACTGAATTTTTTTGTATTATGATTATTGATAACTCAATTCAATTTTCAAAAAATTGCAGGAATAACTTTCCCCATAAAATTTGTCCTGAAAAAATATTTTGATTATTAATCTATTTATATATTTTATTCATTTAATTGAAATTTAATACTTTGCAGGATATTTTTTGTCATTTGTTTGTGAATTTTGGTAAATGATATACATACTCAATAATAACCATTAACAATTAGAATGTTTTCCAAATCAACCCTTCTATCATATCTTCCAATAATAGATAATAGAATTTTTATGTTGTGTTATTTATACATATTTTTTAATATAAAAATATGAACCACATTCCATGCATTCCCTTTCAACTCATGATATATAGCTTTAATGTGTTAAGAATATTTTGTTAGGATGGAATTTATTTGATTTACATTCATTGAAAATGATAATCATGTTTCCATTATCTTTTTGAGACTAAATATTGTTTTAATGATTGAACCTATAACTTTACAACACTGATAAAATATATAGTAATGAAATAATAGTTTCTTTAATGTAAATTCATGGGTAGTTTAATATGTGTATCATGTCTAAATTTTAATAAATATGTGTGGTTATTATTAAATTACTAGTATATAAATCATGATCATGTGGAATATTTATTATATGGTATTTTGAATATGAAATAATGTTATGTACATGTGATATTTTTATTTAACTATTGAATTAAAATAATGTTATCATTATTATGGTGTACAAACATGTTTTCCTTAGTAAAAAAATGGTTACAGTATATTTAGTTTAAGAACCATAGGAAAGAAAAATTGTGATATATCATGTTCTGTTTTCTTTTTTGATCTAAAATATGTTTTACTTTTAAATACTAGAGCATGTTTCCCATGTGATAAAATTACAATGAAATTTTTAATTTATTTATGGAAAACATGTTATAAGAGAATGTATCATGGGATATTTTTTAATGTTATAATCAATTTTTTGGAAATAGAATGATTGTTTAAAGTATTCTAAGATATATTTTTAGTACAAAAAAATTGAAATTTTAATATTTAACTTTCCTTATTTTAGATACATTTAACTTCACAAAATTATATTTCCCTTGAAAATGAATTCGAAATATTTAGTCTTGTTTTTGGTTTAATTATATACAGGTTCTTTTAAATAAAGCGTTGATATTAATTTTTAGAAAAAATATTTTTATGAAATATTAAATGATATTTTAAAATATTATTATGAGTATTATATACCATAATAAATCATAATCCACAAATTTTTATTTTTATTAATATGAAAATGGTGTGATCTTTGAGAGGAAATTTCTAGATATTGTAAAAATATATCACAATTGTAAATTTTTATGATTGATTTGATGGAACCATGCACCTTTCGTAAACATTTAATCACTTAAATATAGTAATGGGAAATTTTGTTTGGAAAAAATATTATAATTGATGGAAATGACCTTTCTTTCCTCACTTAAATTATTAAGAAACATGTGAAGTAATTAATTGATTAGTATTCTATTAATTGGGTATCATGAGATTAATATTATGTTAGCATCATGTGTTATGGAGTCATGAATAAAATAAGGGGGAAACCCTTTCCCAAAATGTGGAGTTATATTAATGGAATGATTTAAAACATTGTGCAAATGTCATGACCCCCAAAATAAATAAATATCTTGATGTGTGGATGATTCCCCCTAATTTGTGTTCTTACTGTAGTGATGGTTTGGTTTATTGTATGGGATGTGTTGATCAAAGTGGTTTTGGAAATTTTCCATGGAGTGAATTGGATGTTTGGAAATGTTATTGTGGTATTGGTGTGTGGATGGTTATGTGGAAAATAGATGGTTTCAGGGTTATTATTGGGTATATGTGTTCTTTTTTTGGTAAAGTAATTTATGAATATAAGTATATGATGAGGAGGAACACCTCATAAAATAGTAAAAATTATTTTGGTTATATATTAAATCTTTTCAGGAAAGTCAAGGTCGTCCAAAGTGTATAATATCCTGGTAAAGTGGAAGGTTTCTACAAAATGTTTTGTTTCCTTCCTATTAGTGTAATTGTTTTTGTTATTATTGATGCATTTTCTATGGTTTTAGATAAAAATTTTACTTTACATATATTTTTTATTCCAATAAAATCCCTCTTGCTGATAAATTTGATAAGTATAAGGATGAATCTTATGATAAATTCTTGTTGAAATTATTGAGATCAGATGTTGTGAAGTTTATCGATGGATACTCTATCCATTATTTCAGAGATTGGAAAGATGAATTTGATGTTACTTTTAGATTGATGAAGATATATGACCATTTTACATTTTCATTATATGTTGGTTTATTTAATAATGAAGCTCAGTGATAGTGGTTGATTGTAGCATCTGAACCCGAGTGCTGCTCATCAATGCCTTGAGGTAGTGATCAATAAGGCCTCAAGAACATATCCCCAAACACAAGAGGATGTCAACAATCATTGAGGGACTTGGTTACGTATGTGCTGGAGAATATTCCCTCCTTGATCAGAGTATGGAAAAATAATATATATATATATATATATATATATAAATAAAATAGTTGAATAAATGAAATATCTAGATAGTAGAAGAATCATAAATGAAAAATCATACATGGAAATAAATAATTTGTGAGAGTAGAATAAATAAATAAAAACAAAATATGATAATTTTATTCCATGTTTATCCAAAAATGAATAATATGGTATAGGGGATAAAATCATATACAACATGATGATAGAAATACAAATGAAATGAAAAACTTATATAGCTAGCATCTCGAGTATAGGATTGGTCCTCTGGTACAAAATTTATCCTAAAAATGTAAATCAAGCATTAAAATCTAGCTTCATCCATTTTTTCATACCTGAAATATTAATGTTTACACGGGTGCCAAAGGCGCACGAGTAGGGTCTGAGAGATAATCTTAGTAGGCTGGAACCCATTGTATCAAGACCTTTCTATTTCATGCATTAAAAATTTAATAGTGTGAGATATAAAATTTAGATGAAATAAAAAATGAATTACATAAATCCTTGGACCAGTTACCACATAGAGGCCCATCCAATATAACTACATCATCCTAAGCCAGTTTGTCTGAATTGAGAAATCCTGAAATGGTAACATTAATAAGGTAATAAAAATACATTGGATAGACTATCCCAAATCTTCTTATTGGTATTCAAGGACACATCCCAACATTATCTAACCCAATTAACCATTCTTAATTTTTAAACATTATTTTGAATCAATTTTTTAATCACATATTTTTTAAACATGGTGGGACTCTTTGAGCCAATCAATTTAAATCTTGAAATACATTCCCAGTATCACTTAAATGGCCAGGTCAAAGTCAAATTCCAAGATTCTATCCAAGATTACCCAAGTATAAATTCCCAATCGTCACTACGGAATGAATTACAAATAGTGAAAAATGACCTATGAGTATGTACCTAATTTCATTAATAGGGTCCCATGTCTCTCTCTTGGCATAGTACAACCAATCATGCAATTAATACTACCAATGGAGTCTCCCCTAGATAACTCTGTCTCTCTTCTTGAGGAAAAAATATATAACATGAAGAAATCCCATTTCAGGCATATATGATGTCTCTCCCAATGTATTTGACAACATTTATAATAAATAAAAAATGCCACGACAGTCCATCCAAGGGGTCTTTAAGTCAGAACCACCTTGGTTCACCCTTGGCACCACAATAATGGTACTTAACCAAGAATCACATACATAACTTGTGTATCAAAAATCATATCATTTAATTAAGAATTTACATAAATAGGAACATTGGTTAAGGAAACACATTGATCAATCTTATTTAAGTGACACAACCCAAGGAAAAAGAACTTGAGTAATACATTCAACCCAATAAACAAAAAGTGGAATGGATCAAGGGGTAGTAATTAGTATTAAATCACTTATAAATTTAAAAATTCACTCAATTGATGGTCCCTGATATTCTATTCAAGTCATTAGTTCATATTAGGCTAAATTTCAATAGCATATCATTGGGAAATCACTATTTCAATATTAAGGCACAATGTATTAAGAACCGGGACTAAATTTATTTAATTATAACTCTTCATTTATGAAAAGTTGTACAAGGGATAAAGACATAGCTCATCATCATTAACAAATTGGCATAGAAACATAAGGAATGAGTTTCACAAAAAAACTCTTTAAGGTATGTTTAAACATTTTAGAACAGAGGAAAAATGGCCTCTAGAGTAATAGCTCACCCAAAGGGGTAGAATAAGCCATTTAAATCTTCCAAATGTAATTCTCCATCAAAGGGGCCACATCACATCAGTGAAATGACTCTGAATTATTAAATTTACATTTTATAGTCCACATTGGAATAGTTCATAAAATAGAACAATTTAATAATTTATTAAATGAAACCAAATGATTGGAAAATGGAATGACCACTTACCTTATCCTTGTAGAGCTTCCCTCATCCATTATAAACATTTTTTTTGTACTGGGTGGGAAGAAAGAAACAAAACCATATAAGTCCCTAAAAATGGGGGAAATGAGCTTGCACCCATATTTCACATTAATGTAGGAATAAAATGAAATAGATTATAGAGAATTATGGACCATAACTCTAGCATTCCAATCAATATGATAGTGGATGAATCAGATGACAGACGATGTATGCACCTTCTTTCCTAAATTCTAGAGGAGGAGGAGGAGAGCTTCGAAGAGTGATGAGAAAGCTCCCCAGTTGGTTGAAAAAAGGAGTATGAGGGTTATTATTAATTCATTTATGGGGAGAAAATAATAAAAATGCCCATTCTGGAACTATGCATGGCTTGGCTACATGGTTTGGCCAAAATTTAGGCCCACCATATGACATTAACTACTATATTGGGAACACCTCATGGTATATCACATGGTTTGAATAACCATATGCCAACCCAAGAAAATATCTCTTCAACAATTTGTAGAGGGATCCCACAGTTGTTTGCCCTGGGTCGCATGATTGTAGAAAAACCATATGGCATAGTCTATATTCCTCATTTCAGGGTTCCAGGCTCTGAACGAGCCTCCAACACAGCTAAGATCTCCTGGACTTGATTTTTCATCATATATAGCGAAATTTAAGTTAATAAGACCAAAAATATATATATGGTTCTTACCATTATGAAGAGTCAAGATGCTAAAACCCCCTTCATAAGACAACTTTTCGAGGAGTTTCCCTTCCAAGGGTAGTATATCATCATCTAAGAAGAGTTATAGACATTGTGCATGTACATCAGCCACCCACACCCATTTATCATCATGTATGAATATGTTCTTACATATTAACCAGACTAGAGAAAATGACCTACCTCGATGAACCATCGTTCTCTACTTGTGATATGTATCAAATTCTCCTTGAAGAAAGCATCCATATCCAACTCAATATCATCTAGGTCAAATGAATGAGATTAGTTGGCTATGTACTATTGAATTTTATATACATGGAATACTTCATTCATGGTAGGGAAACTCTACGGTAACAACAACTGATAGTCTACATGCACAACTCTACCCACTATCTCGAAATACCCCCCATATCTCGACAATAACTTTCCCTATCTTTTTTTTGTGACCCAATCTAGGTGACACACATAGAAAGTCATGATCCCCAACCTCAAACACAAGAGTTTTATTATGAATACTGGTATAAGACTTATTTATAGACTTATCTCTATCCACACACTTTTGATTCAGTTTTACATGTTATAATACCTCTTAAATTAGACGAGGGCACAGTAAAGCTACATAAACTACCTCCATCCAGCACAGAGGTGAATCAAACATTCCATCATAGAGGGCCTCATACTAAGCCATATGAATCATTACATGAAATATTTTATTGTATGAAAACATGATTATAGTAAAATAGTTCTCCCAAGAACCTAAAAAATCAAGGATGCAGTCCTATAACATTTCCTCTAACACCAGAATTGTCTGCTCAGACTACCTGTTGGTATGAGGGTTATATGTAATACTCAATTTCACATGTGAACCCAGTTCCTCCTATAGCCCCTTCTATAAACATGAAGGGAAGCAGGCATCTCTTTCTGAAATGATATAATAGGGAAGGCAATTAATTCCCATCATGTACAAGATGTAAATCCTTCTTAACTTGTCAATAGAGATGGTCTCCCAAATTGGTAAGATGTGCATGACCTTGGTCATCTGATCAATGATCAATAATACTACATAACTAACTCTAGGGGATCTATAAAATCCTATCACAAAATCCATGGTGCTGTCATTCTATTTCTAATAAGAAATTGAGAGAGGTTGTGGAATTACAACTGGTCTCTAGTTCTCTACCTTGACCTACTGAAAGGTGGAACACCAAGTGATAAATCCTTATATCTTCCATTATATACCTTGGAACCAGTATTGACAATCCATGTCCTGGTATGTCTTTGTATGTATGGGATTAACTAGAAAAAAAGATTAATGTGATTCCCTCATCTTTTGTTCGCGTATATTAGAAGGCACCCATGTATGGAAATAGAAGTGTAAGGTCTCACTACCATCAACAACCAAACTTGGAGGTGGGTTATGTCTTGTGATGACCTCCCTCAAGAAAAGGCCCTCGGAATCTGATAAATACCTCATCCAAAACCACTCTAGGAAAGACTTCATCACATCTATATATTATATAACTAATTTCCCGTATTGTTGTTGAACCTAAATTTGAATTTCAAAAAACCAATCCCTCAAATACCGCTCACTACAGGCCTCCTTGATTTTTTGTGTCTAAGTCTTCCGGTTCAAGGTATCAACAACTTTATTACCACTTTTGGGAGTGGAATAAATCTCAACGTTGAATGATATCTTATATTCTACCAAACTAAACTACCTCAAATTCATGTCCCAGTAAGTGTAGATGTATTTAAGACATTTATGGTTCATTTAAATGACGAACCACTCACCTAAAAAGTAGTTCTTCCAACAATAAATAACATGATCTATGGATATAAGATTGAGGTCATAGGTAGGATAGTTCATCTCAAGAATCCACATCTTGTAGGATCCACTTACCACAACACGTTCAAGATACATTAGAACTATACCATATATAATTCCTAAAGCATTTCAGTAAATAGTATATCTTTGACCCGACTTAGGTAGAATCAGAATCGGTGAAAAATTTAGTCTTCCATTTAACAATTGATAAGTTTTTTCACAAAATTCATTATAGTCAATCTTCAAACCTATCTAGTTAAATTTTGTAAGTAGTGATTCCTATTATGATAAGTCATTAATGAATCACCTGTAATATCCATCTTGTCCTATGAAGCTTCATATGTCAATCATATTATTGGGTTATTTCCAGGAAACTATAGTGCTCACCATCTTTGGGTCAAGTGATATGCATGCCTCTGATATTAAATGACCCATGAAGTGAACCTTACAAATACAAATGTGGAATTTACTGAGATTCATATATATATTGTTCTATTTTAGTGTATACAGTGTGATATCAAGATGATTTGAATGGTTATGTCAAGAGAGAGTACACCTAGATGTCATCTATGAAGACTACCACAAGAAAATCATGATATGGGTGGAATATTTTATTCATCAATACTAGAAGACTTCTTGTGTATTCTTCAGACCAAACAGTATAATTAGATATTCTTACATATTGTACCTACAGTGGAACATTGTATGTGGTTTGTCTATTGGCCTCACATGGACCAAATGGCTTCACAACCTCAAATCGATCTTATGTAAAATTATTTATCCTCATATCTAGTTGAAGAGGTCATCTATACGAGGTAGTATATACAAAGTACTCACCATAAGATGTATGAGTGTTTGATAATCTAGGAAAAATTGAAGAGTAGCATCCACCATTTGGAGAGAAGAAAGGGTGGTACACATAGTGATGTGTTGGGTATAATAAAACCCTTAGCCTATAATTCTACAATATTCATCTTGATTTCAAATAGTTTTATACGTTCCATCCTATACAAAAAAAATAGACATGGCTGCTGCACTGGGAACAATCTTAGGGGTGAACTCGATTTATCTCTTAGGAAGTAAGATGATGAAATATTTAGGGATTATGTCCCTAAAACATTCTACAACTCGGAGAAATTATACCAAAGGAATCCCTTGATTGATCTTAAAGAGAATGGATAATTGGGTTCTCATCCTTCTTAGTCCAATTACCTTAGGTCTAGCTCGATTTGCCTAGATATCCCATTCTTCCTTAGGGATATAAAATTCATCCTTGGGAGATATGAAGGAAACCTGGTAGAAAATGAAACACACCTAGGATCATTAAGGCACAAACCATACCATACTGAGAATGACATAAAATCCTATCATCTTGAGGTTGTTGAAACTCCATATGAAATGGTGAACACTTATCTGATGGGGTACACATTTCACTAGAATATAACTTCTATTCGATCTTCTAACGACATGTTATGGGTCATAACACCATTCGAGCACTTGATCGCTAAGCTAAGACATCCAATAGTTGAAATATATATAAAAGAGTTTGATAAACCTATGTCAAATAAGAAAGATACTAATGTATAGGTTTCCAGAATCGTACCTCTAACTGTAGATGGCATTAGACACTACTCTTCAAGTGTAGGAAGAAAAACACAAATAAGGACTGAACTACAAACATAAGATACTATCTGAGTACCACGACTAATTCCACTCTTCTCACCGTATAACTTTGAAGACTAACTTCCTTGACCTCAAGCACCATCTCAGCTTAAATGGATAGTATAAGAAGAGTTTTCAGCCAAATGATGTGTCACTTATCCTACACCTGTAGGTGGTGGTGGTGAAGAACCATGCTCGCATGGCCCTGAAGGAATAAATTGTAAGAAATGAGGTATGTGGAAAATCCTGCTGCAAGACCGATACTCGATTGGATTCCTCAATGACTGGGACTTATTAAGACCTATAATTCCTCATGGATAACACACTATAAATCTATAATGTTGTGCCACATGGTTGGAACATCCCTCGTATTTACCCTCAATGTGTTTCTTCTTGATGTTGGATGAACCACTAAATGTCTTTCTAGATGTTTAACTACCCTACTTGACATTGCCTTATTCCCTCATTATCTTCTCAGTGATAAGTAACTAGATGAATATCTCATAAATGGTGTTCATTTGATATATTTTCACCTACAAGAAGATTGTATTTAAAATCCCATCCTCGAATCACCTTATAGTTTTAAGATCATAAATAGTTAAGCTTGGTAAAAATCATTTTAATTTGGTTATGATAATTGATCATTCCACCAATAACATTTCCCCCTGATCAAGGTGCATGAATTCCCAAATTTTTTCTATCCTCGAATTGAGAGGGAAGAAATAGTCAAAGATGGATTTCTAGAAATCTGTCCAGATCACACCCTAATGTCAACCATCCTGCATTAGAACATCCAACCATCCCTTGGTTGAGTTATATATCATATTGATCAAAAATTCAACCCTACACTATTGATCCATCTCATGGTGAATTAATATTAACACCATATCCTCCAACCATGATTCAGTTGCTCGAGGTCCACCATCCCCTCAAAAAGTGGGAGGGAATTATTGCAAGAATTCATTGGACAACTCTTCCATGGATGGTTCAGGTCAATTATTACCTCTTAAATTTTTCATGAAGCATAGAAAACTATCATGGAACCAGGTATCAGCTCCTAGAGGATATTATACAAGTGGTGCCTCCAGTTCAACTATAAGATGTATCATGGGTGGATCTGGGACCACCACCTCCAGAGTATATTAATAGCCACATTATTGGCATACATCATGAGGAAACTATAGTGGAATAGCTCTGTAGTTTTCAAAAACATTTCTCATACAACATTTATAACATGTAAGGAATGATATACATAAGGACAGGTGCAAGAATTTTTATATTCATGTAAAACCTCTAGCATTTATCCAAGATCCAGGTTTGGGTAAGAAGAAAGTGTGATAGAATGGAAGAAAGAGACACGGCCTACAACCAAACCCTAAGGTCAGGTTAGGATAAAGTTTCACATTTTCCTTATAAGGTAACCATTTTATTCAATAAATTATATTCATTTGATTAATTTAGGTCCATCCAAATTTAATGGGGTATTACATTCATGATCCAGTTAATTTTTTTGTCAATTATATCTCAAAATGGCCTAAATCCCTTATAAATTTCAATCATCAAGTGAACTAACTATATCCTAACCCTTACACCATGTGACAAGTGTAACAGACCATACATGTTTTGTTTGGTTGAGCTATACTTTCCACGTACCAATCAAAACAATTAGTGTGGAATTAGTGGTCAAATTATAACAAATATGTCACAAAAAGAATTAGTAGCAGACTTTAAAGTATAAATAATAAATAAATGAGACAATTAGAAATAATACAAGTAAAGCATGTAGAAAATAAATTTTTCATTCCATAAATGCATGGAAATTCAGTCCTATCATGCCTAGAAAGATGCATGATTTCAATGATACCTTAGTCCATTAGGATTGGGATAAATAAACCAATAAAATAAATAAATATTTGTAACAACATAAGTCAAATGAGTCACCTAATTGTGAAATCCAATGAAACCATAATAGGATAATTCAATAACAGCACTTACCCATCCTAGGTAAATTGGATTTCCACTATATGTGGGGGAGAAACTCCCAAGCATAGGATATTAACCAAATATACAAGTTATATTCTCATATCTATCCCAAAACATATGAAAAAATAGAAAAATAGCACTGATACCAGTTTGTAGCATCCCGCCCTGAGTTCCACTCAACAGTGTTCCAAGGATGTGAGCCATAAGACCTCCGATGTTGTTCCCCAAATAATAGAGGCTACTGACTAGACGCGAGGGCCTTGGGTAAGTATGTGGGTAGACTATTCCATCAATGAATAGAGTAGAGCATTGTAATAGATATATAATAAATAGAATAATCAATGATAATATCTATATAGAAGTGTAAACCAAACTTTATAACCATTCAAGGAAAGAAATAAATTTAGGAAGTATAACAATGAAACCAAAAACTGATACAACTTGAATCTTGAGCATAGTCTTTGTCCTATGATCTTGACTCCATCCAAGAAAAGTAAATCATGCATTGAAAGTTAGATTCTTTCTTTTTTTTCTGAAAACTTAAATAATACTTCTGTACCAATGGATCCCAAGAAGGGTGTGAGATATAATCTCAGTACGTTGACACCCACGGTGTCAAGGCCTTTCTATTTCATGAAATATAAATATAATAGTGTACCACATATGATTTAGATTCAATACAGAATAAATTAAATAAATAATTACATTGGTTTCCACTAGAAGACCCATTCAATCTACTTACATCTGCCTAAGCCGGTGTGTCTAAAACAGGATATCCTAAAATGGTAAAGTGAAAAAGGTAGAAACAATTCAAAGGCTAGACTATCCTTAATATTATGATTGGTCATGAAGAAAATATCCTTATATTCTCTAAAAAACTAACCATTTATCATTTGAAAACATTTATTTCATTTGAAAACCTTTTTAAATCACATATTTATAAAACCGGTCAATATTCCTTGATCTCATCCATAGAAATTTGTAATGACATTCTATGTAACAATCAAATGGATTAATAAATGTCCAATTCACAGATCCCATCCAATGTGACCCATGTATGAAGTCCCAAGAGTCACTCTAGAATGTTGTAAAGATAGTTTTAACTAACATCCAAGTTCATACCGAGTATTGCACATAGGGGCATGAGTCTCTCTCATGGCATAATATAACCAATCATGCGATCGGGATCATCCATGTTTTATCCCCTAGGGAATTGGTGTCACTCATGTGGATGTGAGAACAAATAAATTTTGGAAATCCCATCTCTGGCATAGCTGATGTCACCCCCATCATATTTAAAAATATATATATAATAACTAAAAAAAGGTACAAGAGTTTATCCAAGGGATACTTAAGTAATAAAAACCTTATTTCACCACCAGTACTATAGAAACCACACTTAACCCGACATCCTAGAAATAAAATGTATAACAAGATACATATAATTTAATTAAGCATTTACATTAAAATGAATCATTGATTATGTAAAAACATTTATCAATCTTATTTAACTCATATGGCCCAAGGCATAATCACATAACTGATACATTCTACCCAACCAACAATAAGTGGCATAGGAAAGGGAAAGTATGACAACCCTGCTTTTATTACAAACTTAAACATGATTTATTACAAAAAAATCACTTGATACAACAAAGAAGATCGAGAGGTTTAGTGTCTTTGGGGATTAGGATCATTACATAAAAACTTAAAACATGAAATACAACATCTTTATTGAAAACTTCCTTTACATGACCACTACATTCCCTCGTACTTAGCATTGCATGGGACAACCTGAGGACATGCATAAGAAAAGGGGGAGCTATAAAGCCCAGTAAGGGAGTACAAATGGCATAACATGAGGGGTAAAATAAATGTTAGACAATAGGCATATCAATAGAGAATAAGAGAACCATGAACATAAAGGCATGATAAATCATGATAATCAGAACATGGAAATGTGGCAATAACATTTAACATTGAATTAGCATGAGCCAAGGCTCATTGCACATAGAGCATGAGTAAATCCTCATTGCACATAAAGCATGAGTAAACCCTCATTTCACTTGAATTAGAATGAGTAAACACTCATTGCACATGACGTATCATGATACTATACTTTACCTAATGCATTGGAGCGCTCTAAGGCCGCACCCTTCTTAAACATTTCATTTCATTCATAAGTGTGCCACATGGATCATAAAACATGGATTCATAAAACATAATCATTTATTCCACGATAAAGGAATGTGGAATTCATACATGAAACATTATAATCAATATGTAAATGTTCATAAGGGTGAATACCCTTGATGGATAAATGGGCATGGTATTCACTACACAATGACATTGGCTTAGAAAATCGATGCGATTTCAGCAGCATAACGGTGTGACATAAGAATTCATAAAAATGGTTGATGAGAGAGAAAGGGGTTCCTCACCATATTTACATGTAATGGAAAGTAAGGAGTTCATATATATACATGTCCCAACAATTGAAAAGGAATTTAGATTCATGTAACAAAATTATTGCTTGAATGTGAAAGAGGAGAGAGAAGTTCCTTTCAGAATTTCGGCATAGTAACGGGTGTACATGGGAGGCATTTAATGAGAGAGAAAGGGGTCTCCCATCATTCAAACATAAAGAGGGCAGTATAAGGGAGGTTCGAAACCATACCCCAACATTAATAATTGAAATTAAAAGGTAAAACAAAAATAAAGAAAATTTAACAAAAATGAGAAAGGATGAAAAAACCCTTACTTGGAAGTGTGCTACCAAAGGCTATAGAGAGGCTTGTGAGAGGATTCTTGGGAGATTGGTCCTCCTTGGGAAGATTATAGAAATAGTAGGAAAGATGTTGGAAGAACTCAAAAGGCTTTCAATTAGGAGGAAGTGGGAGATTGGGCGGGTTTATATAGTAAAGGTGGGTGAATTCATTATTATTTAGGTTTGGGTCCCCTTACATTAAATTAATCCAAAACACAAACCATCCCATGGTTTTTGTCCATGGTTTTTGGAAAAGGAAAGAAGAAAAAAATATTTTATAAGGCCAAAGTCCTAACTTCTTAAAATAATATGGATGCTTATGTAGAGGTGAGTCACACTCCCATGGAAATTAATTTTAAAAGACAAGGTGTTTAATAAGTCTTGAGAGGTCCATTAATGTTTTGAAAATTAAGTCAAATAAACCCTAAATCACATTATTTTAATGGTAAAAGATATATTGGCGGAACATAAAGGTTATATTATTTTATTACATCACTATTGGGTCATTATGTTGCCATAAAACACATTATATATATAAACGGTATTTAATTTTTACCCAAAAAATTAGATTGTCTCAGAAAATTATGAAACATTCACCGTTGGATAATTTTTGACATCCTGATTCCAGAAAAAACATTTATTTTATCTAAATAATTTTCTAAATATGTTAATTTTCACTTTTAAAATAAAAACAGGCATTTATCAAAAATTCACGGGTTTTGAAAGAAATGGCTCTCAAACCTTAATAAAAATTAAAATTTCATTCATAAAATTACAAGATCATTTAATAAAAATTAATTTAATAATAATAATAATATTTAATTAAAATATTATTTAATTCAAAAATCCCATAATTTAATAAAATATAATTCTCAATTAAATAATAACTAAAAACACTATTTGTACTTTAAAAACTATTTATAATGTATCAATAATGACAAGAAAGTATATACATTACAAAAAATAATGTACATGAACATAGTACTATTTATTTGTTACATAACCCCTTAAAATAGCCGCATAAGACCTAAGTGTAAGGTGTGCGATGGTGACAGACTCTTGGGGTGGCTCAGATAACATTGCTTGAGTGGTAATCTCTATCAACTTCCACTTTTCCCGTAGATGGTCCCATTCGAGCTTGACATGATGAAGTTCGGCTTGGGCTTGGTCCAGAGCGAAGCCCAAGGACACCACCTCTATTCTGAGCTCTGACAAATGGGCTTTGTATAGAGTAATTCTACTGGATGAGGCCATCGCTTCTTTTGTCTGAGTAAATTTGATTTGTCAAAGCCCTATATTAATACTCACCATGTGATCACTGTTCAACGGCTATATTAGCAACAATAAAAATTCTTAACATAAAACCAAATAGCTTACATTTTATATAAAAATAAGTAGACATTCAATTAGATCAAGAGGGATTTCCATTAATTAAATTTTAGGTCGTTACGATATTCCCCCATAGGAAATTTCGCACTCAAAATGTTTTCCTTTTCCCACACTAAAACAGATATGGGTAACTCAGCTTCGTTATTTCCTCTGATTCCCAAGTCGCTTCTTCAAACTTGTGGTTTCTCCACGACACATTGACGAGTGGCATTGTCTTATTTCGTAGAACGTTTTCTCTACGATCTAAGATCTTCACTGGTTTCTCCTCACAAGAATGATCATCTTCCAATTGTACCACCTGAGAAGAGAGTACATGTGAAGGGTCAGGTATATACTTCCTTAAGAGGGATACATGAAATAAATCATGTACTTTGGCCATGGTAGGTGGAAGTGCTAGTCGATAGGCCACAACCCCGACACGATCAAGAATCTCAAAGGGGTCGATGTACCTTGGACTTAACTTCCATTTATTTCCAAATATCATGACCATCTTCGATGAAGATATGCGTAGAAACACCATGTCTGCAACATTAAACTCAAGGTCCCATCAATGGTTATCTGCCTAACTCTTTTGTCGACTCTGGGCTGCCTTGATATGTTGTTGAATGGGTTTCACCTTCTCCACCATTTCCTCAACCATTTCTTGTTCAAGCAGCTTAAGTTCACCGACCTCATCCCAACATGCCGGTGTTCTGCACCATTTCCCATACCGGGCTTCAAATAGTTCAATTTGGATGCTTGAGTGGAAACTATTGTTATAAGAGAACTCGGCCAGAGGAAGATGTTGATCCCATCCTCCTTTAAAGTCCATTGAGCATGCTCTCAACATATCCTCAAGTGTTTGGATAGTCTGCTCATATTGGCCATCCGTTTGAAGATGATAGGTTGTACTGATGTTCAGTTCAGTATTCAGAGCATGTTGAAGATTCTTCTAATACGTAGAGGTGAATCATGGATCACGGTCAGACACAATAGATAGTGGTACTCCATGAAACCTTACTACTTCCCTGATATATATATGTTCCAGTTGATCTAATGAGAAATCATCCTGAATAGTAATAAAGTGTGCAGTCTTTGTAAGACGATCCACAACAAACCAGATTGCATTGTTGCCTTTGGATGTCCTTGAAAGTATAGTGACAAGACCATGGTGATGTTCTCCTATTTCCATTCCGGTATGTGCAATGGTTGCATCATCCCCTTAGACTTCTACCTCTCTGCCTTCACTTGCTGGCACACTAGGCACTTTGATCTATATTCTGCGATCTCCTTCTTCATATTATCCCACCAAAAGTTTTCTCAGAGATCTTGATACATCTTTGTGCTCCCTAGGTGAATAGAGAAATTTGAATTATGTGCATCATGCAAAAGTTCTTTATTCAGCTCCAGTCTTGATGGAACACATAGTCTTTTCCCAAACCGCACAATTCCTTCTTCATTAACATTAAACTCCGAGGATTTCCCTTTTTCGATATCTTTCACTTTTTCATGAATTCCCACATCATTCTTTGGAAGCATCCATTAACCTTTCCAAAAGAGACGATTCAGCAATCATTTGTTAAAGGATTGATGATGTTCCCTTCTCTATGATTCTCACAACCATATTCATCAAGTCTATGAATATTGGATCCTTCTCAATTATCATCATTGATAGAATTGATGGATACTTTATACTTAGGGCATATGCCACCATGTTCACTTTCCCAGGGTGGTAATGGATTGAACAGTCATAATCCTTGATGAGCTCTATCCATATTCTCTGGCACATATTAATCTCTTTCTGTGGGAATATATATTTAAGACTCTTGTGGTCAATATATATCTCACATTTCACTCCATAGAGATAATGCCGCCAGATTTTCAAGGAAAATATCACTGCCGCCAACTCCAGATCATGCGTTCGATAGTTTCTCTCATGGATTTTCAACTGCCTTGAGGCATAGGATATCACTTTATCATTCTGTCTCAACACACAGCCTAAGCCCTTCTTTGAAGCATCACTGAAACCAAAAATGGTTCCCCACTTGTGGGTAAAGTGAGCACGGGTGCAGTGATAAGCCTCTTTTTCAACTCCTTGAATATTTCTTTGCATTCTTCACTCCAAGAAAACATTACTCCCTTCTGAGTTAGCTTTGTAAGAGGGTTGGACAATCATGAGAAATTCCTCACAAATCGTCGATAATAACCAGCTAACCCCAAGAATCTATGGATATCTGTTACTGATGTTGTCCTCGTCCATCCCTCAATTGAATCTGTTTTGGAGGGATCCACAGATATCCCATTTCTTGTGATGATATGGCCCAAGAATGAGACTTCCTTGAACCCAAACTCACACTAGTTGTACTTTGCATAGAGCTTCTCCTTGAGCAAAGTCTCTAGTACAGTTCTTAGATGCTCTTCATGATCCTCCATAGTTTGGGATTATATTAGAATATCATATATAAAGACTACCAAAAATTTGTCTACGTGATCTTTAAAGACTCTATTCATTTAGTCCATGAAGATTTCTGGAGCATTAGTGAGTCCTAACGGCATTATTATGAATTTATAGTGCCTGTATCTTGTACGAAAAGCAGTCTTGGGGATATCTTCCTTCTTCACCCTTAATAGATAATATCCCGACCATATGTCCACCTTGGAGAATTATTGTTCTCCACATAGCTGATAAAACAAGTCATCAATTCTTGGGAGAGGATACTTGTTCTTTATCATGATTTTGTTAAGTTCATGATAATCGATGCAATGATGCATTGCCCCATCCTTCTTCTTGACGAAGAAGACAGGTGCACCCCTTGGTGAAGCAGTTGGGCGTATAAACCTTTTATCCAGATTCTCATGTAGTTGTTTCTTCATCTCTTCATGTTCTAAAATATCCATTCCATATGGATTCTTGGATATTGGTAAAGCCCTGGGTATAAGTTCAATTGAGAATTCCATATCTCTTCTAGGAGGAAGAACATGCAGTTTCTTGGGAAACACTTTAGCAAATTACCTCACAATAGGCATTTCTTCAAGGATGGTTTCTTCCTTGGACTCAATCATCTGAGCTAGATTCATGTACTCATAGGGCAGTAATATCCATTATTGAGGTGATGGAGCTAAATGAGATTCGTCTTCCTTCTTAAACATGTAAAGAATTGGGGGTCGATTCTCCATATGGAGTCACTACTGGAAATACAGTCTTTCCCAATGGTTCTGAACCATTGGGAAAGGCTGCAGAACCGTTGGTATATGTTATACTATCGGTTCTGAAAACCATAGGGAAGTAATCCATTGGAAAAACTTTTCCCAACGGTTTACTGTGAATAGTTGGTATAGGGTGGGGAAATCCTAACCTATCCCAACGGTAGTGCCAAACCATTGGGATAGTTTTTCCCAACGGGTTGGCTTGAACCGTTGGGAAATCCCAAGGATTCTCCTATTTTCCAACGATTTCTAAACCATTAGGAATTGTTTTTTACCAACGATTCATTGAACCTTTGGTAAAAAAAGCATCAGAGATTCTATACCAATAGTTTGAGACCGTTGGCATAGCCTATGCTCTGCAAATTACACAACAGCCAGCAATTTGCACAGCAGCTCTGCAATTTGGACAACATGCCTAATTTTGTGCATTCCCTCCCATTTTCAATCCAATTATTGTACCTACGATAAACTAAAACATACATATAAAATTATTGTACCTATAATAACCAACTAACACATACATATAGAAAACAAATTCACACAAATTTATCATATAATGCATCCTGAAACTATACACATCCATAATTAAATTAGAATTCATAAAGTAATTATAAACATACATAATTCAATTAGAATTCAATTTAAAATTTAGATGAAAATTATATGTGGAATCTGTAATTCAATTCGTTATTTGATTGGTTTTTTGTATACCATATATTTTTACCTGAAATGATGTCCATTTTAAAAAAAAATGTATACTCTTGGAGTAATACTGGCCACACCATGCCTCATATTTAGGCGAGGTTAAATAGTACACGACACAAATGACACATCGATCATTGTCCTAAAGTATCAACATATTTAGAAAGTGTTTTCTCGGGTTTCCATTTGTCATTTGATGTTTTTCACATAAAATGATGTCCTTTTGAAACAAAAGACAAAGACTTTGAGTGGTGCCGACCACAACACATCTCATATTGAGGCGGGGTTGATTCATACATGTCACATATGACCCATGTATCATTATTCTAATGTTTCAAGGGAAACCGAATGCATTTAGTCAGTTTTTCGTATGTACTTAAAATGTTGTCAATTTTAAACAAAAGAGAGACACATAGACTGATCACGGCCACACCGCAACTCAGATTGATCCCGGGTTGGCTCATACAGGTCACATATGACCCATGAATTATTGGGATAAATTATCAACATATTCCGAATGCGTTTGGTCGGTTTTCCATATGCCGTTTGTTCTTTTCAATTATAATCCTGTCCATTTTAAACAAAAGTGACACAGTTAGAGTGGTTTCGGCCACGCTGCGCCTCGGATTGATGCGGGGTTGACTCTTAAACGTCGCATATGACCCATGGATCGTTGTGCTAAAGTATCGACACAATCCGAATGCGTTTTGTTGGTTTTCAGTATGCTAGTTGATGTTTTTCACTTAAAATGACATCCCTTTGAAACAAAAGATAGATACTTTGAGTGGTGGCGGCCACACCGTGCCTCGGATTGAGGTGGGGTTGACTCTTACATGTCACATATTACCCATGTATCATTCTCCAAATGTTTCAATGGAAACCGAATGCGTTGTTCGGTTTTCCGTATGTACTTAAAATCTTGTCCATTTTAAACAAAAAGGAGCCACTTAGAGTGATCCCGGCCACAATGTGCCTCGAATTGAGCCTGGGTTGACTCGTACGCATCACATATGATCCATGGATCGTTAACCTAAAGCATCAACACAATCTCAATGCGTTTGGTCAGCTTTTCGTATGTCAGTTGTTCTTTTCACTTATAATCCTGTCCATTTTAAACAAAAGAGATACATTGTGAATGGTGTCGGCCACACTGCGCCTCGGATTGAGGTGGTGTTGACTCGTACACTTCACATATGACCCATGGATCATTGTCTTAAATCATCAACACATTTCGAATGTGTTTGGTCGGATTTTGGTATGCCAGTTGATCTTTTCACTTATAATCCTGTCCATTTTAAACAAAAGAGAGACACTATTAATGGTGTCGGCCACACCGCGCCTCGCATTGAGGCGGTGCTAACTCGTAAACATCACAGATGACCCATGGATCATTGTGCTAAAGTATCAACACAATCAGAATCCGTTTGGTCAGTTTTCCGTATGTACTTAAAATGTTGTCCATTTTAAACAAAAGAGATCCACTTAGAGTGATTTCGGCCACACCGTGCCTCAGATTAAGGCAGGGTTGACTTGTCTACATCACATATAACCCATGGATCGTTTTCCTAAAGAATCAACACATTTATAATGAGTTTGGTCAGTTTTCCGTATGTCAATTGTTCTTTTCACTTATAATCTTGTCCATTTTAAACAAAATACATACACAAGGAGTGACCCTGCCACACCATGCCTCAGATTGAGGATAGGTTAACTCATACACGTCACAAATGACCCATCAATTGTTTTTATAAAGTATCAACATATTCCGAAAGCTTTTTCTCAGTTTTCCGTGTGCCAGTTGATGTTTTTCAATTAAAATGACGTCCTTTTGAAACAAAAGATAGACACTTTGAGTGGTGTCATCCACAACGCATCTCAGATTGAGGTGGGGTTGATTTGTACACATCACATATGACCCATGGATCGTTATCCGAAAGTTTCGATGGAAACCGAAAGCATTTTGTCGGTATTCCATATGTACTTAAAATGGTATCCATTTAAAAAAAAAAGAGAGACACTTAGACTGATCCCAACCACACCGCGACTCGGATTGAGCCCAGGTTGGATTGTATAGGTAACATATGACCCATGGATTTTTCTCCTAAAGGTTTAATAGAAACTGAATTCGTTTGGTTGATTTTCCATATTTACTTAAAATTTTGTCCATTTTAAACAAAAGAGAGCCACTTATAGTGATTCCAACCACACCATGCCTCAGATTAAGGCGGGGTTAACTCATACACGTCATATATGACCCATGGATCGTTTTCCTAAAGCATCAACACATTTCAAAAACATTTGCTTGGTTTTTCGTATGTTAGTTGTTCTTTTCACTTATAATCATGTCCATTTTAAACAAAAGAGAGACACTATGAATGGTGTCGGCCACACCGCGCCTTGTATTGAGGTGGGGTTGACTCGTACACGTCACATATGACCCATGGATCATTTTTCTAAAGTATCGACACAATATGAATGCATTTTGTCGGTTTTCCGTATGCCATTTGATGTTTTTCAATTAAAATGACATTCTTTTGAAACAAAAGACAGACACTTTGAGTGGTTCTGGCCACACTGAGTCTCAGGTTGAGTCGGGGTTGATTATTACACGTCACATATGACCCATGAATCGTTCTCCTAAAATTTCAACTGATACCGAATGCGTTTTCTCAGTTTTTAGTATGTACTTAAAATGTTGTCCATTTTAAACAAAAGACACACACTTAGAGTGATTCCGGCCACACCATGCCTCATATTAAGACGGGGTTGACTCATACATGTCACATATGACCCATGGATCGGCATGCTAAAGTATCGACACAATCCAAATGCATGTGGTCAGTTTTTCGTATGTCAGTTGATGTTTTTCACTTAAAATGACGTCCTTTTGAAACAAAAGACAGACACTTTGAGTGGTGGCGGCCACACAGTGCCTCGTATTGAGGGTTGGTTGACTTGTACACATCACATATGACCCATGGATCATTTTTCTAATGTATTAACACAATCAGAATGCCTTTGGTCAATTTTCCATATGCCAGTTGATCTTTTACAATTAAAATGACATCCTTTTGAAACAAAAGACATACACTTTGAGTAGTGCCGGCCACACCGCATCTCAGATTGAAGAAGGGTTTATTTATACACGTCACATATTACCCATGAATCGTTCTCCTAAAGATTCAACAAAAACTGAATGTGTTTGGTCATTTTTCCATATGTACATAAAATGTTTTCCATTTTAAACAAAAGAGATCCACTTAGAGTGATTCCGGCCATACTGTGCCTCAGATTAAGATTGGGTTGACTCGTACACGTCACATATGACCCATGGATTTTTGTGCTAATGTATCGACACAATCCGAATGCGTTTGGTCAGTTTTCCGTATCCCAGTTGATGTTTTTCACTTAAAATGACGTCCTTTTGAAACAAAAGACATACACTTTGATTGGTGGCGGCCACACCGTGCCTCAGATTGAGGCAGTGTGGACTCATACACGTCACATATGACACATAGATCATTTTTATAATGTATCGACACAATCCAAATGCATTTGGTTGGTTTTCCATTTTCCAGTTGATGTTTTTCAATTAAAATGACGTCCTTTTGAAACAAAAGATAGAAACTTTTAGTGGTGCCGGCCACACCACGTCTCAGATTGAGGCGGGGTTGATTTTTACACATCATATATGACCCATGAATCGTTCTCGTAAAGCTTCAATGGGAACCGAATGCGTTTTTTTTTGTTTTTTGTATGTATTTAAAATGTTTTCCATTTTAAACAAAAGAGAGCCACTTAGAGTGATTCCGGCCACATCGTCCCTCATATTAAGGCGGGGTTGACTCGTACACGTCACATATAAGCCATGCATCGTTTTGCTAGAGTATCGACACAATATGAATGTGTTTGGTCAGTTTTCTGTATACCAGTTGATGTTTTTCACTTAAAATGACGTCCTTTTGGAACAAAAGATAGACACTTTGAGTGTTGATGGCCACATAGCACCTCGGATTGAGTCGGGGTTGACTCGTAGACATCACATATGACCCATGGATCATTTTTCTAAAGTATCGAGACAATCTGAATGCGTTTGGCTGGTTTTCCGTATGGAAACTGATGTTTTTCAATTAAAATGACGTCCTTTTGAAACAGAAGACAGACACTCTGAGTGGTTCCAGCCACACTGCATCTCATATTGAGGCGAGGTTGATTCGAACACATCACATATGTCCCATGAATAGTTCTACTAAAGTTTCAATGGAAACTGAATTCATTTGGTCGGTTTTCTGTATGTGCTTAAAATGTTGTCCATTTTAAAAAAAAGAGGCACTTAGAGTGATTCCGGGCACACCTTGCCTCAGATTAAGCCGGGGCTGACTCGTACATGACACATATGACCCATGAATCATTTTTCTAAAGTATCGACACAATCCGAATGTGTTTGGCCGGTTTTCCGTATTCTAGTTGATGTTTTTCACTTAAACTGATGTCCTTTTGAAACAAAAGACAGACAAATTGAGTGTTTCCGGCCACACCATATCTCAGATTGAGGCACGATTGACTTGTACACATCACATATGACCCATGAATCATTATCCTAATGTTTCAATGGAATCCTAATGCGTTTGGTTGATTTTCTGTATGTACATAAAATTTTGTCCATTTTAAACAAAAGAGAGCCACATAGAGTGATTTCAGCCACACCGTTCCTCAGATTAAGGCAGGGTTGACTCGTACACATCACATATGACCTGTGTATCGTTGTGCTAAAGTATCGACACAATCCAAATGCGTTTGATCGGTTTTCTGTATGCCAGTTGATGTTTTTAAATTAAAATTGACGTCCTTTTGAAACAAAAGACAGAATCATTGAGTGGTGACGGCCACATCGCACCTCGGATTGAGGTGGGGTTGACTCGTACATGTCACATATGACCCATGGAGAGCTGTGCTAAAGTATCAAGACAATCCGAATGTGTTTGGTTGGTTTTTCGTATTCTAGTTGATGTTTTTCAATTAAAATGACATCCTTTTGAAACAGAAGACAGACACATTGAGTGGTTCCGGCCACACCACATCTCATATTGAGGTGGGGTTGATTCGTACACGTCACATATTTCCCATGAATCGTTCTCCTAATGTTTCAACAGAAACCGAATGCGTTTGTTCATTTTTATGTATGTGCTTAAAATGTTGTCCATTTTAAACAAATGAGAGACACTTAGAGTGATTCCAGTCACATCGTGCCTCAAATTAAAGAGGAGTAAACTTGTACACATCACATATGACCCATGGATTGTTGTGCTAAATTATCGACACAATACGAATGAGTTTGGTTGGTTTTTCGTATGCCAGTTGATGTTTTTCACATAAAATGACGTCCTTTTGAAACAAAAGACAACCACTTTGAGTGGTTCCGGCCACACCGCATCTCAGATTGAGGCAGGGTTGACTTGTACAAGTCACATATGACCCATGAATCATTCTCCTAAATTTTCAATAGAAACCGAATGCCTTTGGTCAGTTTTCTGTATGTACTTAAAATGTTGTCCATTTTAAACAAAAGAGAGCCACTTAGAGTGATTCCGGCCACATCGCGCCTTGGATTGAGGAAGGGTTGACTCGTACACATCACATATGACTCATGGATTGCTTTTCTAAAGTATCGACACAATCCGAATGCGTTTGGTTGGTTTTTCGTATGCCAGTTGATGTTTTTCACTTAAAATGACATCCTTTTGAAACAAAAGAGAGACACTTTTTGTGGTGGTGGCCACATCGCACCTCGGATTGAGGCAGGGTTGACTCGTACACGTCATATATGACCCATGGATCTTTGTGGTAAAGTATCAACAAAATATGAATGTGTTTGGTCAGTTTTCCGTATGCCTGTTGATGTTTTTCAATTAAAATGACGTCCTTTTGAAACAGAAGAATGACACATTGAGTGGTTCCGGCCACACCACATCTTATATTGTGGCGGGGTTGATTCTTACATGTCATATATGACCCATGACCCGTTCTCCTAAAGTTTCAATGTAAACTGAATGTGTTTGTTTGGTTTTCTCTATGTACATAAAATGTTGTCCATTTTAAACAAAAGAATGCCACTTAGAGTGATTCTAGCCACACCATGCCTTATATTAAGGCGGGGTTGTCTCGTGCATGTCACATATGACCCATGAATCATTTTTCTAATGTATAAACACAATCTGATTGCGTTTGGTCAGTTTTCCATATGCGAGTTGATGTTTTTCACTTAAAATGATGTCCTTTTGAAACAAAAGACAGAAACATTAAGTGGTGTCGACCACACTGCGTCTTAGATTGTGGCGGGGTTGACATGTACACGTCAGATATTACCCATGAATTATTCTCCTAAAGTTTCAATGTAAACCAAATGCGTTTGGTCAGTTTTCCATATGTACTTAAAATGTTGTCCATTTTAAATAAAAGAGAGACACTTAGAGTGATTCCGGCCTCACCGTGCCTCAGATTAATGCAGGGTTGACTTGCAAACATCACATATGACCCATGGATCATTGTGATAAAGTATCGACACAATCTGAATACATTTGGTCAGTTTTCCATATGCCATTTGATGTTTTTTTACTTAAAATGTTGTCCTTTTGAAACAAAAGAGAGACACTTTGAGTGGTGGAGGCCACATCGCACCTCAGATTGAGGCGGGGTTGACTCGTACACATCACATATGACCCATGGATCTTTGTGCTAAAGTATCGACACAATCTGAATGTGATTGGTTAGTTTTCCGTATGCTAGTTGTTGTTTTTCAATTAAAATGACGTCCTTTTGAAATAGAAGACAGATACTTTGAGTGGTGCCGGCCACACTGCGTCTCAGATTGAGTCATGGTTGATTCGTACATGTCACATATGACCCATTAATCGTTCTCCAAAAGTTTCAATGGAAACTGAATGCGTTTGGTCTGTTTTCCACATATGCTTAAAATGTTGTCCATTTTAAACAAAATAGAGACACTTAGAGTGATTCCGGCCACACCGTTCCTCAGATTAATGCGGGATTGACTCATAAACGTCACATATGACCCATGGAGAATTGTGCTAAAGTATCAACACAATCCGAATGAGCTTCGTCGGTTTTCCGTATGCCAGTTGATGTTTTTCACTTAAAATGACGTCCTTTTGAATCAAAAGACAGACACTTTGAGTGGTGTCGGCCACACCATGTCTCAGATTGAGGCTAGGTTGACTCGTACACGTCACATATGACCCATGAATCGTTCTCCTAATGTTTCAACAGAAACAGAATGTGTTTGGGCGGTTTTCAGTATGTACTTAAAATGTTTTCCATTTTAAACAAAAGAGAGACACTTAGAGTGATTCCGGCCACACCGTGCCTCATATTAAGTTGGGGTTGACTCATTCACATCACATATGACCCATGGATCGTTTTGATAAAGTATCGACACAATCTGAATGTGTTTGGTCGGTTTTTCGTATGCAATTTGATGTTTTTCAATTAAAATTATGTCCTTTTGAAATAAAAGACAGATAATTTGAGTGGTGGTGGCCACATCATGCCTCGGATAGTGGCAATGTTGACTCATACTTGTCACATATGACCCATGGATCACTTTTCTAAAGTATCGACACAATCCGAATGCGTTTGGTCAGTTTTCCGTATGTCAGTTGATGTTTTTCAATTAAAATGACGTTCTTTTGAAACAGAAGACCGACACTTTTAGTGGTGCCGGCCACACCGCGTCTCAAATTGAGGCGGGGTTGATTCGTACACATCCCATATAAACTATGAATCGTTCTCCTAATTTTTCAATGGAAATATAATGCGTTTGGTCGTTTTTTCGTATGTGCTTAAAATGTTTTCCATTTTAAACAAAAGAGAGCCACTTAGAGTGATTTTGGCCACACCGTGCCTCATATTATGGTGGGGTTGACTCGTACACGTCACATATGACCCATGGATCATTTTGATAAAGTATTAATACAATCTGAATGCGTTTGGTCAGTTTTCAGTATGCTAGTTGATGTTTTTCACTTAAAATGACGTCCTTTTGAAACAAAAGACAGACACTTTGAGTGGTGCCTGCCACACCGCGTCTCAGATTGAGGCGGGGTTGACTCTTACACGTCCCATATGACCCAAGAATCGTTCTCCTAATGGTTCAATGGAAACCAAATGCGTTTGGTCAGTTTTCCGTATGTACTTAAAATGTTTTCCATTTTAATAAAAATAGAGCCACTTAGAGTGATTGTGGCCACACTGTGCCTCAGATTAAGGCAAGGTTGACTCGTACACATCATATATGACCCATGGATCGGTGTGCTAAAGTATCGACACAATTTAAATGCATTTGGTCAATTTTCCGTATTCCTGTTGATGTCTTTCACTTAAAATGACATCCTTTTGAAATAAAAGACAGACACTTTGAGTGGTGGCAGCCACATCGTGCCTCGGATTGAGGCATGGTTGACTTGTACAAGTCACATATGACCCATGAATAGTTATGCTAAAGTTTCAACACAATCCGAATGCGTTGGGTTGGATTTTCGTATTCTAGTTGATGTTTTTCAATTAAAATGACCTCCTTTTCAAACAGAAGACAGAAAAATTGAGTGGTGTCAGCCTCACCGCGTCTCAGATTGAGGCGGGGTTGATTCGTACACGTCTCATATGACCCATTAATCGTTCTCCTAATGTTTCAACAGAAACTGAATTCCTTTGTTTGGTTTTCTATATGTACTTAAAATGTTGTCCATTTAAAACAAAAGAGATCCACTTAGAGTGATTTCGACCACACCGTGCCGCATATTAAGGTGGGGTTGACTCGTACATGTCACATATGACCCATGGATCGTTGTGCTAATGTATCGACATAATCTTAATGCATTTGGTCAGTTTTCTGTATGCCAGTTGATGTTTTTCACTTAAAATGACGTCCTTTTGAAACAAAAGACAGACACTTTGAGTGGTGCCAGCCACACCAATTGAGGCGGGGTTGACTCGTACACATCACATATGACCCATGAATCGTTCTCCTAATGTTTCAATAGAAACTGAATGCGTTTGGTCAGTTTTCCGTATTCCAGTTGATGTTATTCAATTAAAATGACGTCCTTTAGAAACAGAAGATAGACACTTTGAGTGGTTCCGGCCACACCGCATCTCAGATTGAGGTGGGGTTGAATCAAACATGTCACATATGACCCATGTATTGTTCTCCTAAAGTTTCAATGGAAACCAAATGCGTTTGGTCAGTTTTCCATATGTGCTTAAAATGTTGTCCATTTTATGAGAATCCTCATGTGTCTATTAGTGGAATGGTGTTTACGTATAATATTGTGGACATTCATATAAAATATTTTTATAAAATTATATGTATGGATTAGATTTTAGTTTATCATGCTGTGAAACATTTCGGAGCTAACAATGTCATGCCCAATGTATACATCTCTTTTATAACATACCAAAAATCTATGATATTTATTGGATGTGTAACTGTGATTTACATTGATTATCATGATGAAAATAAATAAAATATATATATTATAGATTTTCTAGTATTAAATGAAATCAAGGAGGGTGGGGGGGGGGCTGTCTGGGGTGCTGTCCGGTGGGTGTCTGGGGGGATATCTGGGGACCAAGGGGGAGGGTGGGGGGTTGTGTGGGGGGCTGTCTGGGGGGTGTTCGGGGGGTTGTCTGGGGTCAAGGAGGAGGGGTGGGGGGGGGATGTCTGGGGGGATGTTTGGGGGGCTGTCTGGGGGGCTGTCCGGGGGTCCATGGAGGAGGGTGGGGGGTATGTTCGGGGGGCTGTCCGGGGGCTGTCTGGGGGGTGATTGGGGGGTTGTCTGGGGTGCAAGGAAGAGGGTGGGGGGGGCTGTCCGGGGGGCTATCTGGGGGGCTGTCCAGGGGGGTTGTCTGGGGTCCAGGGAGGAGGTTGGGGGCTGTCGGGGGGGGGGCTGTTCGGGGGGCTTTCTGGGGGCTATTCGGGGGGTGTTCGGGGGGTTGTCCGGGGTCCAAGGAAGAGGGTGGGGGCTGTCTGGGGGGATGTCTGGGGGGGGTTTTCAGGGGGTTGTCTGTGGTCCAAGGAAAAGGGTGGGGGGCTATCTGGGAGGCTGCCCGAGGGTCTGTCTGGGGGGCTGTCTGGGGGGCTGTCCAGGGTCCAGGGAGGAGGGTGGGGGGCTGTCCAGGGGGCTGTTCGGGGGGGGGGGGGGGGGGGGGGGCTGTCCAGGGGGTGTTTGGGGTCCAAGGAGGATCTTGGGGGGGTTATCCAGGGTCCAGGAAGGAGGGGATTCCCAAACACACAACCACTAAAAGACAACAACATCCATAAAAATAGATAATATATACAAATAAATCAACTCCAATACTAAACTACGAGTCTAGATAAAACCAACAACTAGAATATGTTAAATATCAAATCTCAGTAATATTAGTCAAAAATGTACTAGATCAATTTGTCCCACATCACCATCACCATCAGCACCATCATCATCACCCTCGTCCTCGTCCCTGTCCCCATCATCGTCCCTGCCCTCCTCCTCTCCCTCGCGACCCACCTCTCCCTCCTCCTCTCCATCCTCTTCCACACCAGAATCCTCGCCATCATCATCATCAAGCTGGACATCGTCCAAACCACCACTAGAACTGCCACCTGGTTCACCATATATAGAACATATCGATGACATATATTCATCAAAAGTTGGGCTGGCCTCTGCTGGAAGTGTTGGACGTAGAACTTCAATAAATTTCATAAATGCACTGTTTTCCCTAGAAAACTGTTCTGCCATCTCTGTGGCCCTTTTCTCAGTCTGTTCTGCATGTTCCCTAACTTGATGCAGCTCGGTGGCACTACAGATCATACCTGAGGAGGGCCAATACCTCGTTGGGGCTATCATAGGTCGGCAACGTACTCTGCCATAATGCTCCTCTCCCAAAACCTGATGTAAGTGATCTATTTGCCCAAAATTGTCTGGTTCTTGGGCATTGAGGGCCTCTAAAGTATCCTGTTAAAAATATAAATATATCATTAAGTTACAAAATCGATATTAAAATATAAATTCAACAGATTAAAACATACAATCTGCTGCTGAGTCGCTTCATTGACGAAACTCCCATCCTTTTTCTGTCTACTCGAGCAAAATAGTTTTTCTCGAGGCACATGTCCTTCAATATTTTGTTTTTTCCTCTAAAATGACATTGAAAACTAAAGATATTTGAAAACTTCAGAAAAATATTAAATAATTGAGGAAAAGAAAGAAAGTTTCAGTCATAAAGAAAACTTATAAACAATTGTCATACCTGCTTCCTCTCATGATCATGCATTGTAGGGCATCCCAGGGTGTGGAGGTATTTTTTGCTTCAATTTTCTTTTTATTTTTTCAGATGATTCCTAAATAAAATTCTAAAATGAAACAGATAGTATTAATGAAAAACATGAAAGTTGTTATTTAAATACCTCAAATGTTATTAATACCTTAAACTGGGTACTCGTTCAATGAGTAATCATCTGATGATACTACTCTATAGGACAATTATCTACCACTGGTACCGCCTCTAACTCAGTGCCAACTCTAGCAACCCAGCCAATATAAAACTCATGATTGTAGGCAGTCCAAATGTCGCCTAAATCCTTTATACGTTCCAGTCGTGCACCCTCACCATCGGGAAAATTAAATCGAAGCTGACATCAAAATATTAATACATATAAATACACAAATAATTCAAGTAATTAAATAGAACATATTTTTTTACCCATATATCTGAAAAAGCTCTATCCTTGACCTCATGTGGAAAATGTCTCCACGATAGCGGGCTGACGGGAATGATGTCGGGTATTTGGCAAGCGTCGCCAAAAAACTCTAACATTGCTGCCCTGTTTTTCTCAACCATTTGGTTGTCTTCATTATAATCCACCATAACTTGTGTGTGGCAATTCCATACAGAACGCATGCATGTACGCCCCCGCCCATGCCTTCTATAAGTAGATGTATCTGTCATGAAATAAAAAAAAATATTTTATCAAAATATGTTATAATGAAAATAAATATTGCTATAAATTTTTTTAGGGTTCTATAAATATACCTATTCCGGTCTGATCGTTGAGTGCCACTGGATCAACAGAAACTGATGGAACACCCTGTGGTGGAACCGGAGTCGAAGACGATGGAATATGGAATCTCAGAGTTACATAAGTAGAAGGAAAAGAAGATGGGAAAACTGTCTGACCTGATGCTAACATGGGAGTGGGAATCATCATGGGATGTGAAAATGATGGGCCAAAAGATGCAGAAGGTTGTGAAAATATGGGAGGCCTAAATATCCCGTGTGTCCCTAATGAAACACCGAGATTAGAATGTGGGAAGGATGAAATGTCAGTGGGAGGGGCAGGGTCTAGTCGGGTACGCGCTGCTGCTCGTCTACTTCTGGTACGAACCCTCCTCGTACCACCGACCTGAGTACTAGAAAAAATTACTAGGCTCCTCGTCGAATAACTGTCGATGTATAGGTGGATCCTATAAAAATGTTTACAAAAAAATTAATCACATGGAATTATATATTATTTAAATATATCAATTTTAAATAAAGTACTCACAACAGGCACTAATGATGGAATTCCCAACCCCGTCATTCGATGATTGTTATCCATCATTTTTTTCCTTCGTCTCTCTTCCATTGGCTTCATTTCCTACTTTTGAAAACAAATATGTAATTAATTAGAAGAAGGAAACTAATGTGTAATCCAAGAAACTAAATATATGAGGGAATAGGGGGATTCATTGGTAATTTAGCTATCAATTTTTTTAGAAGAGCTTGAAAGGATTTAATAAATCATACGAGTTGTAATGTTCACCAAGTTAGAAATATTTTTTTGACTATGTTTGAATACAGTTCAATTCCAAATTAGAAAATGCAATTCAAATTAAACTACAACCAATAAACATTGAAAATTCACATAACGTTCAAGTCAACTATCAATTGTTTTAGAAGATCTTTAAGGGATTTAATAAATCATGCAAGGTTGTAATGTTAACCAAGTTAGAAATATTGTTTGACTATGTTTGAATACAGTTCAATTCCAAATTAGAAAATGCAATTCAAATAAAATTACAACCAATAAACATTGAAAATTCACATAACGGTCAAGTCGGCTATCAATTGTTTTAGAAGATCTTGAATGGATTCAATAATTCATACAAGATGTAATTTTCACCAAGTTAGAAATATTGTTTGACTATATTTGAATAATGTTCAATTCCAAATTATAAAATGCAATTCAAATAAAACTGCAACTAATAATACTTCAAAATTAACATAATGCGTCAAGTTAGCTAAAACAGATTTGTGATCAATACTAAATAAATTTGAATATTACCAAACTTAACAACCCAACTCGAGGTAAACCAAAAGAATTAAGAACATGGATGAATGATTCTATATATTTTCAACCACAACATCAGGTTCACAATCAACTCTGACAATTGAGCTATTAGAGTCATCAAAAAAATATAAATGGATTGGTTCCAATGGAACTAGGGACAGTGTCAATTCCATCATCACCATCATAAAAAATATGTCTTGGAATTACTTCAACTATGACACCAAATTCAGGTCGAAGTTGGTCTTTGAAATAATAAACATGTTTATCCATTGATGCCAACACATATGGTTCTTCGGTAGCAAGAGTGTGATTCATATTAATTACTCAAAATCCACAATCATCAATAAACTTTCTATGTCTCATCATCGTATCAAAATAATGAAATTTCATCATTGTGACTCGTCCATGAGAGTAATAATCCAATATTATTATTTTGTCAACAACTCCATAATAACCCACATTTTCAAATCGTGGTCTACTATCTGATTCACTGGCATAACAATATGTTGTGGCAGTGACCATAACACCATCATGTTGTGTTCTCATGTTCTTTTCTCATTCAGTGAAAATAAATATCTACCCATTGATAACAATTGATTTATAGTCACGAACCACGGTATTAGGACCAAAAGCCAAAGCTCTTATTTCCTCAGAGACATAGTCAGTAGGAAAACTCAATACCTACATTATTAATTACTATTAAACTTAATTAAATATTGATATAATTATTTTAAGCATTAATTTTTTTACCTTCAATTTTAACCAAGCAGAAAACTCTTTGCTATGAAAATTCTCTCTCTTTCTCAAAGATAATAAACAATGATTTCTATTTATCATTGTTTTATGTTCCCTATAGATAAAAAATGAATAGTTTAACAAATATATATGTAAGATATACATAATCAATTTAGTTACCTGATATAGTCATCCAACAAATCACAGTTGAACAAAATTGTGCGATGTGTCATCTCCGGCTCTTCAGGGCTTAATGTCTTCAATGTATATGATCCAGGAAATCCTCTTGATTAAGGAAATGATGGAAATCTGGGTTCAATTTTTTCATGCTATTCTACTTTATTTTTCATTGGTCTGTTCAATCTTGTAGTAAGATTAGAAAAATACATTGAGAAGAAATCCATACATTCTTGAGCCAAGTAACCGTTCACGATATAACCTTCGGGATGACTTCTGTTTCGGACATAAGACGTTAATGTGAACATATTTCTTTTAGTTGGATACATCCAATGAAAAGAAACAGGTCCTCTAAGAAGTATTTCAGTGGGAATATGGACAGTCAGATGCAGCATGCATGTGAAAAATAATAGAGGAAATATTTCCTCCGACTCACACAAAATTAATGGGGCATATGTCAACATTGTTTTCAAGAAATACTTGGACAACTTCTTAGAACAAATATCTCTAAAAAATGGCACAACCGAATAATAGACACCCTTACATTATTGGAAAAAATATGACTGATTGCTATTGGAAGAAACTCATGCAGTAGAACTTGATAATCACGTGTCTTCAAATATTTTAGCTTCAACTCTCTTCTATTGAACCGTTTATATATATTTCTTGAATATCCATCAGGAACTCTAATAGTCTCTAATAATTCCAGAAATTGGTTTTTTTTCCATAGGTGTTCATCACATAATAATAACATTGATGTTTCCATTTATTTTCACTGATACGCACAGGATGTAATTATTGTCTGATGCCCCAATCCACCAAGTCACGCCGAGATCATAAATCATCTTTTTTATTCCCCTTGACATTTAGAACAATCGAAAGAAAAATTTCTCATATATTCTTTTCAATATGAATTATGTCTAAGGAATGATGTAACATATTGGTTGACTAATAAAGAAAATCAAAAAAGATACTCCTCTTCCTCCAATTGTAACAGGTTTCAGTGGAAACATTCATTCTCTTTCCAGATTTCATTTGACCCTTCCCAAATGAAAAACTAAAATCTTCTGATTCATTAAGCACGTCAGTTCCAGACATACGCTTAGGTGGATCATAGATCTCTATGGTATTATCAAATCTTCGACGATTCATTCTATATGGATGATCTGTTGGCAGGAATCGTCGATTTCCCATAAAACTGAAACTACAATGATGTTTCAGTCATCTGGATTTTGTATTCTTCATACAAACTGGACATGACAATTTTCCCTTCATGCTCCATCCAGACATCATTGCATAAGCCATAAAATCATTAATCATCCACATAAGTGCAACACGCATCTGAAATATGTCTTTAGAACATGCATCGTATGTGCGCACACCCACATCCCAAAGAAGTTTCAACTCTTTTATTAAAGGTTGCATGTATACATCAATATCAATTTCGGGATCAGAAGGACCAGATATGAGTATACTCCTGAAAGTGAATGGTTTTTTCATACAAAACCATGGGGGAAGATTATAAATGTGTATAAGAACTGGCCATGTGTTTTGCGATGTAAGCATATGCCCAAATGGATTAAAACCATCGCATGAAAGACCCAGCCTCACATTACGCACGTCAGCTGCAAAATCAGAATGTCGAGCATCAAATCTCTTCCATGAAAATCCATCTGCAGGATGAACCAACTCATCATTAGTATTATTTCTCTCGGTATCATGCCATCTCATTTTTATGATATGTCATCAGACATAAAAATATTCTGGAGTCTAGGGATCAATGAAAAGTGCCACATTACTTTTTGTGGAACACGAGATAGTGTTCCATCATATTTTGACTTCAAGTGGGATGTGCCACATTTTATACAATCATTTCGTTCAGTGGTTTTCTCCCAGAATAAACTGCAATCTTTCGAGCAAGCATGAATTTTGTTTCTTGAAAATCCTAGTTCCTCAACTAACTTCCATGCCATATAGTGGTTTGAGGGAATATATACATCATCTGGAAGTAAATCCTTCAAGAGGGTAAGAATGTAATCGATTTCTATATTAGAAATCCCATACATAGTTTTCATTGAAACAATCGGATTAAAAATTCCATCTGTTTTCATTTTATCGTATTGTCGATATACTAGAGTCGTGGAAACATCATTCAATTTTTTCACCCTATCAATATCATCATTTTCACTAGATGCATCAGTTGTCATCATATTGAAGTCTTCTTGAGTCAAAATCCTTTACGTTTTCATGATGACGAATAAACGGAAACCAATCATCTAACAAATTCTCCATTCCAGTCCCTTTTATTTAAATCATCACCAATTTGAGATTTCATTTTCTCCCCATTGTGATACACACAAAGTAGTTTTATTGAAAACCGTTTTTGGTTATGTGGTAGCTGACTTCTTCATGACTCAACCAAGGTCTACCAACACAATTGGAACATGGGCAGTGTATGGGACCACTATCTGAAGCATTGTGAAATGAAAAATCTATAAATCTCTCCAAATTGTTTTGAAAATCACCTGAGATCCGATCGGTTTCATACATCCAAATTTTTTCCATTCTGTAAAAAGAATTTATATAAGTAATTTTTCATAAACACTTTAATATGATTTAAATTTAATATAAAATATCTTTTGAAATCCATTTTAAATAACAAAATCCCTTTGATCATTTTTTAAAAAAATTTGGAGTATTCTCAAGGCACCCTCATTTAGAAAAGTCACATTAAATGCCCAATTTCCACACCAAACCATTGAAAACAATTAACATGAGACAATCATAGACCCCAAATAACTGTAACTAGAAATTAAAAAACAGAAACCAAATGTGATATAGAATTTAATTTTATGTTAGGGAAATGAGATTAAATAGATACAACAACATCATAATGGTTCCAACATCATAACTTTTGATTAAAACCACACATAATAGGAAAGGGAATGACTCATAGACCTAATCCCTAATAAACAAACCAAATCTCTAATTAAAAATTGAATTTAGGGTTTCCACCCCACATGGACAGCCCTACCCCCACCCCACCAACCCCAATTGGATAGCCCTACCTCCCCACCCCACATGGACAACCCATCACCCCCCACCCCCAGGGTGAAAACCCTACCCCCACCCCACCCACTTGGAAAACCTAGCCCCCCCCCACCATACCTGAACACCCCTACGCCCCAACAACCCACTAGGAAAACCTAGCCACCACCACCCCCACACCACCCTGGACAGCCCTACCGTCACCCCCCACTTGACAACCCATCCCCCCCCACCATACCTAGACAGCCCCTTTCCACCACCCCACCTACACATCGTCCCCACCACACTTGGAAAACCCTGCTTGGACACCCTCCCCCCACCCAACCTTCACACCCTCCCCCACCCCAAACAACCCTAACCCTGCCCCATTTAGACAACCCATCCCCCTCCCCCAACGCTACCTAGATATCCCCCTCCCCCACCCTACCTAAACAGCCCCTCCCCCACCACAAACAGCCCTACCCCCACCTATTTGGACAACCTAGCCCCTCCCCCACCCTACCTAGATATCCCCCTCCCCCACCCCTACCTAGACAACCCCTCCCCCACCCCCAAAGAGCCTACCGCCACCCCATTTGGACAACCCAGCCCCCTCCCCCACCCTACCTAGACAACCCCCACACCCACACTACCCTAGACAGCCCCTCCCCCACCCCAAATAGCCCTACCCCCACCCCATCGCATATGTGGACAACCCAGCCCCCTCCCCCACCCGTACATAGTCAACCCCCCCACCCTACCGAGAAAACCCCTCCCCCACCCCAAACAGCCCTACCCCCACCCCATTTGGACAACCCATCCCCTCCCCACTCTACCTAGACAACCCCTCCCCCACCCCACTTGGATGGACCTCGACATCCTCCCCCACCGCATCTGCACACACCTCCCCACCTCAAATTGAAAAATAAATTCATCCAAATCAAAATCTAAATTTCAACTAAAATAAGTTCCACTAAAAGTACCATATCAGCTCACTAAACAAACCCTTTACCATGTTTGAAGTGTAGAACAAAAACATAAAACAAATCCATGGGTTATGTAGACTAAAACCCTAATTTATCCTAAATCAAAACATCAAACACCAAAAACATAGAGAAATAACGCTAAAACTAAGGTAACACTTAATAATTTGAAGTGTGAAATATGATTTTGTTTGATTGAAGATAGATCTTGGGTGGAAAGAGTGTCACGGCCGAGAATAATTTAGGAGCGCGATTAGGTTTTGTCTGCAATTAGTCTGCAATCGGGCTGGGTGGGGTTCGGCTGGTCTGTACTTGGGAAAAATCTTTCCCAATGGTTTTTAAAAACCGTTGGAAAAGATAATGTTTTTCCAATGGATTCATTACACCATTTGTAACACTGATTTTTTCCCCATCTTTCCCAATAGTTTGATGAAACCGTTGGAAGAACTAATTTTCTTCCAATCATTCCCAACAGTTTCATCAAACCATTGAGAAAAATAAATTTTTTATAGATCAATACCAACGGTTAATGTAAACCATTGGTAAAGATCACCTATACCAATGGTTCAAAAGAACAGTTGGTATACAACTGTTGGGAAAACCATGATTTCTAGTAGTGACTGTGATTTCCCTCTCCCGACAATTTATGTTGGCTCTAAATAAGGAAAGTCAGTCCATGCCAAGAATTGCATCAAATTCCACCAGAGGTAGTATGACGAGGTTCGCCAGGAAATTCAATCCAATGATTATAATAGGGGAGGACTTATATTCATGGGATGAAATGATTTCCCCATTTTTCGTACTCACCGACATCTTCACTTCCATGATTGGTGTTCATGCTGGGATTGTTCTACTAAAATTTCAGGATATAAAAGAATGTGTAGAACCTGAATAAAAAAGTATGTTCTCTATTCTTGAATGAATAACTAGCGTACCTGTCACCACTTTGTTGTCGGGGTTCACTTCGTCAGAAGTGATGGCAAAAGATCTTCTTTGATGCCTTGGAGGTTGTTTGTTGCCTAAGAAAAACCTTGGATTAGGGCTCTAATTTGAAAAATGATCCAGTTCTTTGTATTTTTAGCATTAAAAAACAAGTTGAGGTTTGAACGGAGCGTTCCTCTCCTCTGTCGCAACCGCTGGTCTTTCTTGCTGATAGTTAACAGCTAGGTGCCCTTTTCTTCAACACCTGAAGCATTTCCTCCTACCCATAAGTCAATTTCCAGGGTGCTTCTTTCCACACTTTTTGCAAGTGGGGTGCTGGATCTTCTTATCACCGTTGGATTTATCTATCGGACCCCCAGCATTGAAGTCCACCTTATGCTTCTTATCCCCATGATACCCCTGTGATTTTCAGATCTCCATTTCGACCTTGTGGGCACATCCGAAAATTTCCTCATAGCAGTCGAAGTCACAGATTTCTAATGCTTTACGTAGGCTAGGCTTCAACCCACCAAAGAAGTGGTCAACTTTTCATTCAGGGGTAACGACAAAGCCAGAAGCGTATCGTGCAAGCCTTGTGAAATTTTCCTCAAACTCTCCAATAGATTCTTTATCTTTTTTCTTGAGGAAATGGAAGTCCCCTTCCATCTTAAGCTGGAGGGTGTGTGGAAAATATTTATCGAAAAACATCTTCCGGAAATCCTTACATTCCAATGCCTCCATCTCCTCCTCCAGCTTCGTATTTTTTATCAACATCCACTATTGATCAGCTTCACCCTCCATACGATAAGCCACCAGGAGAACCTTCTCTTGCTCAGAACATTGATGGATGGAGAAGATCTTTTCAATCGAGTTGATCCATTGTTCAGTGATTGTGGGATCAGATAATCCACTAAAAGTAGGAGGCATTTGTCTCATGAAGATCTCAATAACGACATGTTCTTTCTTAGGGGGGGTTGAACGTTCCTCTTCTCCCATGTTTCTATTCAAAACATGTGTTAGCTGAGAGAGAAGCATGATAAAGTTCTCGATTCCCGCTCCCATTGGGATGGGCATCCCCTTAGTACAGTCATCACACGGATCATCAAAACGGTTGTTAGCCCTAGTCCTCATATTATAGGAAATTGACTAGAATAAAAGGAAAGATAGGGGTAACACATGAAGGGTAATCCAAAGACAAAAGTTTATGACTTATAAATAAACGTTTATTTCCTTAACTCATGAGTCTATAGGCTTCAATCAAGGATTTTCATGATCTACTGTCGAACATATATTATTAGGGGTATTTTTTTAATTCCCTTAATAAGGGTTCATACTAAGATTGTGAATTCATCAAAACATATTCCATGGGAGTGTCGTAACCAAGAGTGCAGTAAGGCCCGTTGTCGTGCACCAGTTCCCGTTTGAGCTAGCTCAAAGCGGTGTTTTCGGGTTTTACCCCTATGATACATCTGTTCCAGAGCCGCCTCTACCTACTCGTATCCAAACAGGGATGTATTTTCTTGATAAACCACTTACTCAGTACTTACCAAAACTTATGGATGTTTTTATTGTACATAGTCTTGTATCTAAGGCTTTACTACGGTTTTCTAATCCTAATCCCAAAAAAAACTAAACCTATTCTCTGATACCAACTGTGAAAACCCTGCATTTATTACAAACTTAAACATGATTTATTACATAAAAATTCACTTGATACAACAAAGAAGGTAAAGAGGTTTAGTGTATTTGGGGCATAGGATCATTACATAAAAATTGAAAACATGAAATACAACATATTTATTGAAAACTTCTTTTACATGACCACTACATTCCCTCGTACATAGCATTGCATGGGATAACTAGAGGACATGCATAAGAAAAGGGTGAGCTATAAAGCCCAGTACGGGATTACACATGGAATAACATGAGAGGTACAATACATGTTAGACAATAGGCATATCCATAGAGCATAAGAGAAACATGAACATAAAGGCATGATAAAGCATGATAATCATAACATGGAAATGTGGAAACAACACTTAACATGGAATCAGCATGATCCATGGCTCATTGCACATAGGGAATGAGTAAATACTCATTGCACATAAAGCATGAGTAAACCCTCGTTGTACTTGAATTAACATGAGTAAACACTCATGGCACATGACTTATCACGATACTATACTTTACCCAATGCATTGGAGCACTATAAGGGCGCACCATTCATAAACATTTCATTTCATGCATAAATGTGCCACATGGATCATAAAACATGGATTCATAAAACATTATCATTTATTCCATGATAAATTAATGTGGAATTCATACATGAAAAATTATAATCAAAAATAATATGTGCATAAAGGTGAATACCCTTGATGGAGAAATGGGCACGGTACTCACTACACAATGGCATTATATTAGAAAATCGGTATGATTTCGGCAGCGTAACGGCATGACATAAGAATTCATAAAAATGGTTGATGGGGGAGAAACGGGTTCTTCACCATATTTACATGTAATGGAAAGTAATGTGGTCATATAGATACATGTCCCAACAATTGAAATGGAATTTAGATTCATGATACAAAAGTATTGCTTGAATGTAAAAGAGGAGAGAGAAGTTCCTTTCGGAATTTCGGCACAGTAACGGGTGTACATGGGAGGCATTTAATGAGAGATAGAGGGGTCTCCCATCATTCAAACATAAATAGGGAATTATGAGGGAGGTGAAAACCCATACCCCAAAATTCATAATTTAAATTAAAAGGGCAATACAATATAAAAGAAATTGAACAAAAATTAGAAAGCAAGAAAAAAACCTTACTTGGAAGTGTGCTTCCAAAGGCTAGAGAGAGGCTTGGGAGAGGCTTCTTGGGAGCTGGGGTCACATTGGGAGAAATCTAGAAAGAGTAGGGCAGAGGTTGGACGAACTCCAAAGGCTTTGAGTGAGGAGAAAGTGGGAGCTTGGGTGGGTTTATATAGGAAAGATGAGGGAATTCTTTATTATTTAGGTTTGGGTCCCCTTACATTATATTAATTCAAACCACAAACCATCCGATGGTTTTTGCCCATGTTTTTTGGAAAATGGAATAAGAAGAAAATATTTTACAAGTCCAAAGCCCTAACTTCTTAAAATAATATGGTTTCTTATGTGGAGGTGAGTCACACTCCCATGAAAATTAATTTAAAAAGACAAGGTGTTTAACAAGTCTTGAGGGGTCCATTAATGCTTTGGAAATTAAGTCAAAAAAACATAAAATCACATTATTTTAATGGTAAAACATATATTGTCCGAACATAAATGTTATATAATTTTATTACATCATTATTGGGTCATTATGATGTCATAAAACACATTATATATTTAAATAGTATTTAATTTTTACCCAAAAAATTTGACTGTCTCAGAAAATTATGAAAAATTCACCGTTGGATAATTTTGAAATCCTGATTCCAGAAATAACATTTATTTTATCTAAATAATTTTCTAAATATGTTAATTTTCACTTTTAAAATAAAAACCGATATTTATCGAAAATTCACGGGTTTTGACAGAAATGACTTTCAAACCTTAATAAAAATTACAATTGCATTCACAAAATTATAAGATCATTTAATAAAAATTAATTTTATAATAATAATAATATTTAATTAAAATTTTATTTAATTCAAAAATCCCTTAATTTAATAAAATATAATTCTTAATTAAATAATAACTAAATAAACTATTTTTACTTTAAAAACAATTTATAATGTATCAATAATGACAAGAAAGTATATACATTACAAAAAATAATGTACATGAACATAGTAATATTTATTTGTTACATAACCCCTTAAAACAGCCGCATATAACCTGAGGGAAAGGTGTGTGATGGTGACAGACTCTTGGGGTGGCTCGGATAACATTGCTCGATTGGCAATCTCTATCAACTTCCTCTTTTCCCATAGACGGTCCCGTTAGTGCTTGACATGATGAAGCTCAGCTTGGGTTTGGTCAAGAGAGAAGCCCAAGGACACCACCTCTTTTTCGAGCTCCGATAAATGGGCTTCATATGGAGTAATTCTACTGGATGAGGCCATCGCTTCTTTTGTCTAAGTAAATTGGATTTGTTAAAGACCTATATTTATACTAATCATCTGATCACTGTTCAACGGATATATTAGAAACGGTAAAAATTCTTAACATAAAACCAAAGAAGTTGACATTTTATATAAACATAAAGATACATTTAATTTGATCAAGAGGGATTTCCATTAATGAAAGTTTGGGTTGTTACAGAAAGTCACTAGGATCAAATTCCATAGTAATTCAAAATAGATTACAATTGATGGAGACTTATATTATATTCAATTCATTAGATCATATTATTCTAAATTTCAAATGTATGTTATCAGGAAATTTTCTTTTGATTTATAAAAAACACGACTTTAAGAACTTATTCCAAATTCATTTAACAATATCTCTTAATATATGGCATGGTCCATAGGTTCTTAATACATGGACCATCACCCTAAACAATTTAATATGGAAAAAAGGAATAGGTTGAATGAAAACACACCTCAAGGTATGTTTAAACATTTGAGAACAAATGAAAAGGTAATATCTCACATAAAGTGTTAGACTAATAATATTAAATACACCTCCAAGGTGATTCACCATCAAAGGGGACTTTGGAACATGAGTGAAACAACTAAGAAATGTTAAATTAAAATTTTGGAGGATTCACTGGAATATCCCACTGAACAGTATAATGGAAAAATTTATGAAATCTAATTAAATGACGGTAAAAGTGCATGACCTTGTAATTTAGACTCATAGAGGTTCCCTCATCCAGTATCAACATTTTATTCAAACTAAGTCAAAAGAAATCAACGCAACTATCAAAATTCCCTAAAAATTGAGCAAATTAGTTTTCGCCCTGATAGTGTAATAGATGGAGGAATAACATTGAAATATAATAGAAAAGATTATAGATTATACCAATAACATTACAATGGATCTGATGGTGAAAAAAATTAGGTGATGGATAGAGGATCCACCTTTATTCATAGATTTATTATATGAATTATTTCAATGAGTGACGAGAAAGCTCACTAGTTGAAGGGAAAAAAGGTTTAGTATTTTTTTAATTCATTTTAGAGTGAGAGAAAAATAAAATCAATAATATTTGAATTTTTTGTTGTTTGGCCACATGTTTTGTCACCATCGTGCACCAATTGTGCATCATTAACAGCTACATAGAGAACACTGAATTGTTTTTTCATAATTTGAGTAACCATGGACAATGCATGAAAAATATCTCTACCAAAGTTTGTAGATGGATTATATGATTATGATCCTTGGGTCTTACGGTGGTTGAAAAACTATGCGGCTAAGTCCTTTTTCCCCATTTTAGGGTTTTGGTCTTCGAACGAGCCCTGGACACACCTGCGACCTCCTTGAATTGATTCAAAATCATGTTTAGGGTATTTTAAGAAAATAAGTATAAAAATTAATAGTTTGTACAATTATGATGATCTTAGATGTCACATTGATGAATTTTGGTTACATGGAGGATGTTTTATGGTAATATTTCCTTCATTTATTTCTAAAGGATTAATTTTACCATGTTCAAGTTCATGATTTCACTATAGATATCTTGGAGATTTTGAAGGATGTTATGATCGATCATGGCTTTGGGACACATTTGATCAACATGATCAATTTTCTCCTATACATCCTTTCTAATACATTATAATTATGATATTCTTTTATTATTCCTTGATTCAAGATATTCATCTGTCGTAAAAACCTTTTAAGTGGCTACATTTTGAAGTAGTGATAGATCAGGTGGAGATCATAATTAAAAGGGATTTCATTGAAGGGGGGGAGGGGGTTCTTGTTAATATCCCTCTCAAGTGGCTAAATTTTTGTAGTTGAATTATCTAATTTATAACGATCTATGTTCACTAAGGAAGAGATTGAGGTGGCCTTATGTATTTAGATTGTATTTTCCATATCTGTGGTTGGCTGGCTTGAGGTGTCTTTAGATGGGAGAGAAGATATACTTCTGTTGTAATGTTGTGGGGAATTATTTTTAAGACCTCACCAATATTCAGAATCATCCCCATAATTTAGTGGTTATTTAATATAGGGTGATGTCTTGGTTTTGTTTTACTACTCTCACTGAAACATTAAAGTGTATTTCAAAAAAAATTGAAATTATATTGAACAAATTTTAAATTTAAGTATCAATGGTTGATGAAATTTTTTTAAATAATTTAAATAATATGAATATATAATTTACCAAGGTCTATGTATCTTGAAACATACTTAAATTAGAAGGAATATTTGGGGATAGTTTTACATGAGTGAGGATGATAGTTCCACTTTGGTTTCACAATGTAGCAGTGTCTTGTTTAAGAGGTATCTCATGAAAGTTTATTTTGGCGGAATTAATTTTCCATTTGAGGATGGATGTTATTCCCATTTAATAGAATAATTTTATAGGTATCTATTATAATTTTTTTGGATCTTTTAGTTTGATTAATGTCTTGTGTTTAGTTTTCCATGAATTTCTTGGGAAGATTGAAAAGTAAAAGATCAAATTGGAGCAAAAATAACTAATCTAAAGTGAATTCATAGTGTGAATGATGTTACACATTTGGAAAAGACCTAGGAAATGTGATTGAATATTGGTTTTAAACTATTAATTAAATAAAGTATATATTCCTAAAGTTGAATATTTTTAGGCTTCTAAGATCTAAAAACCTTATTTTTCAGTGATTTTTTTACAAAAACAATTCATTGTGTGTAGTGATTATTCACATAATAAAGTATTTCTATTATAACATGTACAAAAATATTCAACCTAATTCATTTTTACTTGATTATTTTCCCTTTTTTCTCATACATTGGTCATCCTCAAGGTTATTTTATGGGATCTTCTAGACCGTCTTTTATAGTTTTTGTTCTCATCTTAGAAAGATTGATTTCTTGTGACCCGATGTCAGTTTTCCTATTCTTCCCTCCCTCTATTTGTTATTTCTTTCTAAAGGGGTTACATTGTTATTGTGTTAAGTTTGTATGAGATATATTTGTGATTATGATGTACTTTGGTTTCTATTTCATGATTTAAATTTAGTGGAAATCCTATTTATCCTTCATCTCATTGGATTCATGGAAATTTTAAAGTGACTGTAGTGGTTGGATATTTCTGAACAAAATTTAGATAATTTGTTTGAATAAACATATTTTGATTCCTTTCATGATTAAAATAATTACCTACATCAATATTTTTTATGTTTATTTTTTGTATTTGACTTTTAGGGTTATTTTTTTTCAACATCAAAAAAGTTTAATCACTTATATCTAGTAATGAATGTGGAGTGCTTATAATTCAGCGGTAGTCCTTACTTCCTAAAATGAAGATATCGTGTTTACCCATAATGGAAACCATAAAGGTATGCCATAAATGAAAAATATATAAGCTTAAGTAACCCATAAACATATTATATATCATATATAAATATATTTTCATCTTAATGGCCACCTTTTAAGGTGTTAAAATAATATTGAACAATCATCGTTTCGTGAGGCATAAATTCGCCATCCACGGAAACAGTATGTTCTTTAACGATTAGATGTAGGTGTGTGTAAGTATAGCTCAAATAATTCTTATAAAAACATCCTATTAATTGGAAGATAATGGTTTTGTTACAAAATAAATGAATAAAAATATTTTAGGGGGTTGGAGAAGCAAAATAAAACATAAGAACACAAGAGAAGACACTACCTTTAAATCGGGTAACTCTTTTTGATTTGAGCTCAAAGGCTTCCTTGGGAAGACTTATGCGCAAAGTGAGGCTTCTAAGAGTTAGAGAGGGATGTGGAGAGTCAAAATGGTCAGGGGTTGGCCGAGAAAAAGGCTTTGGAAGTGTGGGTAAGGAGGTAGTGGTGGGGGCCTTTTATAAGAGGAGAGGAGGGGCACTCTTGGAAAGGTATAAAAGGATACTTTATTATAAATTTTTTTTCGGATTTAAAAGGTCCAAAAATTATAAATTTCTAGGATAAGGTGATAATATTTTTAAATCCACCCATCCAATATGTTTTTGACAAGTTTAGGTCTTGTTTTATATTATCTTTTCATTTTATTTAAATCGTTAAATAATGAGGTAATCGCTGCATCATCATGATGTCATTAATAATTTTATTTATTTAATGTCTAAATATTATAAAAAAATACTATGATGTAGTAAATATTTTTATAATTCCAATTAATATTTATAGTAAAAAATATGACTTGTATAACCCCATTTAAAAATTGTTTTATTAAAATAACTCATGTTTGTGTCATTTTCATTTTAACATTAAATAAAAAGATATTAATGTAATTTTCCTACCAAAGTGGCTCCATGGGGTCCCCAAGTTGACCCATAGATTGTCTTGGTCGGCCATGACACATCATATAAGGGTAGGACATGTGTATAGGTCATTTCATTTTATTAAAACATTATTATTTTCCTTAAATTACACTAATTATCTCTAATCCTGATTAACAACTTAAAAGTTACTATTCTTCAAAAAATTATTTTAATACCATTGAACCAAATTTTACTTCTTAATGAATACCATGTATGTCAGATTTTTGAAATTCAAGATACAGAGGTGGTAAAATTTCATTTAAACGAAAAATCAGTTTTTTATGTACCACTTAGTGGTTTCACTATTCATCAAAAATTGATGTTTTTCAGAAAAATACCAAAACTTCATCCTAAGATATATTTGATATTCCGAATTCAAAAATGATGTATATTTTAAAAAATTCAAAACATATAAGTTACAATAATTAATTTAATAATTAGTTCCCACTGTCTGAGCAAATAGCGTGTTTTTATTAAACAATAAGTATCAAAAGATTGACACTAGTTTATGTCCAATTTCACAGTCAAATTAATTCCAATGACCATTATTGGATTAAATGGTAAAAATATATACTAATTGAACTTTAAAACCAAATAAAAAGATAATCTAACCATTTAATTAAATTAGATGAAAAATCAATTTTGATGTAAAATGCAGTATTTTTCACTATTCAATAAAAAATGAACATTGTCAGAAAAATACCAAAAAATTATCCAATGTAAATATCAATGTACCAATCATAAATAATAAGTTTATTCTGACAAATAGAGCTTATAAAATTGTCAAAATATTGATTTAAAAATGGTTTTCCATCAAAAGGCAGTAAAATAATCTTTTAAAAATATTAGTGTATTTCATGCTTAAGATTGGATTTATTCTCATTTTAAGCCTCTAAAACACTATCTAATTCATTAGTAGACATAGATAAAAATATCTATTATTCATTAATTACTTGGGATGTTACAAAAACCCCTCCAACCAAATATCTAAACTAGAATAATTGATACTCTCTTGACCAAAAAAGTACACGGACTCTTTTCACACTATGGATCTTAGTATTAAAGAATGTAGTAACCATGTGATCTCAATAACCCACCTTAGTGTCATAATAAACTCTGGGATACTATAGTTATCAATGATAAACCATAAGGTGACATGTATCTATGGACTCCACTACTACACACAAACTCTTGGTCCATGCCCTCAAAATAAAAACATCTACTATAAAAAAAATTCAACAGAAAGAGTAGTATAACCTCTGAGGGGTTCTTATATAACATCCAATAAAATTATCCATGATCAGCATAAGAAATAAATAAAATATTTCCTCAATTTCCTCCAATTGATCCTCGATCTACAATGTTCCCAATAGGGAATCCAAAGCACAACCCTGTCAAAATGGGCATTCACAACGAACCATACGACCACTAAAATGTGGGAAACACTCTATCAGGGATCCTTAAAATAATAAAACCTAGGGGAAAATACCACACATGAAATCCATCAGTCATCCTTATAAACAACCAATACATTCATTTTTACCACATCACCCGTAAGGGCATCTAAACAACACCATGCCTTTTAGACATTCTGAACTGTGGACTATGGAACCCTATAATCACATAATTAGAATCCATACCACTAGAGAATATTCATGAGACCCCCAAAGTCATCTCAACATCAAAATTTCACCCGAACATAACCACCATCCAATGGATTCAACTTAGTCCAAAGTCTCTAACAGCTTTGGCCCCCAAACGGCCTAGAGAAGGAAAATTACATAGCATTCACTTTGGATACGTGGTATGTAATTCAGAAATTCCTCCCCATTCAGTTGCCTCAGGACACTCACTTTGTACTTTAATAAATTATATTGTGTGTGGACTTTGTACATGGTGTGTACCCTATCATGTGTCCCTACCTATGTACATCATCCCGACTCTGTATGTAAAATGTTCATGTACTAGGCCTATACAACCTATACACATCATGTAATCCCTCATGGGTCCAAACCCATGTACCTATAATTTTACCCCTCCTGAGTGCGTATGCTTACATGACAAGAACCCCACATGGGGGATGGCTATGTCCATTTACCCCCTACATGAGGTCTTTGGTCTATTACTCGACCATACCCCAATAGAAAACTACACAATGTGTACCCCATATATATGGAATATATTTCAAAAAAACTTATTTTCCCCGAATAGGATGAACACTCAACGTGTGTTCACTGAGAAACAAACCATGTACATGGGAATCCATAAATTAGAAACCCCCAAACTAGCCCAAAATTCATGATTTTTCCCCAAAAATCTTAAATCAACCCACATGGTTTCCCAACAACCCATACAAGGATTCAATAATAAAAAACATCTATATAAATTTATGAATAAAAAATAAAAATTTCAAACATATATGTGAAAAATACTAAGGATTCAATTCGATATATGTTTTACTACTGTCAAATGATGATATTATACAACTTGAGATCTATTTCGATGCATCCTCTTCTCCCTCTCACTATCATCTCTCCCTCACCCTATCTCTTTTAAATACCAAAAAATTGTCATCACATCAAGAGTACAAGGAAATCCAAGTTAAAACCTATAATAATGAAAATGTACAAAAAAACTGGGGCTCGGTCCTCGACCGAGTTCCCGATGCAAGGTTATCCATTACCAAGAGAAAATCCACTTTTGTGGAAATAATGACAGATATAAAATCTCATTTTGATGCTCCATTGAAAATATATTACTAAATTACATGTTATAATAAATTATTATTTTACTAATTAAATACATAATATTTGGTGAAAATTTGAATGGCTCGGATTTCCCCTAAAATTTTTCTCGATTTTTAAAACACAATTTAAGGACAAATATAGTGATGATAAAAATTATATAAGATAATATCATAGGATAAATTACCATTTCCTCAGAACACACTTGGGAACAAAATGGCTCAAATTTCCTACTATTTTCATAACCAGAGACAATGTGTGTCTTCCCAAAATCCCCACTAAAACACTTCTCCACCCAAGGAAGACTTATTGGATATCCAATTGAATTTATCTTTAAAATAACATGTGTAACCAACTCTCTCTCAACCATCAAATGATTGGTATTATAGTAGCCACAAATAACATGCCTAATAATAGAGACATTCAAAAGCAAACGATATGATGTTCCCCACCATAGGAGTATCCTTATCATCACCTCCACTGCCCAAATGGAAAAATACATGGCACATGCTATATCCATCACCAAACACAATGGATATACATGGATGACTATCTCACACCAAATAACTAGCATAAAACTAAATGTCTTGTTCCAGGACCACCAGGATAAACTAATTCTGTGCTCAACAACCCACATAAAATGTTTCCCACAACAGTCAATATCCCATGTTTCACTCCACACCACATGTATTTCATTAAAAATATATCAAATTTGAAATAGAAAAAACACATACACATAGAACAATCCCTAAAAAACTGGGCTAATTATCCTAAAACCACTGACCATGCTCCTCATGCAGGTTTGTTACAACAAACTAAAACACCCTCAACACTCCCCTTCATTATCGAGGCATATCCATCATGAAACGATAAACCATATAACCACCCTCCACAAGGTCATAAAACCAAAACCACAGGCATCTAACAACACTCCCACTACACTAACCAATGTTCAAACAAAAAGAAGTTCGGCCAGGGGTACAACCAAACCTACCCTCTCAAGACAAATATGAGATAGGGAGCACTCCCAATACTCAAAATCTCAAAAAATTGGTGACCTCATGTACAGATAAATCCTAGTGCAAATTGTCGTCAATGTTCCCACCATATAAGAAAATCCACACCCACCAAAGCCATTAGTGATAGTAGGCACATCTTCCTCACTTCTAGACCCTACTAGCAATATGTGGAAAAATTTATCCCTCATAAGGAATGAAAACATGTGACTTTATAGGAACCACCACCTCATGGAAATTCAATCCTAAACCAATGATACCTTGTGAATCCTTAACCTCATCGAGCCACCTTTGGGGTTGTCATAACCCATTACTGACCCACAATGGTCTTTGTGCATCCCTTCATAATGGATTGTATCTCTAACATTGGTGGACATCTACAACATGATCCACATGTCCTGTTATCAAAAAAATATGAAACACCAAAGACAATAATAGGTCATGGGAATCCTATGTTCCTAGAATGAAACATGAACACTGGTATCTTACTCACTGGTTAGGAACCAAAAATAATAATAAACCACAAATCCAAAGACCTAGTGAATCACACTAAGTGAAATCATGAAACCACTAAAACTAATTCAATGAACATAAATTCCATGTTCCGGATATTTTTACTTACTATTAGTAAAGGTGTTTGCAAACACCAGTCAAATATACAACAAATGCTCCAAAACATTATTAGACCACCTCTCTACCAACTCCACAAATCATAAAATGATACATCTCTTATACCATTTTTTTGAAAACCAACCCATGTCGAATAGACATGTCACCCAATTTGGCTCTCAATAAGGCCTCATGAATGCCTCCTCAAATTCCATATTATTTTTACCAGTGGAGAGGGTCAATAAGCTGGAGTAGGGATAATATAATCTATGTCTACAATGTAATAACAGCTGAAAAATAACCAATATCATACACATGAATGAACATCATAGTTTGCATAATAAATAATGGAAATAGAAACTTACAATAAAAAATAAATATACCATACACCTATATTGACACACTGGAATATAAAATATAAAACAACTGGTCTCTCACCATTCTGACCACATATACAAATGAAGAAACTGAAAACAAATACAATAGTTTCTATTACAAACTATGAGACAAACTATATACCCAGTCTCCATGATGGTCAAGCTGCACCATCTTGATCCTGATACTCTACCCGAGCATCTCCGCTCATTCAAGAATCACTGGGAATTAGCCTTATCGATCGTGCAACCAATGATCTAACATGAAATTGGACATAATTATTACACTCACATTGAGGTTAATATACAAGGGATGAAAAATAAATCCTAGTAGGCAAATGCCATTGGTGAACCAATAATATGGCTATCATAACAAGTTTATGCAAATGTGATTCTCCCAGCCTAGTTGAAAACTAATAGTAACTAGAAAAAATAAACAAATACATAAAAAGAGGGAATAAAACACATGAAAAAACATCCAAACATGGGTTCTATAATTACAATAAAGGTAAATCTACATTTTTTGTACCTTTATAGAGGATTAACAATAAATAGATCACCCATAAACACAAAAATCAGCATGTTCTCTGATCTACATAGGACATCCAAGATGTCTAAAAAAAATATAAGAATGAAATCCAAACCGTAGGGTGTAACCATAGGAATCCACAAAAACAATAGAATCTATTGGGAACTAGGAATCTAAGGGCATGATTAGAACTAGCGAATGAACATCCCTCCTCAAGTTAACGATCTGTCGTGTCCTGAAATTCCAACAAAAAACTTAGGAACCCCCACATATTCTTAAAAAATTATCCACAACATGGGAATAATCCACATGGGCTGAATCATACACTATCATATGGGATCGATAATCATGTATGGGATGAAAAAATATTCAACGGAAAAAACCACACATATCAAGGGAAAACCCTTAATATAAATGTATTCACCTCATCCAGATCATTTATTAGCTCTATAATACCATCTAACAACAGTCATCCAATGGAAGAGACAACTAGATCACAACTTAGTGCCAATGCCCTATCCAAGATATCAAAATGTTCTCCTCATCCAACCATAGTACTGATCATGAGATACCTCAAAATCCATGGCTAAAGGACCACTGAATGTGGGATGATCCTACCTCGACCCCACTATCCAAGAACTGACACCAGAAAAGTCATTCCTCTCTCATGAAACAATGATAAGAAAATAATTCAAAACCCTTGATCTCAATATCCATCAAGGAAAGAACCACTGGATCTCAAGGACCCAACTCAGGGTTAAACCAAATATGGGGCTACTATAGTTCCTCATGATACAATATAATGAGACTTCTAGTTAGGGAAACCCCTGTTGCACCCAAGATCTCACAATATTACAATATAAACAACCTCAACTATCCTAAAGGCCACATATAGATTTGGAGACCCTATGAGGAGTTCCTCTAGAACATCCGTGAAACTCAGAAATGAACTCTATGAGAACCATAAACACGTGGACCTTCATTTATTCAATCTAATTATCAAAAAAAATTTCACAATGGGGAATCCAAATCATAAACCCGCTAATAGGGGAATTCAAAAAAATCATCAAGATCTCCTCAAAAGAATGAGACCCTTCACCATGGTTCCTTAGTAAAATGATACCTTAGGTTAAATCATGTGAAAGTAAACCATCAGCTAGCTTTCCCAGCAACCAACCAATCTATGGTTACTAACTCATCCACAATGGTGTCCAACAAACTCCATACCTCCCAGGAATTATAAATAGCTAACTACGGGACCCTCTGATCACTCAATCAGAAACCAAACTATAATATAATCCTCAAGAGTACTATAGAATCATCATAGAAGAACCAAAACTCCCAGTTATAACCTCTATCCAATGTTATCAAACCATCTTACAGGTTGTAACTTCTCTACTTTCTATACCCAATAGAGAAACCATAATAGTAATGACCTTGAGAAACTAGTCCCCTCACACTGTGAAAAAACAAGATCTCCTTATAGATATCACTAAATCCCAACATTTATAATCCTTTCCAAATAACCTCAAATATCTCTCTATATAACACTCTATCCAGGTTGGCCAATGAGATTACAACTCTTACTCAAGACTTCCAGCTCACACCTAAACCCCTAGGTGGATTTGGAATCCAAACCGTGAGAAAAAACTACTAATGAACTCTTACTATCCAAAACACCATTTAGATGGCCTCTAAACAAAGAAATGATTCTCCTAACATGATCTATGTGTAAAAAACTCATAATGGACTACTCATAATTCCTACTATGATAGTAGGGATAAAAAAAGGGAAACATGCTAGGGAAGGAAAGGCACATGAAATTCACTTTTTGTAAACAACATTTATTCCCAATGGTCCTCCCATAATGTGTTCCTCTGGCCACTTGGTGTGTGATTTCCCAAAGTACAAGGCCTATGGACCATATACATGGAATGCACACTAGCATAGTTAACTTTATTTACTCCTCATCCCCACTTTGTATATAAAATTAATGAGTATAGACAGTGTACCAACTTTACATGCCATATAACCAAAAAATGGGTCCCCATCCATATACATATCCATGTACCACACATGTGCATGTACACATAAATGATGTGAAACCCATATGGGAACTGGAAGTGTTCCTTTCATGGCCATGTAACCCTGCACAAAGTGTCCGTCTGAGTACTTGACCACACTTAAAAGGTATACTACCTTGTGTGTACCCATTGTATACAACATGCAGTTCCCAAGAAATCACCTTCCCTAAAACATAAGAGCAAAAATTGTGTTCTCTAAACAACACATCATGTACACATGAATCACAAAATGGAAAACCCTCAAATGGTCCAAAATTCATGATTTCTCCCCCAATATCCATGATCAACACACTAGGGGTACCCAAAAACCCCTAAACAGATTTAAAAATGAAAGAAACTATTATATAGAAATTTAAGGTAAATACATGGAGTATTCATACTTCTGAAAGAAACCACTAAAACTTTTATCTATTCTGCATTACACAACTGCCGAATGATGATCTGGCGCAACACAAGCTCAGTGGGGGAGCCTCTTCTTCTACCTCTCCCTTTCTTCCCTAAATATTCTTCACACATCCAATTAAGAATGAGGGATTCCATTAGTAATGAATTTAAATCTAATATAAAATAAATAAGAAAAAATGAGGAAAAATAAAATGGGGGTATGGGGCTTGACCCCATAACTCAAGAAAATGTTATTTCTAACCAAGGAAAAACCCTAAATTCTAAACTCAATAGGAAATATATGACCTTTACATGATTATATATTAAAAATCTAAAAACAAATTATCATGTGTGAATAAATTAATATTTAATTACTAAAATAATAAATTTTTTATAAAAATTAAAATTGTCCAAATTTCCAAAAAAAATCTTGTAAGAGTGTTAATATACTATCCTAGGTCCAATGGAGTTGTTAGAAAAATTATATAATATTATATCCTTTTAAAAATTACTATTTCTCCCAAAAAACACATGGGAAAAAAAGACTAAAATTTCCCCTAATTTTCACAACCCAAGATGATAAGGGTCATAACACTTTTTCCATATTTATAAAAATAAGTCTACTCCCTTATATGTGAGATTTTTAGTGATCACTAAGAAGTTAAGAATCAACCCCTTCCTTATAGGGTATCCAATTTCAATAAGAATCTCCCCAAAAAATTTATTTATCTCCTTCCATCCACAATATTCTTGTACCTACAATTTAAAAACATTAAAAAACAAGATCCAATGTACTTTACCTAAGGATTTTACTATATTTTGGATCCACAGATAAAAAACTATGAAACTTCTTATATATATAAAATTAGACCCTATGAATTTCAAAATGATTATAAATATTGATTGAATAATTTCATGAGTTAAAAAAATTGAAACAATTTTATTTTCATTTACGATTAATTTTATAACATTTAAAAATTTATATTTATTATTTAAGCTCCTCAAGTGATCAAAATATTATAATAAACACAAGAATGATTTTGTGATGTTGGAGAAGGATTAAAATTCCTACAATATAGTATAACATATGAATATCTATGAAATACACCATGATGTGGTGACATTCAGAATACCATAATTTACGTTAGAAAATAAAATTTCAAGGTATAAACCACTACACTATGGTCTATAAATTAGTGCATATATCCATAAAAATACCATTTAGTTTTTTTATTAGACCTAGAGTGAAATATTTATTTAAAATCTATAATATTTCCATTATATGAGACATAAATATTTTTTATTGTAATATCACTTATCAAACCATGACTTGGTTTCTTCTTAAAATTAGGGTACAGTTTTTTATTAAACATTGACTTCAACAAACCACAATATAATATTTTTTTCTCCCTTAAATCTCATTTTTTAACTCATTATATGGAATTTAACTTATCTATCAATCCTGGAAATGGTTCCCACTATTATATCATGGATTTAAAAATTCACATTTTGTGTGGATATTATACAAGTAAAGGACCATCACTATGAAATTTCAAGCTTTTAGGCGCATTTAAACTAGTGATTTTTCTAAACACTGTTCACTCAAATGAATCAGGTCATGATGTGGTTATTCAACTCCCCTATTTAAAGTAGTGAATCTATAAAATCCTTCCTTTTGAAATACCTTATTACATAATTTTGTTTACCTATATCCACTATTTTAGATTTTGGATCACAAAAACCCATATTTCACCATAATTATCCCCATAAAAAGGTTTCCTTTATATTTTTTGGTGTCCAAGTACTCAACTTCTCAACATAAAAATACTATTCCTAGTTCACAATTATTATTTAATATAATAACTATAATTTTTTTACAATATTAATATATATTTATTTCTTCATGTATTATGGAACGATCAATGAGTGGTATGGACCATCAACACCAGGTTTTAATCCGTCATAATAAAAAAATATTTTAACTCCTTTCTTAATCTATATAACATCTTAAACACTTTTCAATATTAATATGAGTTGTTCCTTTATAATTTTTCCCAAAAAATTGAACCTATAATAAAAATTATATATTGGCTTCAATATAGGTATTGTTTTTATTCATGTTACGTTTTCAAATTAATTGACTATATTTTGAAAAAAACATTTTATTCATGTAATATTTATTTCAATCCTTAGTAAAAGATCCCATGTGTTTTCCTTCTCTATTTTATTAAGTTCTTAATTCATAACATTGACCAAAATTTCCTTTTTTTACAACATGAAGATTAATTTGATTAATGAAATATATTAATGTTGTTTATCAATTTATTGAAAAATTATTACTTGAACAAGTGTACTCCTATCATTAAAATTAATATTTTCATCAAATTAATTTTATCAATTTGATTTCTTGGGAGTTTTAGGCATAAAAAATTCAATAGATTCAACATATTTTTTATTAATAAACCATTAAATTATAATTTGTAAAAATTGAAATTTCTAAAAATAGATATTATCAACATATTCTTCATTGAGTATTTAATATTTGAATGATTTAGAAAATCATATTCCACTATAGTGATATCATATATTTATGTCATCATTCAAAAAAAAATATTAAAGTATTTTTATATATTTAACAAGAATAAATAACCTATAAAATATCATCACAGTATTTACTTGCAAACCTTCCTTTATTATCTTTTTATTCAAGATATATAATTTACATTTAAATGTAATAAAATTATTAAGACTTGTATTTTATATTAAATACATATTAAAGGATTCTTTTCTTCACTAGGGAATAATAATGTCAGATGAAATATAAAAACAGTGAGATTTTTATATCATTTTTTTGAGACCCACATTGAAATTAACATCAACATCTCTATGATATTTATTATTCAATTTCATAATTCAGACATCATATTAATTTAGGTTTCTTGCAGTTTTGAACTAAGGAAATATTGTATGCTTCCTGAGGTAATCATCAATCATTTGATTTTATAATTTCATTACATTTTCAAATATCAAATTGATAGAATTATTTCCACATTTCATTGTATAAATATTTTAATACATTTTTAAATAATACAATACTATTATTTTTTAAAATCAGAAATGTTTTGAATTCCAATTATATTCATTAAAGAATAAATATATATTATCATTGTTTTCTATAAGTTTTTGGGTGGATCAAAAAACAAAAACCCAAAATATATATCTCTAACGAGTCTTTATATTTATCTTGTAAGAGGTTTTTATCTTACTAATATTTTTATTCTTATCAAGATCCATATGAATACCCACAATCACACTTCATCATTAAAACAACCTTAAAAGTAACTCACAATGAAAATTTTTTCAATGACTTTTTAGGTCATTGGCCAAGAAATATTATATTAAAAATTTATCCACTATTTATATGAAACATGTAATATCTGATGATTTAAAGATAAACACTATATTCGATAGTGTACAAGGTACACAACATCGAATTTAAATAGACCATGAAATATTATTATTTTAATATAACTATTATAACCTAGCTATTAAATTACAAGGTCTGAATAGGATTAAACTAATTTAAAAAAATATATATACTCATATATAAAAATATATTGATAATTTATTTATAAATCAGCAATCAATTTTTAGTAATGTTATATTGTTTTTTAAAAATATATTTTCTTCCAAAGTGGTTTTTATAGATTTTTAGTTTGAAAATATTATAATTAATTTCTAAAACTTATTGAAATTTTATTTCATAAAAATTATATAATTTTTTAAATTTATATATTAAAAATAACTTCATGTAAATTTTTTGGGATTTTTCTCTAAAGATTTATTTTTTAGTGAACATTGAAAAATAATGAGTTTTATTAAAAACTATATTTTTATTCAAGAATTTACAAATACCCACATAATTAAATGTTTTAAAAGTAAATTTAGTTAATTATATTATATATAATCCAATTATGTTAATTTGAATGAATTTTATGGTTGAATTTGGTGTAATCACATTTTTCTAAGAAAAAAGGCTTTTCCCTAAAACAATATTTTTTATTATGTTTTATAGTTTAATATTAAATAAATATCTTCTTATTCTAGGAAGTAAGTCTTCAAAAATGAATTCAATATTTGGATTCATGTTTTACAAATTTTATAAATATTTCAAATTTATTTTTTCCATTAAAATTATTTACCATAGTACATAATTATCTACACGGTAAGGGTAAATCATGTAATTAAGGTTAAAACTAATTTTACAAGGACTAAACGATGACCCGAACACTATTTTTTATCCTATTGGATGATTTTATTTCATTAGTTTTTATAAATTACTCAAAATGTAGAAACATGGTCCTATATTATTTTTATTTGTACTTTTATAAGTATTTAAGTAAAATATAATGTCAAAATTATCACTTTCTTGATTTTAATAACTAAAATATTTCGTGACAAGAAAAAAGAAAATTAATTTCCTTATATAAATAATAATTTAAAATATAAATTAATTTCTTTATGGTAACTAATTTTAAATATTTAGTGATGAAATAATTACCTTAAATGCTTATGTAACACTGACCCATTATTTAGTCAATTAATATGAAAAAATGATTCTAAAAATTATAAATGTAATATAACTTGAATGTATTATTTTGTTCAATTATTTTTTTATATTACTATAACATTTTATGCATTTTTTAAATGATTATATTTAAACTAATTATAATTCATGATTATATCAATGTAAAATCAAAATAACATTATCAAAAATGGAATTGATAATATTTTATGTTAGTTAATATTTTCTAATATTATTAAAAATAAAAAATAAATTGAAAAAAGGAAAAAATAGGATGATAAATTTTATAAAATTTCATCCCATTTCCATTTATGAGTCAATTATCAACATATAATTAAAATTTTAACCCTTTAATATAGACAAAGTCAGTACCATGATTAGTGTTAAAATTGGTTAATTGAGAAGTTAATCCAAAAGATATGTTTAAAATGATATCAAAGCCTAACAAATTGATTATATTATTAAATTAACATAATATATTCTTTATTATTGAATACATGACATTTTTAACATTTTATATGTGTTAGACATGTATTATATTATAATATTTCATGTAATTCCCAAAATGAAATTAATGAAAATTTAAATTAAATAATGTTTTATTAAAATTTTTAAATCTACTAAAAATCATTTAGTTTTACGGTGATCTTTATATGGATAAAAATAAAAAATAGAATCCATTTTTTCATATTTTTATTATATATAAAATATCTTCACCTTTAATGTTTAAAAAACATTGTTATCATCATAAACATCAAATGAGGTAATAGAGGGTTAAAAACATTAGGGATGAAAACAACAACTAAAATCTAAAAAAAATTATTTTATAAGAGGATTTATAAGTAACATAATCTTATATTCAAATCATATCATTTTTTATCAATTTTAGTTTGAAAATTAATTTATATTAATTTATTTATTTAATAAATTCCATGAATTTTCATCCCCTAAATATAATGGGAACCCACTCTCATATCCTCCACACACTTCAAGAGCCTTTGGGATTAGAATATGACTTTAAAAATCTCTTATTCAAATCCAAACCCACATTCTAGAGATCTTATTTTTGTTTTAAATACCTACCATATAGAGCTTATTATTTAAATCATTGATGGTTTTCTGAACAATATGTATGGTTCTTAGAAACTAAATTTTATTCTATTTCATATTCTAACTCCATAAAATATTCATTGACCATTTAAAAATATAAGACCAATATATTACATATATTTATATGTTTTTATATTAATTGACCACCTTATATCCATTTCCGCTTCCATAAAATGTGAAACAAACATGTCATTCTTCTTTATGGAGGACTTCCACCTTGCGTACTGATGTAATTCATTTTCTATCAGTACCAATCATGACTAGTTATCTTGATGGATTTAATATATATATATATTATTGAAATATTTATAATTCATTACAAATAATATAACAAATTAATTTTTTTTCCATGCATTGAGAAATTAGAAGGTCATTTGTGTATACGTGTGGATTACAACCTCTAAAAATTGATTTGACTTGTATTTCATAACCACATCACTTGGGTACTATATATAAAATCATTTAAAGATTTAATATTATATTTATGATATAATTTTAATTATATAATGTTGAAATAATATCTACCTTATTTCCAAATGATCATTAAAGAACATGGAAACGTTACTCAATTTTACGTACGACCTACCATCTCTATGATTGTAACATATTTCATTTTTTATAACCATCTTTCCCAGTTTATTTAAAGAGTATAATTGATTTATAAAAATGATAATTAGTTCATGATTATTGTTATTTATATGAATGAACACAGACCACATTCACCATATTCAACCTATAGAAGTGATTTTGGACATACGAGCTGAATATCCTCAAAGCATCTGATAAGAAATTAAATGATAAAGTAATTATTTCTAACATTGTAGTAAATAATTTAAATGGAATAATAAAAACGAAAAATTTATTTGAGAAATTAAATAATTAGCATAATATTAATACTCAAGAAGATAAATAATGTGTCTAATGAGTTGGACTCAAGGTAAGGGACACTTTACTTTAAAAACTATGGTTTAATTTTTTCAAATAATTATTTTCTAAAAATTTATCTTCCAGGGCTGGTTCTTAAAATTATATTATAGATTTATTTATGAATAATAAAGGATGTATTATATTAATTTTAACATTATTTAATGGTTTTATGAAGGTAATATTTTTATGTATTTTATAAATAAGTTTTTGACTTTATTTACAAAATACAAAATGAATGTTTTATTTTAATGTTTATGGAATAAATAAATTTTACAACCTCCAAAACCATTATTTTTTTCTTTTAATTCCTTTAAAATATTCCAGGGTTTCTTAAGATAAAACCACTCATTACCTATCTTTTGGAAAATTTTTTAAAGGCTTGTAAATGAAATTGATATTTTGAAATTCGATAAAAAATTATTTTGTGTGAATTGAATATTTTTATTCATTCTTTAATGTGTAATGATTATGTTATAGTTATCATGAATTATTTATGGTTATGATGGGATATATTATAGACCTAACATTTTTTGTATAATTATAATCTAAGGATATGGTGTTCTGTTATAAATCGATAATGGGTGAACCCGATATAGCACTACAATGAATTGGGTAAATGGATGGAGTTATCAATTTAAGTTTCTCTAAATTGATTATCATAATTTACCATGATGTTTTTTCAATTTGTAATAGTGATATGAAAATATTGACTCAAGTTATCAGTATGATTTATCAATTCAATATATTGGTTCTCAAAGATATCTTATGATATCAAAAAGGTAATAAAATGTTCTTATTTTAAAAAAGAAAAGTATATGGTACTTATTAATAGTTAAAGGTATAACATTTTCAGATAATATCATTTTTTCATGATTTCAAAGATAACATTATTAGTTTAATTTTTCATTTATGAATTTTAGAGACCCAAAGCTTTATATACATAGACATTACATTACTTTTTCAGAATACTTAATACATAACAAAAACAAAAACAAAAGGAACATAATATTTTAGTGTCTTTGGAAACTCGGAAAAATATTCTTCTAGTCATGGTGAAAGATCTTCAACATCTCCAATAAAAATATTCCCCTTTTATTTTCTTAACTAAAACCATTCTTTTTATCTTGGGGTAAAGAATACATAAAAAGGGTGAGCTCAAATGCTCAGTAAGGGAAACATAGAGAACATAAAACAATCCATAAACATTTGAATGAAAAAACATGAACATAAAATTTGAACATCAAAATCTTGAGAAATGACATAAATTATGGAAGTACGTAAGGCATATATAATAAAAGGACATCAATCATGATAAAATATCATGGGAATAAAACATGTACTTGTGGAAAACCATTAATCACAAGATATGATTTCCATAGTAGCCAAGGCATTACTGCAAAGACCATCATAGTGGACAAAGTCCCTTTTGGAATCGAGTTCACTCCTCGTTCCAGTCCTGTACCACTGAACCAGATTAACTTACCATTCTATCCATGTATATCTCATAAGATATAAATCATTACCCAATTAATTGGAGGTAGATATAGGTCCCACCCATCTCATAATGAAATCATTCTTACTTGTGCCTCAAAATAAACTTAAAACATTCATCATAAGCCAAATAATAAAATGGGTTTCATAAACATCATCCCATCATCACATAATCCATATAAAAAAATGGATATCATTTCATCATAAGAAAATTGAAACCATATAGATAATAGATACATTATACTTGAAACATACAGATATTAAATAATTTTATCTTATATGGAAAATGGTTTTGATAAAACACTTGAAATGAATTCTTGAGGAAAATATTCTTTCTTCTTCAAAATCTTTTTCTTTTCACAAAATTCCATGAAATTTTTAAATAAAAGGATTTTGTTGAAAATATTCATGAAATATTGTAGATTAAGCTTCATAAAAATAAGGCATTGTAAAACCGTAAAAATATTTTCATTCCGTATAATTTAAAAAAACATTTTCCTCGTACTATAAATGGAAAAGTAAAAAAAACCACATATTGTAAAAAAAAGAAAGATTCCTTCCATAACACAAATTAAGGGTCAAAGAGGGGTAAAAATGACTTTAAACAAATATGGAAGAATATTAAACACATTATGAAAAACAGTTTTTATGTACATGGATGAAAAATATAACCCTAGTAAATACTTACGAATAGACAATCTCGAATAAAAACGAGATTCAAAAAGTTATCCCGTACCTTAGGTAAAATACGCATCGTACGAATCCAAAACTCATGTATAATAATTTAAATAATGTCATTGACTTATTATAGAATAATATTCATTTTTATGATATCATAAATGGTTCACTGATGACTTTATGTTACCCGTTCTTTTGTAAATTCCATGTTAAAGCAGCGTTTTGGGTAAAATCGTTTTATTTATCGTACGTGTTTGGACTTGTTGTTATTGATATTATTATTACTTATATCATGATGTACTTACTTCCAGAATGTAAATAATGATTTATATATCATATATATTCACTTTATATATATATATAATAGATAGATGAATGAAATGAAATACACCGTTCATGGAGATGGTAGACTATACGTATGCATGAACGCGGTTTTCCTTTTCTTATTGACTTGAATGGAATTAACTAGATGACATACATATATATATATATACATAAATCCAGTAGAATTATTTTTTCATATATTTCATTATAACTTATTCTATATACTTTATAATCATTCTTGAATTGTTAACATGGAAATTGAATCTCATCACGTCGTGGAGACGGTAATCCGTACGTACGCATGAGCGGTGATATCATTCCCATAGTTATTGAATGAAATTGGAGTGGATGATATAATATAATAGAATCATTATTATGTTATAATAATCATATATAGATATTCTTTACACCATTATACCCATCCAAGTATGGTGCTAGTGGAAAAACTGATTACACCACGACGTGGAGACGGTATTCCGTACATACGCACGCGCGATGATTTCATTTTCCGTAGGATGGATAGAAGGTGAAATAGTGTTGTTTCATATTTATAATAACATATCAGTATATAATTAATACTATTCTTATTACTTTATAATGAAGCAACAAAATAAGATGAAGTATAAGAAGAAAGAAACATGAAAGAGTCGTTAGAAGAGATTTCCTCTTCCTCGACACACCTCCTTTAAACTTCTTATTAAGGCACTATAGTTTGACTTTATAGAATACCAGAACCTCTATGATATAACTAGATAGTTTTAGAAGAGTAATTTTCAGGGGTTGGATGATATTCAAGGCTCAAAAGGGTGTGAAGAGATGAGGGAAGGGGTGCCCTTTTTATAAAAGAGGAGAGGGGCGCCTTAGGAAAACTTAAAATATTATTTTATAATAAAGTAATATTCAGTTTTAATAGCTCCAAATTGATTTATTTCTAGTCTAAGGTGGGTATGTGTCTAAATCCTTTCAACCAATAGGTTTTAGACAAGGGTAGGTAACTATTGTATCTTTATCATTTGGATTTAACTCTAAGTTAAATATGTTAACTTTTACCGTGTCTTTTTGTTTTCTAACACTATATGGTTAATAAAAATACTATATCAAGCCAAACTAATCCAAAGTGGTTAATTATTAATATATATATCCTTATCAATGTCATTTTTCCGAACTTTAGAATTTTAGGTATAAAATAACAATTAATAATATAATATTTGTTTTAAAAAGTATTTTATGTCAATTTTGAAACTATTTGGTACTTGATTTTTGTGAAAATCCTAAAAGCATGATTAGCTAGAAAAAAGTTAATTAAATCAATAATAACATGTTATATTAACCTTGAAAATTAGTTTAATTCCTAAAAAGTCTAAAATTACATTTATTTTGGTATTTATAACATCAATTATGTTAATATTTCATTAATAAGGTAACTACTGCATCATCATTGTGTCATAAATAAATTAAATTATTTAACATATAAAAATTTTAAATAAAATACCATTATGTAGGAAATATTTTTATCTTTATAATGAATATTTCTAGTAGAATTTATCTTATATATAACCCTATAGTAAAAATGTTTTAGTTATTAAACATTGATTTTAACTATTTTAATTCTTCTTTAAATAAAATAATAATAAATTTTCTAATCTCATAAAAGTGGCCCTAAAGGGTAATATTTTATCCATAAGGTTGTTTTTGTTCTAACTAAACTTATCTAATAGAATTAGGACTTATGTTAGGGTAATAATAATATCATTTTTACCCTTAATTACCGTATTTACTTTTAACCATGGTAAATAAAAGTAAAAAGATACGATTCACGAAAAATTATTTTTATCTTATTGAACCACATTTTACTCCTTGATATTAACCGTGTCTCTTTGAATTTCAGAATTCCACTCAAAGAAGCGGTAAAATTATGTTTTATGTAAATTTTCAAATTCTCCTAGGAGGTGGGTAAAAGACGGTGAAAAGTTCAATAAAATTTTTATATATCTAAAATTATTATAAAATGACTCAAATGAATTAAATTGAACTTATATATGTATTATGTATTAATTTTGACCTAAAATAAATTTAAATAATATAAATAATTATTTAAATAAAAAGTTGGTTTTTAAATAGTAACCCAGCATTTTCACTATTCATCAAAAATTGAAAAATAAAATTTAAAAAATTGGGTATTACCATTCATAACGACTAGTTTATATAATATTTTAATAACCTATAATTGTTTAGTGAAACTCAGTATTGCGTATAACACACGCTATCGTGGAAGGTTGCGATTGCGTGTAAAGAAATCCATGTCAGGGTTGCGTGTAGTACAAGATTAATTTGTTGTTGTGTATAATATAATCCAACCATATTTCATTTCTACATTGAATATATATATATATACACTCCATGTTGTGTAGAATAACTTTTATCTAAAGAACTTGAAATTGTGTGTAACACAAGCCAAGAATAGTGTTGTGTATACTGCAAGATAATACGGTCTTACGTATAGTACAAACTAATATTGATGTATTGTATAATTAGATACATCAAATTAATTAAAAATAATACATCTCATAAAATCTCGGTGTGTTACATTCTATCCCATTTAAAATGAATTTCGCTCTCGAAATTCGTCGGGGTTATAAATGGTTTTCTACTTGAATGTTTCATTCATAGAAACCCACATCATAAAAAGGTATACCAAAACTGAACTTTAAAAACTAAATTATGAAACATAACAATTACCCAAATTAAATAATCACTGGGTTTCCACATAGGAGAACATATGTGTAAATATGGATACGGAAGAGAAATCTAACCATCATATTCTAATGAAGAGTGGTAGAGGACATGGTGATGAAAAATCCAACAATCCAAAGCCATAAATTTGTGATTATCTAAGGTACCATCTGATTCATCAGATATAAAGGCACTAGGAAAACATTTTTGATTTCAATATGATTTCCCTAAAGTTGAAGGATTTGAATTAGAAGAAATACTTACTTTATTTCGGTATAATCTCACCGTTGTTCATGCCTTGAACAATTTCCACTTCATCTCTTAAAGAAATAAAGTTGAATTTTTCATTTGTGAAGTGTTATCAGATCATGTGATAAAATGATGGGTCATTCCATATGTCTCAAACAAAAGGTTAATACATAAGTCCATCTTCGGTGAGGTTAATCGTATATGATTCCAAAAATGGACTTATACTTCATCAATAATAATGCTTAATTAAACTAGTTTCTACAAACCAGGGAATTCCTATAGGCCAGTGGTAGGAAATAAAGGCATGTCGCACTTCAGTTGTGGGTTCGATTCCCACGTCCTTGTCTGACGCGATGGGTTGTCGCATGTCCTGCAGGTTGCCCCTTTTTCTAAAACAACATTATAATAACATTCCTACAATAAAATAGAAAAAAGATATAGCCTTAAACAATACTATCTTATGTCTAAATTAATCCATTCTAATATTTAGGCTTATCCAAAATACTTCTGTCTAATCTGATAGTATAAAGAAAACAATTAATAGAAATTCCATCTACCGAGCATGTGAATACCATCATTTATCCCCCATATATCATACGATATATCTTGTTGGTCAAATTCCAAACATGTGAATACCTTAATCATGTATTCTCTTGAACTATAGTGAATACATGAATGTTGTCGCAAGGTAACTCTTTCCATATCCCAAAAATTCTATATACTCAAACCATGATATCACTTTTTCTTTATAGTAGTCATGACCTCATTAATACTATCAAACATTTCATTATCTCCTTATCCCTTCGTTATGCGCATATTAGGTGATTCCCACAAATATCAGAATAACCTTTCATTGTCTCTGGTACCATTCAACATATACTTTCAAAACTAAAGAAAAGTCAACAATGTAATAATCCTTTTATTTTTCATTATTCCATAGTACCATACATTATTCTTGATAAACATACAATCATTACACTACCTTTTTAAACCACTGACTGAGCTTCATCATTTCTTCCATCTCATATATCATTTGTATTCTCTTCATCATCATCGACATAAATACTACCCATATGACCATGCTGATTCTCTTTTTGATATTTTCCCTTAGGGCATTGGTTTGTATAATGCCCGCACATTCCACATTTAAAACACTTAACCATTGTTGATGTCTTAGCAATACCATTATCATTGTCCATGGTGTTAACTGAACCTTTTTCTTTAAAATTACTAGATTTGTGTCCTTCTTTTCCAGACCCAAAGTATCTTCCAGTTATTTTGAATCATTCTCCCTGATGCCTCTTTCCACATGATTTACATGGGGGAAATTGAACTTTTTTTCCTCTATGATCATCATGAAACTCCATCTTTCTCTTATTAGATGAGTCAGAAATATTACCAAATTTGAGATTATTGATCATATTATGAGATTCCTAATTAGGCATAATAACAATATGTGGACTTTTAGATCCAATTCCATTTGGTTTCTCATGAAAAATATCATTCCATTGACCATCATATCCTCCATTATCATGAATCGTCATGTTTCCAGCCATTTTCTAAAACCCAAAAAGAATAGTGTGAGAGGCCAAAATCATAATCAAGGGGGATTAACATCAGTATCTAACATATTAGGATTAATTCTAATATCGTTACAGTAATTCTAAGAATATAACCTATACTTATACTTATCTTTAGGGATATCCCTAGACATACCTTATAAATATCTCTAGGGATCTCACTAAAGTTCTTGCATCCTAGTTTCCAAAGGTTGACTAAATTAAACCTCTGATACCAACTATAGATACCCAAAACCTTACGTACATAGACATTACATTACGTTTTCAGAATACTTAATTCATAACAAAAACAAACACACAAGGACGGTAATTGTTTAGTGTATTTGGAAACTTGGAAAAATAATCTTGTAATCATGGTGAAAGATCTTCAACATCTCTTTAAAGATCTTCCCCTTTTTTTTCTTACCTAAAACCTTTATTTTTTTCCTGAGGAAAAGAAAACATAAAAATGGGGAGCTCAAATGCTCAGTAATGGTAAATATAGAGAACATAAAACAATCCATAAACATTTGAATGAAAAAACATGAACATAAAATCTAAACATCAAAATCATGAGAAATGACATAAATCATGGAAGTACGTAAGGAATATATCATAAAAGAACATAAATAATGATAAAATAGTAGAGGAATAAAACATTTAATTGTGTAAAACCATTAATCACATTATATGATTTCCTTAGTAGCCAAGGAATTTCTCCCAAGACCATCTTAGTGGACAAAGTCCCTTTCTGAATCGACTTCACTCCTCGTTCCAGTCTTGTATCACTGAACTGGATTAACATACCATTCCAGCCATGTCTATCTCATGAGATATAAATCTTTACCCAATATATTTGTGAGAGATATAGATCCCACCCATCTCATAATGAAATCATTCTTACTTGTGCCACAAAATAAACTTAAAAAATTCATCATAACCTGTAGAATAAAATAAGTTTCATAAACATCAACCCATCATCACATAATCCATATAAAACAAATGGATATGATTTCATCATAATAAAAGTAAAACCATGTAGCTAATAGAGACATTATTCTTGAAACACACACATATTAAATAATTTCATCTTAGATGTAAAATGGTTTTGATAAAACACATGAAATAAATTCTTGAGGAAAATATTTTTTCTTCTTCAAAATCGTTTTCTTTTCACAAAATGCCATGAAATTTTAAAAGAAAATGTTTTTTTGAAAATAGTTATGAAATATAGTAGATTAATCTTCATGAAAATAAGGCATTATAAAACCATTAAAATATGTTCATGTCGTATAAGTTAAAAATACATTTTCCTCGTACTTTTAACGGAAAAGTCAAAAAGTACCACATATGGTAAACAAAAGAAAGATACCTTCCATAAAACAAAGTAAGATTCAAAGAGGGGTAAAAATGACTTTAAACATGCATGTATTAATATTAAAGAATTTATGAAAACCAATTTTTATGTAAAAGGATGAAAAATATAACCCTAGTAAATACTTACGAATAGACAATCTCGGATAAAAACGGGATTGGAAAAGTTATCCATTACCTTAAGTATAATATGCTTCGTACGTATCCAAACCTCCTGTATAATAATTTAAATAATTTCATTGACTTATTTCAGAATCATATTCATTGTTATAATATCATATTTGGTTAACTTATGACTTTATGTTAATCGATCTTTCGTAAATTCCATGTTAAAGCAACGGTTTTGGTAAAATCGTTTTATTTATCGTACGTGTTTGGACTTTTTGTTATTGATATTATTATTAATTATATCATTAAGTAAATACTTCCATAATGTAAATCATGATTTATATATCATATATATTATATATATATATAATTGTTAGATGAATGAAATACAATACACCATTCATGGAGACGGTAGACCGTACGTACGAATGAACACTATTTTCCTTTCCTTATTGAATTGAATGGAATTAAGTAGATGAAATACATATATATATACATAAATAAAGTAGGATTATTTTTTAATATATTTAATTATTACTTATTATATATACTTTATAATCATTCTTGAATTGTTAACATGGAAAATGAATCTCATCGCGTCGTGGAGACGATAATCCGTACGTACGCACGTGCGATGATATCATTCACATATTTATTGAATGGAATTGGAGTGGATGATATAATATCATATAATCAGTATGATGTTATAAAAATCATATATAGTTATTATTTACACCATTATACCCATCCAAGTAAGGTGGTGGTGGGAAAACTGATTACACCACGGCTTGGAGACCGTATTCCGTACGTATGCACGTGCGGTGATTTCATTTTCCGTAGGATGTATAGAAGGTGAAATAGGGGTTTTTCATATTTATAATAACATATCAGTATATATTTAATACTTATGTTATTACTTTATAATGAAACAACTAAATAAGAGGAAGTAGGAGAAGAAAGAAACTTGAAAGAGTCGGTAGAAGAGATTACCTCTTCCTCGACGCACCTCCTTTAAACTTCATCTTTGGGCACTAGAGTTGGTCTTTTGAGAAGACCAGAACCTCTATGATATAACTAGAGAAATTTAGAAGAGTGATGTTAAGGGTTTTTCTGAGCTTCAAGGCTCAAAAGGGTGTGAATATAATAGGTAAGGGGTGCCCTTTTTATAAGGGAAGAGAGGGGCACCTAAGGAAAACATAAAATGTTATTTTATAATAAAGTCATATTCGATTTTTAATAGCTCAAAATTGATTTATTTAGAAGCTAAGGTGGGGATGTGTATAAAGCCTTTCCACCCATAGGTTTTAGACATGTTTAGGTTACTATTGTATCCTTATCATTTAGATTTAACTCTAAGTTAAATAATTTAACTTTTATCGTGTCTTTTTGTTTTCTTACACTATATGGTTAATAAACTTACTATAAGAAGACAAAATAACCCCAAGTAGTTCATTATTAATATATATATCCTTATCTAAGTCATTTTTGCGAACCTTCGCTTTTTTGAAATAAAATAACAATTCATAATATAATATTTGTTTTAAAAACTATTTTATGTCAATTTTGAGACTATTTGATACATGATTTTTGTGATAATCATAACAGAATTATTAGTTAGAAAAAAATTAATTAAATAAATAATAACATGTCATATTAACCTAGAAAATTAGTGTAATTCCTAAAAAGTCTAAAATTACATTTATTTTGGTATTTAGAATATCAATTATGATAATATTTCATTAATAAGATAATAACTGCATCATCATTGTGTCATAAATAAATTAAACTATTTAAGGTCTAAAAATTATAAATAAAATACTATTATGTATGAAATATTTTTATCTTTCTAATTAATATTTATAGTCGAATTTATCTTATGTATAACCCTATATTAAAAATGTTTTAGTTATTAAACTTTTATTTTAACTATTTTAATTCTTCTTTAAATAAAATAATAATAAATGTCATAATATAATTCAATTGGACCTAAAGGTAATATTTCATCCCTAAGGTTGTTTTTGGTCGAACTAAACTTATCCAATTGAATTAGGACATGTGTTAGGGTAATAATAATATTATTTTTACCCTTAATTACCCTATTTACTTTTAACCGTACTAAATAAAAGTAAAAAGTTACTATTCACAAAAAACATTTATCTTATAGAACCACATTTTACTCCTTGATATTAACCGTGTCTCTTGTATTTTCGAAATTCCACTCAAAGAATTGGTAAAGTTAAGTTTTATGTAAATTTTCAAATTCTCCTAAGAGGTGGGTAAAAGAGGGTGAAAAGGTCAAAAAATATTTTATATATCTAAATTTTTTATAAACTGACATAAATGAATTAAATTGAACTTATATTGGTATTATGTTGCAATTTTGACCTAAAAAAATTTAAATAAAATAAATAAATATTTAAATAAAAAGTCGGTTTTAAAATAGTAACCTGGTGTTTTCAATATTTATCAAAAATTGAATGTTTTCAGAAAAATACCAAAAATTCACCCTAGGATAATTTCGATATTCCAAATCCAAAAATGAAGTCCATTTTGAAAAATAAAATTTCAAAAAGGGTGTATTACCATTCATAATGGCTAGTTTATATAATATTTTAATAACATATCGTTGTTTAGTGAAACTCGGTATTCCGTACAACACACGCTATCGTGGAAGGTCGCGATTACGTGTAAAGCAAGCCAAGTTTGGGTTGTGTGTAGGGAAATATTCCTTTGATGTTGTGTATAATAGAATCCAACTATATATAATTTATACATTGAATATATATATATAGACACACTCAATGTTGCGTAGAATAACTTCTATCAAACGAACTTGAAATTGTGTGTAACACGAGCCAAGAATAGTGTTGCGTATACTACAAGCTAATACGTTGTTGAGTATAGTAAAATCTAATCTTGGTGTAGTGTAAAATAGAAGACATCAAATAAATTAAAAATAATACATCTCATAAAATCTCGGGGTGTTACATGAATTATTTTTAAATTTTTTATAAAAATAATATTTCATAAAATTTGATTTTCTGAGAAAGAAAATGTTTAGTTTGAACCTAATGTTTTTATGTATTCAGGAACTGATGGGTTTCCTTTTTTTTCACATAACATAACAATATTTTTTTCCATATCAATAATTTTAAAATATTTATCATAGGGTTATAAAGAATATTTGTTTTTATAATGAATATATAATATGGGAAAACAAAATCTTGGTATAGAGAAAGAATGATCAATTGAAGGAATGCGTATTATTATGATTGAGTTTTTCCTATTTCTCTAAAACGCTAAACCTAAAATAACCTTGGGTGTGTATGTGATCCCATATTTCCTTGTGATGTTGTATGTTTTGGAGGGTTAAAATTGAGTCTCATTTATTTGTTTCACATATGTAAATGTAAAGCAAATTTTTTTAGCATTGGATTGAGGATTGTAGTTTTAAGGCTGTTATAGTTCATATTAGAATAGGGTTAAGAAAAAAATGGTGATTATGATATTTTCATGAGATTTTATCTTATGATTTGTGTATACCATTATGGGTATATATATTTAAGGGTGATCATAAGTTCAAATTCATAGACACTCCTTTAAAGCCTCTAAGTGATTAAAGACATTGTTAGAGACATTTTACTAGGTTGAGTTATATGTAACACTTAGGATTAACGTGAATTATTATTTTTGAAAGAATTGTTTTAATTTTTTTTACATAATGATAAAGCAAGTTATAACCATTATAGTTTATTTTATCATTTATATGGAGGTGATTAAGGGTTATTACAATTTTATAGAATATATTTTATTGTATTTATAACCATGGGATTGAAGAGTGATATAGTGATTAAGTTGTTAATGTTATTTTAGAAGAAAGTTTCTATTTTGGGAACCTTATATGATTATGGTTAATTGAAATTTATTTTGATAAAATGGGATTTTATTTTATGAATGAGGGTTACATTATTTTTTTTTAAACACATATGAGTTTTTGTTTCTTTGATGTGATTTATGTTATTTTTCGAAATGATTAGAATGTAATAGAGATTATAAATTAGAAAATATAAAATTTTGGGTATATGAATTTAATTATGATGAATAATTATTGGAGATAAAGGTTAAATTATTCCGATAAGAATATGTGATCAAATCCATATAATATTTGGGTTTTAATATTTGTCATAATATTTTGAATAATTTTAAGGACAATTAAATATGGAAGAATTTTGTTTGAAATTTGGTTATTATGGTCTAATTATATATGTTGATTTATTATATACTTTTTCTGTAGTTAAATTTATTTTGGTAATTGAATTACCTTATGTTATCCTTTTTGTTTTTATTTATTATCTAATATCATGAAGAATATAATTTTATAATATTGATTATTATATGATCTGTTAAAAGTTCATTTTTGTGTTTTTGAAAATAAAATTCATCTTTATCAATACATTGGAATAACTAAGAGAAAAAACTATGATGTACACCTACATAAACATTATATGTTAAATAAGGGTCATGATCAAATATGATCATCTTTAAGAACCCTATGAGCCTCACCACATCTTCTAGTTACTACCATGACAAAAAATCCACCGATCTTGTCTCTTTGATCCCCAATAATTATATAGACTTCATAAAATGGTTTATAATTACACAAATAAACATGAATACTCCCTACTATTTTGATAAAATCATGAATAATTCCGTCAATATGTACACCCACTTCTATGAGGGGGCATCAAGTATTTGAAGCAACACATTAAGATAATGATTTTTAGCCTTCAACTTAAAAGAGATTAAATATTGAGAAAAAAACTCTATAACTAATTTATTCATACCAATCCAATAAAACTAAAATCTCAAGGTAGGATACATCATGCCCACATCAGGCTATAATACCATGGCAGAAAAATTGAACTCATAGCGAAACACCTTACACATCACCGAAAGAATGAAGATCTACCAAACAAAAAATACTCGATGTTAATCAACCTTAAAAAATCCAAAAAGAGAGTCACTATAAACTACTCAATCTTTCCTGACCTTTGACACTGGATTGTCTTACTAGGACTATTCCACTTACTGAACTAAATACAAATACACTTTCATCTGGTTAAGACAACCTATATATTCAACTTCTCCCATATCCAGTTCCATCACGAATATATACTCTATCACTTTACAAGCATCCATATACTCATAAAAAATATAACCACATGAATTATAGATTATTGTATCAGCCACAACATGATCTTTACCTGATGTATATAAAATATCAAATCCATAATCCTATAATAATTCCATCCACCACCATTATAAATAATTAAAATTTTTTTGGGATAAGATATACCTCAATATCATTAGATATTTAAAACCATAAAATTATCACTAATGAGATAATGATGAAACAACTTTGGAGAAAAAAATCACAATATGATCTAGATCATGATACATAACAATAAAACTAAAACACATCTCCATTAATATAAAAATTAATAATTGGGTCAGTAACATATTTCTCCCTAAAAGTTTTAAAAGATACCATTCATTTCTCAGTCAATAAAAATTCATATTCATTCATAGTTAAAGTAGTCAAATGAGTCACAATATGATATAATTCAATTGTGAAACTTTGGTAATGTCCTCCAAGACCATGGAAATTATTCACCTCTACAAAATTCACAAGGATATCCCAATAACAACTTCCTCAGTATTTAAAGGGTCCACAACTACTTCATGTTGAGATAGAAAATTTCATAAGAAATAAGTATCATGAGTTCAAAACTTCTGTCAAATGGTATGTATATTCTATACATTCTCCTCCTCTAACTAAAAAATACACAAGGATATCATCATTGAACACCATTATAAACTGATCCAAAAACTCAATGAAACATTTATTCATTAATCCCAAGAACATGACAAGGGATTTTATGATGTTGGACAACATTACCAAGAAAAAAAATTAAATTAATGAAATAAGATGGTGGTATTTTTATTATCCTCATCTCTCCCTTTCATATGATGATATCATAACCAAAAGTTATTTTTCGAGAATAAGCTAATTATATTGAGCTATTCGAATAGTTCATCAATCCCTGAATGAGGGTAGTAGTTACTCACGGTCACATAGTTTAGTCAATGAATTTAAATATACAATTTTTGATATCTATCCTCCTTCTCTAGAAAAATAACTAGAGAACCTAAATGAATTGTAAAGGGATACATGAAACTTCTCTCAAAAATATCATTAATTCAAATCCATAACTCCCACAACTCAAAAGGCTTCAAATTATATAGGTACATAGATTTCATAGTGACACATGGTTATATATTGATAACAATATTGATCTCACACTAAGGGTATAGTCTTATAACCACATATATAAAGACATAATGGTACTCTTCCATAACCGTGGGAAGTAACAAAGGTTATTATTTCTCTGAACTCATCTCCATATTGATCAATAAGAAAGTTAGAAACTCAACATGCCTCGGACCCATCTGATGGTCTCACTCTCCAATAAACATGGAATAATCTCTAATCAGTATCATGTAATATAAATCACCTTCTAATGATATAAATAATATAATATGCTGAGTATAGGCAATACATGATGGGGATGTTTTTGTATTGTTGTACCCAGAAAAATAGATAATATCCCCAAGAGAGATTCATCCCTTTCATTATCTCTCAATCTCTTTAAATATCATATATACAAACTAAAACTCTAACTACCATAGTAAATTATTGGGGAATTCAAATCCTCTCCACCTAAAACACCAATACAAGGACTACGGTTGGCATAATGAAGGCTTGAATTTATCATGAATAAAATAGACCTTACATAAATGTAGAGTATGTTAAAATTACACCTTAAATGATACCTTCCTCTCCTAGAATCGGATACTCTAAGGCATGAACCAAACCATGTGTATATGAATAACCTCTCTATACAAGACGGAGACCACCACCATGACTACAGATTTATTGATATCTCATAGGATGAAGGGTATCATGAGGTTGCCCTCTCCCAAACCCATTTCATCTTTACTGTTAAAAGGATAGGGTATAGTACTTCTACTACTACCTCTTAGGATACTGTATTAATGACTAAGAGTGAAGAGGGGTATTATCTACATATTGAATATCATGGAATTCCAGTCACTTAATGTTTTTATGGATATGACATGAACATAAAAACCCCATTTCTGATAACTTCATAGAGGTCTAATATTATCCAAATCTGGTAAAATATTATAAGGAAGGATTAAAATTAATCCCTTCTATTTAATTCTTCATCAGACCAAGTAACTGGGGACCTATATAAATAGATCTACACAATATAGAGTCTTAAAAACTCCCCTATCATTATTACCCCATCCAATATAACATCTTCCAAGTAACCTCTTCCTTCACTAGCACATCAAGATATGTCACCAACGTTAATGGAGTAACCTGATGCTGGGTCTCCTGATAAAAATACTATAAATAATACCTCTCTCTTCACTCATTGAATATAATAATATCCATATCATAACACAAAAAATTCAAATAACAAATAAAAACTCCATCATAGTATAAGTATTCTAGAAGTTAGTGAAAATCTCATAACAACAAGATAACTACATTTGGGGAGAAATAAACTTATCTTTAAACAAACCACGAAACTACTCCCCGGAAATGTTTGAAACCTTATGATCCATCAGGAATAAAAACTACCTCTACCTTGTAGCAGTGCATATAATACTAAAAAAATGAAAATTAGAGATCCCTATGAGAATAGACTAGGTTGAAAAATATATATAACTCACCTATCCAATTATTAGTATCCTAGTCATAAACAAAAATCTCATACTATTAAAACAATTGGAATTGAAATAATTAAAGTTTCCTCCTTCTATAATTTTCTATATTGATCTAAAATATATGGTTATCTTATAATATATCCTAATAAGTTCCATTTGAATGATCTATATGAAGACGTTGACTTAGATCCATACCTATAAAGTAGTATATTGTTATGAAATTCCTAGTCCAAGAATATGGAAAACTTTAGATTGATATATTGAGATTCATCCTAATTCTCATTATCTTCCCAATTTAAACATACACAGGTAGAATCATGATACATGATCCTTACAAAGGTCTCAACTACAAAAGAATTATCACTTAATCTAATAAACTCTATTAACTTAATATCATTACATTGAATAAAATTGGTCCTTAAAATCCTACTTCCTTTCTAATCTATTTTTCTTATATAACATGCTTATTTTAACTAATATTATTCCCCAAAAAACCCATGATTTATTCCTTAGTGTATATGCCCAAACTCCAACTAATCTATTGAAAATTATATTTGATAACACATTAACATGAACCCTCCAACCAACACCAATATCTATCATGTTATGAAATACATGATGGGGATTACCTCCAAAACCAACTTCTAAAAGGCCAGTGATTGACAATTAAAATTGATGATATAGATAACTTATTATTGGGATGAATTTACTCAAATATAAAAATTCCTAGATATTATAAAATATTCAAAAATAATATTCGTATATAAATAATTAATCAAAATACATGAATAAAATTTCAAAAATGTGGATATAATTAAAAATAAGCAATTAAAAAAGCTTAAGAAACTACAATGAACAAAGACAATTCCTAAATAACCATTATGAGTTAGTAATGACCAGATAAACCACCAACAAGCTCATACAATCATAAAAAAACATATTATTTGTAAAAAATTTATATTATAAGGTATATTTTATTTTGAATAAATTTTATATCTTTTTTATCATTCTTTACAGGAAACACCTTGTTTAAACGAAATAAGATATACATGTAAAATATTATTATTAAACAATATAGCTATCACATTGTCTATAGATTTGAGGGTATTAATTGGACCAATTAAATTATAAAATATATTTTTTCCAAATTTAAAAAATTAATTAATTGGTTATCAATTATTTAGAAATAAAAATAAAAGCATTTAAAAGTAAAAAAGTGATGTTTATCTAAAAAATTATTTTTATGCATGGATTTTTTTATATTAATAAATTAAATTAGTCAGTAATGATGAATTATTCATTAAAAAGGTAATATAATATGTCAATAATATATCTTCAAATTATTCTAATGCCTTTAATAAGAAATAAATATGTATAAATTCAGTTTTATGCTTAAGAGTTTATTTTTATCAACATGGTGTTCGTTGAGTTTTATGCACTTAAAAATTAAATTTAATTTCATAAACTTATTAAAATTTAATCTTAAAAAATGCTTTCAATATTTTGAAATATAATTTTTAAATTTGGTATGGTGGACTATTGTTTTTTGTCCATTATAAATAGTAACTGAGGTAAAAAATCTTTACTACGGTTAAGGTCAAAAGGTAAAACAAGGGGATAAACTAATGAAACAATGGATAAAATGATAATAAAAACATTTATGAATATTATTATATAAGTTAATTTTACTGAAAATTATCACATATTATAATTTTAGTATATTTGGTTCCACTATCACTTGAATATAAAATTATTATATTTTAAAGTTTTAAGTATTTAAAAGATTGTTACACCCCATACATATAAAAGGAACCGTATCAACTATCTTATATACATATATTTATCCATTTATCTCAACATATATCTATTTAAATACACTTACAACATCATTATATATGACCTTGAGGTTTTGTTTTTTTCCAAAAGACCCATCCAATAATCATTAAGGAGAAACTAAAAAGAGGATACCCAAAAAATAGTTATATGTTCTTACGAATTTTTTCATATTTATGTATTCCAAAACATCGTCTAAATGTTTTATAAAAACATTAACTTTATAGAATAAATATATTTAATATGAAGATTTTTTTTCATATCATTTTTTTATCAATTTTCAACATATTTTAAAATGAAAACATCACTCATGCACTCATTTCGACTACCACCTCCCTGAAGTAATGTTATTCATTTTTTATTTCCTCTTTACATGGATAGTCCTAAATATATATATATATATATATAAATAAAGAATTTATACAATATCTGTGATGTAATTATGATTCTATTAAGGTTAAATGTGTATTATCATTCTTTCGTATCACCCATAAAAATGTGGAAACATCACTTGTGTGTACGTATGGACTACCATCTTCAAAAAGAGGTTTAATTAATTTTTAATCGTTAGTTTATAATAATAGTTATAAAATTGTATATAATGAATAAATATGATATTTATTACATGATTAATATTCATTATATGATAAAACCAATACCAAGGATCAACTACTAAAATCATCGAACTGTATCATTCATGGAAAATGGACTTTTTTTTATCCGAAAATTTATTTTAATGAATAATTGTTAATAATAAGATAATTGGAAATTAAAAATGAATGACATATTACATGTTATATATGAATATGGTTATACAATATATATATATAATAACTATATATTTATTATATAGTAGGTCTGAAAATGTATGAAGTGAGATGAGACTTAAGGTAATAATTTTTGTTAAAATATTATTTCCTTTCAGTATTTTCTATACTAAATTTCCACAAATATGAAATTATATAGTCATTACCCTTTAAAATATATATATTTTCTATACTCTAGTAATTAGTATATTATTCATGCGTTGTTAACATTTTACTCTCATTGGTTTATAAAATTATTGTGAAAATGTTTTTTAATAAAAGCCAGACATATTTCCTCATTGGTGAAACATCTTTTTTTTCCCTGTCAATTTTTTTAAAAAAAATAAAGAATTTTATTTTCTATAATGATATAATTATTAAAAATACTTTTTATTTTTATTTTAATTTATTTTCAATGTTTAAAATATGATTTTTATTTTCATTTTCCTAATACGGTACATTATACCTTTCAAAAAATTTGTGAAGGAAATATTTGTTTTAACATGTGCTAAGTGAATATATTTTCCTTCAATAAAAAATATTCATTTATTTGAAGCTTTTGTTAAAATAATTTATGGTTTATTTCAAAATATATATATTCTTTAAAATTGTATAATTTTTAAATTTTTAAATACATTGAAATAAAATAATATTTTAATTTTTCAAAAAAGTTATCAAGTTATCTTTAGATATATTTTCAATCTATCTCAACAACTTTTACGGATAATTTTGATTCACCTAGGAAATGATCATATAATAGTATCCTCTTTATTCGTATGGATGGATTATAACAATGATTATATAAGGATTATTTTATGAAAACCTTATATTTTCTATTGGTTTAATATGTTATGACTAAATCTTTATGAAACTTATTTCTTTTATATATGTTTTTCTTTCATAAAATAATGGAATTTCTATAAAACCTTTTCCTTTACACATGATATGATATAATTATTTTTTTTGTGTTTTTATTATATAGTGGCACACATATGTGTGGATTTAATTATGTGAGGATTAATCATGGAATTATATATCCCACTAATTCATTAGGTAAAGAAAGATGTCTTCTGGGATTATATGAACCAGAATGTAGAGTGAACCCAATTAATTATTGGAAATTTTGCACAATTATAGTCTTGGGTGTGAACCTTGACTATGTTCATAAGGATTTGATAGTAAAACCAATAAAATATTTAAATTTATCTAGTATGATCCTTTGGGTAGTGAGACTTTATTAAGGAAATGGTTTTCTATGATTATGTAAATTCAAAAAATTTATGTATTATTATCGTGATATTTTCCAATGGATCAAGATTTATTATTCATGATTTCACACTTTTATGAGTTAAGTATTTTGTTAAGACTATGATTTATTCAATTATTCATGATTAATGATCTTAATCTGAATAGTTTTGACTTTTATATGTTATAATCATGTCATTATACCATTATAATTTTAATATAATCACAAATGGTCCTTTATTGATATCTCTTATGTTTTTTTATACTGAGGATCTTATAACATCATTTATTATTTTTTGATTCCCCTGGTTATGAAGACAGGTTTTAGGAAGGTTATGTCTAAGATGTTTACTATGTGAGAATAATTTTGTGGGATATTTTGAATATATTTCATGAAATATAATGATTAAGAATCTACTTTCCAAATACATTAATCATGTATGGGTTTGGAGAATGATATGTTTTAAATTCAATTAATATCTATCTAAAATGAATTAATATTTATGTATGTAATGATTAGGTTTCATACATGTTATATATATATATATGGGGTGAGAATACAAGTATAATTAGTGGAATCTTCCCCAAAAACCTCTACTCAAAATATTAATGAATCATACTAAATCCTAGTGAATAAATAGAGGAACCCAACATGTCACCTGAGTTCATAAAACTAAATCTCATGCTTTATAAGGTTCACTCACAATGTAATTCACATAAATATGTAACATCATACTACAAGAATATTTTTAAAAAAGTTACCTTTTATCTACTTGACTTACTTGTTTTACATTCTCATTATCCAACACTATATGTATTTTGATTCAATACCTTATATAAGACATAACTCCCACATGGGGAATTATATCACATCAATTTCATCATATTATCTCGTGCCTCATGCACACATGTCTCAGCCACATCCAAATCAAATCTAATAACAACATAATAATTCATAAATCCATCACAATTCATTTATCGATAACAATATCTAATATTTGAAATAGTTTCTTCTCTGATGAATGGATCTTGTGTTTTCTATCAACTCATAGTACAATTACATAAATATGGCCCGATTTGAGTTCTTGTTGAGGTTATAGATGTCTCATGGGTGTTCGAGGATATTCCTAAGACTAGAACTGGAAGTTGGGTGTTTTATTATTGGCACATGGTTAGTGAAAATCGTGTTGGGTAGGCCACATAGTTTGAATAAACCTTTAAAGGCTGGACAGTGGGGGCCTAAAGGCCGCATGGTTTTATGAAACCATATGGGCAGAGCCACATGTCAATTTGGTTAGTTCTATATATTTTTTCAGATCATGATATAGGCTCTACACACGGTTACATCATAGTCATTAAACTATGTGCGGAAGCAATGAGAGGGCCCCTTCCTCTTCTACTGACTGTGAAAAATGGTGCACAATTAGAAAAATCGTACACCTAAAGCATGTTACCTAGTTAAAAAGGGTAATATTTCCATTTTCCACGGAAATATTTATAACAAAGAAATCTAATATCATTTAATCATTTAACATCAATGGAATTTTGGGAGACCTCCATCTTGAGCCTATTCTCTATTTTTAGATCCCTGCTCTGTCCAACCTCTAATTCGAGTTTTGTATGTATCATCAGATCCACATCAGAAACTCCATGATTCCTTTTAAGCCTTTCTTGATTCTTCTGGATAACAATTTCACAATTTGGATTTAGGTTCACATGTGCTAATATAACATTATTCATCAATTATTCATATTTATTCCAAACTAGGACGAATAAGAGCCTGATACTAGATGATATATCTAGAATAATCCTTTGGTAGGTGGTCTCATGTCTTTCGCTGATTGTCGAGAAATTTATATATGTAGAAGTGTCATACACCCATCTTTGGGGCATTGTATTAATTTTAAAATAATCCTTGTTGTTATCTATCTTGGTGTAGGTATTTGAATAGGTATTTTGATGGTTTTTATAGGTTTTATACCAAGAATAAAGGCCACCCCATGGGTGAGTCTCCCTAAATGACCATATATGGTCATTTGATCTAGGATGCCTATGAGGAAATCCTTTGTTTCCATTTCATGGTAGGTTTAAATTGATAATAATTTTTAATGGAATTTAAATATTGTTTGATTGAAATTGAATTGGTTAAAGGGTATTGGATTGTTGACATTCCCAATGACTCGGATATTCCATTGCTTATTTAATCATGTTTGGAATGAATTTTTCTATCTGTTAATTTTACCATGTGAGTTGAATAATGTTTAAGCCATGTAATAGTTTAATTAACATGTGTTTCATATTATGAGAGGTATGACCATGGGATTAAATTTAAGTACAAGCATTATGAGGTTGGTCCTTTCTAGAGTCACACTTGTGAAGTGAGTTATAATTGATGCTCTTGGTTTTGACCTTGGAATACAAAATGATATGTTTATAATGAATTTAAATGATTGAAAGACAAATATCTTTCAGTGAATCATATATATATTTTTGAATTCCATGGATATTATCATATTAATATTGTACTTTTTTACCTTTAGTGAACCACAGATTCAGTTTAAAATTCCATGTATGGGATCAAAGGGTAAAATATGATTAATCTATAGGTTAACCATGGATCTGTTAAGGGATTGCATGGATGGGAAGATAGAAGATATACTTATCTTAAAAGGGAATCATGGATCCGTTGAGGGGTTCCATGTATGGGATCAAGAGGAATTTGTCTATATTACATGAGTGATACTTATGAATTCTTTATATGACTTCCAAGGGCGTGCTCAGTGATATGATATTATACCACACCTAGAGTGATACCGGGTTTTTAAGAGGTTCACTGGGATGTGATTGTATGGTTTTGGTGGAATTTTCATCTAGAGTGATATTTGAATTACAGTTTAGAAATGTCAAGGATGGGACCAAGTTATAACTGAATTATAAATGAAATGAATTATGATGTGTCTTCAAAGACAAAGCACAATCTTGGATTTGGTCTTTACTTGTTATTGTTAAATGTCCTTCTAGGGAATCTGTTCTGCTTTAAATTATAAAGGGGATGTCAAGCATGTTCTAGATCTCAAGAAATAAAATTAAATTTAATTGAAATATTAAATGGATAATGAAATATAAATAAATAGAATAAAATTCTTTTAGTTTATTTTCTTTTTACTACTTCCTAGATTAATTCATCCAATATTTTAAACTATTATTTATATATATTCACTTAAATTTTATAATAGATCGCATGTGGTCTCAAAATAGTATTTATTCTCACATCCTATTTAGTTCATGTTGTGGACCAAAACTTATTATTTGATTTCAGGTTTTGATGGGGAAAAGAACCCTCTTTTGGGTACAAAATATACAGCTTAGGAGAAGGAGTACATGGGACCAATCCATGTCTTGCGATGCTACTGGGATTCTTGTGGTATTCTTTTACTTTTTTTATAGAGATTGTGAATTTTACTTGTATTATTGATGTATATTTTTTGTTAAAAACATG